>CAKJTW010000184.1:0-472304 GCA_917880005.1 Nanger dama | reverse complement strand
CTGTGGTGTAACCCAAGACAGGCAGGTCATGGTGGAGAGGTCTGACAGAATTTGGTCCAATGGAGAAAGGAATGGCAAGCCACTTCAGTATCCTTGCCTTGAGAACCCCATGAACAGCATGAAAAGGCAAAATGATAGGATACTGAAAGAGGAACTCCCCAGGTCAGTAGGTGCCCAATATGCTAGTGGAGATCCATGGAGAAATAACTCCAGAAAGAATGAAGGGATGGAGCCAAAGCAAAAACAGTACCCAGCTGTGGCTGTGACTGCTAATAGAAGCAAGATCCGATGCTGTAAAGAGAAATATTGCATAGGAACCTGGAATGTCAGGTCCATGAATCAAGGCAAATCGGAAGGGGTCAAACAAGAGATGGCAAGAGTGAACGTCAACATTCTAGGAATCAGCGAACTAAAATGGACTGGAATGGGTGAAATTAACTCAGATGACCATTATATCTACTACTGTGGGCAGGAATCCCTCAGAAGAAATGGAGTAGCCATCATGGTCAACAGAAGAGTCAGAAATGCAGCACCTGGATGCAATCTCAAAAACAACAAACAACAGAATGATCTCTGTTCGTCTCCAAGGCAAACCATTCAAAATCACAGTTATCCAAGTCTATGTCCCAACCAGAAACGGCTGAAGAATCTGAAGTTGAATGGTTCTATGAAGACCTACAAGACCTTTTTGGAACTAACACCCCCAAAATTGTCCTTTTCATTATGGGGACTGGAATGCAAAAGTAGGAAGTCAAGAAACACCTGCAGTAACAGGCAAATTTAGCCTTAGAATGTGGAATGAAGCAGGGCAAAGACTAATAGAGTTTGTCAAGAGAATGCACTGGTTAGCAAACACCCTCTTCCAACAACACAAGAGAAGACTCTATACATGGACATCACCAGATGGTCAACACAGATATCAGATTGATTATATTCTGCCAGGGTCCAGCCCCGGTGGATCCAGGGTGATTCAAAGGTGGGGATGGAGTAGGCATCCTAGAAAAAAGCTATTTAATTATAGATATATGGAGAGATTAGAAATGGATAGAGTAGTAGGAAAATTAGTGGAGAAAAAGAGGCTGAATAACTGGCTTAAGTGGAATACTAATCACCACCTATGTAGGCCACAGGCGTCTTTCCGTTCTCCCGAAGGAGAGGAGGCACTGAGGCCTCCTCAGTCCGATCTTAGAAGCCCAGGCAGAATTAGCAGGCTTAGTGAGTACCCACATTTCAGATGGAAATTCAGCCAGGAAAATGGGGAGCAAGAAAGAAACAACACGGAGGAATCAATCTTTCCAGAAACTGATCTGATTTCTTTATTTTTCAGGTTTGTTTATATACCTTTTGTTATACATAGGGATGAATACAGAGTCACATGGGGGTCAGCAGACCTGACCCTTGTCACAATCAGGTGCTTCATATACAATTATACAATTATCTTATGAGTTTTTACATCATCTTCTTGCCATTAGGTCTGCTGACATTTTATGGCCCTTTCTGATACCGGTCAGTTCACCAGAAAACTTATTTTTCCAGGGGTGATTTTTTTCTTAAATCTGGCGCCACCCTCCAAATAAAGTTGCATTCCTACAGGGTGAGAGTGTAGTGAGTTACAATCAAGAAGGGAATTTACTTAACCCAAGGTTAACACGATTTATCTTAAAGGTTAATACTTATTTTTCCTATATGTTTAAAGGTTAATACTTATTTTTCCTATATGCTAGTTATATTCATTATAAGGACAGGGAATATGGAGATTTAGCAGCAAACATCAGCCCAACAAATGAAAATATTTTCACCAATGTTTCCCCTTAAAATCTATTTAGTCTTAAGATAGTGATAAAGTTACATTTTTGCATAGCAAGGACACAGTGATTTATAACAAAGTACAGTGGTCTATAACAAAAGAGATAATTCATTAATTCAAAAAGTCTAGTAGTGCTTACATCAAAAACTACTATATTTCCTTTTTATATTGCAAATACATTGATTAATATATTCCCAGGTGCCTAAGAGTTTGGAGGCCTGTGGGCAATCAAATGAGAAAAGCCCTATGCTAATACTCCAAACTCTCTGTGCTGTTTATGGTTGAGAGGTTGTCACACAAGCTAGTTTGTCAGCAGAGAGATTTGACCTGAGACACCTTTGTCACACCCAAGGCAGGGAATTAGCAGTAATTATTGGCATGACAAAGGAAAAAAACCCTTCGCCAATATAATTCCCAATCAACCCACTAATACTATACTAATAATCTTCTAACTTCTCAAAGAGTCTGTATTTAGAAAGTTTTAAAGCATCCCATGCCTCTCACAGTTGTGGGGTTGTAAACAACCACATGCGGCCGGATGAACCTGATCAGGCAGGCCAGAGAGTCTTCAGAGTTTGTAAGTTGAAACACTCTTGTCACGCCCAGGAATTTTTATTAACTGGAGCTGCAAGTTAACTCCTTCTCTGAGAGAAATGGTTATGGGGAGAGCTTCCCGTAAAGTACTCTGGTTTTGGGGGTAGATGTTCAGGAACAGGGGGCTTCCTGAGGCTTGATCACGCCTTTGTGTATGCCAAAGCTTCCTTCCTCATGACCTTTGCCATGGGTGGAGTTCCTCACACTGGCCCCCAGCAATATTCTTTGCAGTCAAAGATGGAGAAGCTGTATACAGTCAACAAAGACAAGACCAGGAGCTGCTGTGGCTCAGATCATGAACTCCTTATTACCAAATTCAGACTGAAATTGAAGATTGTAGGGAAAAATTGCTAGACCATTGAGGTATGACCTAAATCAAATCCCTTATGATTATACAGTGGAAGTGAGAAATAGATTTAAGGGCCTAGATCTGATAGATAGAGTGCCTGATGAACTATGGACTGAAATTTGGGACATTGTACAGGACACAGGGATCAAGACCATCCCCATGGAAAAGAAATGCAAATAAGCAAAATGGCTGTCTGGGGAGGCCTTATAAATAGCTGTGAAAAGAAGAGAGGAGAAAAGAAAGATATAAGCATCAGAATGCAGAGTTCCAAAGAATAGCAAGAAGAGATAAGAAAGCCTTCTTCAGTGATCAATGCAAAGAAATAGAGGAAAACAACAGAATGGGAAAGACTAGAGATCTCTTCAAAAACTTAGAGATACCAAGGGAACATTTCATGCAAAGATGGGCTCGATAAAGGACTGAAATGGTCTGGACCTAACAGAAGCAGAAGATATTAAGAAGAGATGGCAAGAATACATGGAAGAACTGTACAAAAGATCTTCACAACCCGGATAATCATGATGATGTGAACACTAATCTAGAGCCAGACATGTTGGAATGTGAAGTCAAGTGGGCCTTAGAAAGCATCACTACGAAGAAAGCTAGTGAAGATGATGGAATTCCAGTTGAGCTGTTTAAAATCCTGAAAGATGATGCTGTGAAACTGCTGCATTCAATATGCCAGCAAATTTGGACAACTCAGCAGTGTCCATGGGACTGGAAAAGGTCAGTATTCATTCCAATTCCAAAGAAAGGCAATGCCAAAGAATGCTCAAACTACCGCACAGTTGCACTCATCTCACATGCTAGTAAAGTAATGCTCAAAATTCTCCAAGCCATGCTTCAGCAATACATGAACTGTGAACTCCCTGATGTTCAAGCTGGTTTTAGAAAAGGCAGAGGAACCAGAGATCAAATTGCCAACATCCGCCGGATTGGGGAAAAAGCAAGAGAGTTCCAGAAAAACATCTATTTCTGCTTTATTGACTATGCCAAAGCCTTTGACTGTGTGGATCACAATAACCTGTGGAAAATCCTGAAGAGATGGGAATAGCAACCCACCTGACCTGCCTCTTGAGAAATCTGTATGCAGGTCAGGAAGCAACAGTTAGAACTGGACATGGAACAACAGAATGGTTCCAAATAGGAAAAGGAGTACGTCAAGGCTGTGTATTGTCACCCTGCTTATTTAAATTATATGCAGAGTACATTGTGAGAAACGCTGGGCTAGAACAAGCACAAGCCAGAATCAAGATTGCCGGGAGAAATAGCAATAACCTCAGACATGCAGATGACACTACCCTTATAGCAGAAAGTGAAGAGGAACTAAAAGCCTCTTGATAAAAGTGAAAGAGGAGAGTGAAAAAGTTGGCTTAAAGCTCAACATTCAGAAAACTAAGATCATGGCATCTGGTCCCATTACTTCATGGGAAATAGATGGGGAAACAGTGGAAACAGTGTCAGACTTTATTTTGGAGTGCTCCCAAATCACTGCAGATGGTGATTGCAGCCATGAAATGAAAAGACGCTAACTCCTTGGAAGGAAAGTTATGACCAAACTAGATAGCATATTCAAAACAAAGACATTACTTTGCTAACAAAGGTCTGTCTAGTCAAAGCTATGGTTTTTCCAGTAGTCATGTTTAGATGTGAGATTTGGACTGTGAAGAAAGCTGAGCACCAAAGAATTGCTACTTTTGAACTGTGGTATTGGAGAAGACTCTTGCAAGTCCCTGGGACTGCCAGAAGATCCAACCAGTCCATTCTAAAGGAGATCAGTCCTGAGTGTTCTTTGGAAGGAATGATGCTAAAGCTGAAACTTCAGTACTCTGGCCACCTCATGCAAAGAGTTGACTCATTTGAAAAGACTGATACTGGGAGGGAATGGGGGCAGAAGGAGAAAGGGACGACTGAGGATGAGATGGCTGGATGGCATCACTGACTTGATGGATGTGAGTTTAAGTGAACTCCAGGAGTTGGTGATGAACAGGGAAGCCTGGCGTGCTGCAATTCATGGGATCGGAAGAGTCAGACCCAATTGAGTGACTGAACTGAACTGAACATGGAGAAGAGAAGAGGGTTGAGGGAGATAGAGGTGACCAAGAGGAGAAGAGGGGGAGTCAAAAGGGGAGAGTGCAAGCTAGCCAGTAATCACTTCCCTATGTTCTCTCACAGTCTGGATCCCTCAGAGATGTTCACAGAGTTACACAGAGAAGAGAAGAGGGGAAGGAGACAGAGGTGGCCAGGAGAATGAAAAGGGGTTCAAAAGGAGAGAGACAGATCCAGCCAGTAATCAGTTCCTTAAGTGTTCTCCACAGCCTGCAACACACAAAAAGATTCACAGAGTTGGGTAGAGAAGAAAAGGGGAGAGGGGAGATAGAGGTGACCTGGTGGAGAAAAAGGAGAGTCAAAGGAGGAGGAGAGAGCAATCAGGCCAGTGATCTTGCTCCCAAGTAAAAATGGATACTGAAGATTGGGTTTTTAAAGGTACAAAGTTGATAAGAAATACCAAAAGCAAAAATTAAAAATATTGAGTAGAGGTTAGATTCTCAAAAATATAATATCAAAAACAAAAACAAAACAACCCCCCAAAGCAAATAAATAAAAAAGTGACAGAAATTATAAAAGATATATATATGAAGTTTGCTTTAAAAATAGGGTCTTTCCTTTTTTTTTGTAATAGGTATTGGAAAATTAAAATGAAAATTAAAGGAGTATTGGACTTAAAAATAACAAAAAATAAAATAAAATAATTATTTTTAATTAAAAAAATGATAATAGTAAAAATGTATCTAAGACTTTCTCTGGAGTTGTTGCAGACAGTGTGAGGTTAGTTCATTTGCAGATAGTTCCTTGGTCCGGCTTGGACTTCTCATGCTCTATAGGCCCTTTGCTATGTAGTCGGTGCTAACTACAGGGTTTTAATCTATTGCTCCTGTCACTTCTAAAGCGGTTCCCTCTGTTTATGTTAGCTTCTGTTTGTTGGTCTTTTCAGTGTCTAATTTCTGCCTTGACACAAGGGGCGTGGTGGTGGTTACTCTTTTTAGGCTCGCTTGTTCAGTCGTGCTTTGGGGATGGAGGAACTGCAAACAAATATCACTGGCGTGTGTCCACCATGGTCCAGCCACACTGGGCTTGCCCCCGCTCACGGCGTGTGTGCTTTCCCAGTCTGCACTGCTCAGACTCTAGGTTGCTCTGCCAGGAACTGTCTGATGCGGGCCCTGGTTTGCATGCACTTCCCAGGTCTAAGCTGCTCAGGTTCAGGTTCTTGGTTACTCCACAAAGGCGCAGACTCTGTTGGGCTGGCATTTTGCACCTGTGCCAGGTCTGAGCAGCTCAGTCAGCAGGTCCTTGGTGCACGTAGTCACCCCCAGTTGAAGGCTGTGACTTATTCCCTCCCCCGTCCCAGCTGCTCGGTTTTCTGGGTGTACAACCGGTGTGCCTTCTCTCTTCTGGGAAGCTGATCTCTAGCTACAACTCTCCTGGAGGATGGCAATGGTCCAGAATCCCAAGAAGCCTTGGTTAGCAATGAAGCCTGCTTGCAGTTTGGTATAGGATGTCTTTCTGGGGCCCTGATTGCCCCCCTTCCAGCTCTGGCTGCCCTTGCCTGCCTGTCTCCGGTGGGGGATGGGCTGGTCCTCAGCCGGCTAGCTCTGCTCAGTCCTTTGTTCTCTGAGCCTGACTGGTGGTGGTTAGGGCTTTTTTTTTCTTTTTTTTTTAACTATAAATTTATTTAATTGGAGGCTAATTACTTTACAATATTGTACTGGTTTTGCCATACATCAACATGAATCCACCACAGGTATACATGTGTTCCCCATTCTGAACCCCTCTCCCTCCTCCCTTCCCGTACCATCCCTCTGGGTCGTCTCAGTGCACCAGGACAAAGCATCCAGTATCATGCATCGAACCTGGACTGGTGATTCATTTCGTATATGATATTATACATGTTTCAATGCCATTCTCCCCAATCATCCCACCCTTTCCCTCTCCCACAGAGTCCAGAACCACCTGTTCTATACATCTGTGTCTCTTTTGCTGTCTTGCATACAGGGCTATCGTTACCATCTTTCTAAATTCCATATATATGTGTTAGTATACTGTATTGGCAGAGAAGGTGGTGGCACCCCACTCCAGTGCTCTTGCCTGGAAAATCCCATGGACAGGGGAGCCTGGTGGGCTGCAGTCCATGGGGTCGCTAAGAGTCGGAGACAGTTGAGCAACTTCACTTTCACTTTTAACTCTCATGCATTGGAGAAGGAAATGGCAATCCAGTCTAGTGTTCTTGCCTGGAGAATCTAAGGGATGGGGGAGCCTGGCGGGCTGCTGTCTATGGGGTCACACAGAGTCGAACACAACTGAAGCGACTTAGCAACAGCAGCAGCAGCATACTGTATTGGTGTTTTTCTTTCTAGCTGACTTCACTCTGTATAATAGGCTCCAGTTTCATCCACCTCATAAACAAAAATAAACTCAAAATGGATTAAAGATCTAAACGTAAGACCAGAAACTATAAAACTCCTAGAGGAGAACATAGGCAAAACACTCTCCAACATAAATGGTTAGGGCTTTTGCTGGATCGCAGGATAGCTATCCACAGTCTGGTTTGCTGTCTCAGGCTAGGTCCCTCGGATTGCCCTCAGGGCACTCAGGTCTGGTCCTTATCCTGCTGTCCGCTCCTCCCTGTCCCTCTCCCACTTGCTAGTGGGGGATGCGAACACCAGGGCTGCCGCGCTGCTGGGAGTTGCTGTTGGGCGTGTAACCCGTGCGTCTTAATATTTATTTTTGCCCTCTGAGATTTCAAGGTTCACCACAGACCCACCAGAGACAGTGTTTCCTGTGTTTGGAAACCTCTCTCTCTCTTTTTTTCTTCTTCTTTTTAAAAATATAAATTTATTTATTTTAATTGGAGGCTAATTACTTTAAAATATTGTATTGGTTTTGCCATACATCAACATGAATCTGCCACGGGTGTACACGTGTTCCTCCCGCTGAACTCCCCTCCCACCTCCCTCTTCATAGCACTGAAACATGTATAATATCATATGTGAAATGAATCATCAGTCCAGGTTCATTGCATGATATGGGATGCTCGGGGCTAGTGCTCTGGGATGACTTCTCTCTTTTTAAGACTCCATTACCAGGACAGATCTCCACCCCTTCTTCTTTAGTCTCTCTTTTTACCTTTTATATTTTGTCCTACCTCCTTATGAAGACAATGGGCTGCTTTTCTGGGTACCTGATGTCCTCTGCCAGCATTCAGAAGTTGTTCTGTGGAATTTGCTTGGTGCTCAAATATTCTTTCGATGAATTTATGGGGGAGAAAGTGGTCTCCCCATCCTATTCCTCCACCATCTTAGGACCACCTCAGGGTCTTTTTATTATAGAAAGTTAAAAATTTCTTGTTCTAATTCTGTGAACATTTTCATATGATTCTGTTATCCCATTCCTGGTCATATAACCAGAGAAAATAATAATTCAAAAAGATAAACCCCAGTGTTCATTGCAGCTCTATTTACAATAGTGAAAACATGGAGGCAACCTATTTGTCCTCTAACAGATAAACAATGTGGTGTATTTATAGAATGTAATAGTACTCAGCCATAAACATGAGTAACAGTGGATGGATAATGGCACTTGCAGGAAGATGGATGGATCTGGAGACAATCACACTCGATGAAATAAGCCAGGCTGAGAAAGACAAATGTTGTACGATATCGCTTATGTGTGGAACATGAAAAAAAGTGTTGCAGTTGAAACTGTATGTAGAATGGAGATAGACCCTCAGACATACAAGTGAAAAAGGGAGCAGTTACTTGAGTTACTTGAGTGGGGGTAAAGGGACCAGTTTAGGAGTCTGGGATTGACATAAACACACACTTTGTATAAAATAAATAGCCATAGGCACCTGTTGTATAGTACAGAAAACTGTACTCAGTGTTTTGTAATAGCCTTTAAGGGAAAAGAAGATTAAAAAAAAAGTTTACATATGATTGAATCACTTTGTTATACACCCAAAACTAACACAGCATTCTAAGTAAATTATGCTTCAATAAAAAATACAAAAAAAATAGTCTTAAGACTTTAAACATATCTCACCTCTAACATAATATTTATCCATTTCACTGCCTTGTACTTACCCAGGACAGCAGATTTCTTTGTATGCAAATGTTAATAGAAGCTTTATTTATATTAGTCAAACCTTGGGAACAATCTAAATGTTCTTCCACTGAGGATGAATAAGTAAATTGTGACAAGTGAATTCCATGCTGCTATAAAGAGTAATAAATTGTCAGTACACACAAAAATGTGACAACTCTCAAAATTATTAAGCAGAGTAAAGGGTGCAAGACTTAAAAGATCAGATAAGCTAAAATTTAGCTGCAAAAACATTCTAAAATAAAGGTTCATTTATAGTTGCAAAAAGCAGATCAAACAAGAAATGTCAGAAATTAACAAAAAATGTCATACAAAGCATACAATGTGGAAAAAGAAAGAAATTATATTCTATCATAACTTCAAAGAACCTGTTTTCTAACAGAAAACCTCAAGGACCCCTATCATAAATGTGAGTTCAGGAATCCCCTCACAGTTGTGAGTTCAACAAGATAAAAAGATACAAACTCAACAAACAAATATCTTGTCAATGCACACACACACATATATATGAATATATTTATATAATACATAGCATTCAGGAAGCAAAAATGTACATATTTGTGACTTTCCAGGTGGCACAGTGGTAAAGAATCTGCCTGCAATGCAGGAGACACAGGAAACGTGGGTTTGATCGCTGGGTTGGGAAGATACCCTGGAGGGAGGGAAATCGTAACCCACTCCAGTATTCTCACTGGGAAAACCCCATGGACAGAGGTGGGTTACAATCCATACAGTCAAAAATTGTCAGATACAAGTGAAACAACTGATTATGTAAACACACATGTATATATATGCACATACATATGCCATTTACAATACAAAGGGAAATGAAATAATAAACTCAGAAAATGTGCAGGATATGTATGCTGAAGAGTATGCTGGTTAAAGAAATCAAAGATCTGAACACATTATAAGACATACTGAGCTCATAGTATAGAATATTCATAGATAGGAAAGAAAATTGGAGTAGGAATTGGAGTTGGACAGGATGAAATAAATGAAGATGGCAACTAACTCTGAAATGAGAAAAATGAGCAAGTAATGTCTGCCTCAGAAGTGAAGAAAAACAGCAAAACCAACTAAATCAAGGAAATAACAGGTCACATTTGCCTGATATGTAATTTTAACTCCTCTTAATTGAAAAAAGTGATATATTAAAAAGAATTTTGACATTTCTCTACCAGGTCACCCCTTGGTGAAGATCAGTGTAGAAATAGGCCTTTCCTAAATGTATTGATACCTCATTTGAATCAAGAGCCCCATGTGCTAAAAGTGGGAAGTTAAGTAAGAGTGAAAAATAGGAGTTAAATAAGTACTGAATTTACTCACTGGTGAATATAAATTGTCCTTAACAACTATTGAAAGACCTCCAGACATTTTGTTGTGTTCTCCTAGGCATTAGGGCTAATCAACAAATTGTTTGACATCTCCTCAGGGAGAGTCTCAAAGGTAAGGGAATTCATATATTGTTCTCACAGCCGTGTAAGAAATACAGGAAGAAGTCAACACAGAAGCTTCATTACAGGTAAAAATAATATTGCATGTGGTACAATATGCTATCGATATCCACAATATTTCAGTGACATTTGCTAAGTTCCACTTTAATTCTATGACATAGATTCTACATTTAGTTATAGGGTAGGGGTGGGGTGGGAACTGGAATAAATCACATGTATTACATCCTACTTGACCAGTTCCATCACTATAGCTCTGACAGAGACATAAAACCACAGTCCAGAGAATATGTTTATATGGTGAAGAAAATCTCTTTCAGGTAAGTTACTATCACTATTAGAAACAAATAAACATTAAAAAAAAAAAAACCAAAAAAACCTAAAAAACTATGCTTTTGACATTTGAGAACTATTTCCAGGTAAGATAGACTCATTGAATTATTGACTCTTCATGTATCTTTCCTCAAAACTATGCACATTGTTTTTGATTATATATGGTGATAAAGAGTTTTAGGCAATTTACACTGTTGAGCCAGATGAACCCTTTGCTGTTGTTCAGTCGCTAAATCCTGCCTGACTCTGTGATCCCCTGAATTGCAGCATGCTATGCTTCCCTTTCCTTCTGTCTCTTGGAGTTTGCTCAAATTCGTGTTCACTGAGTTGGTGATGTTATCTAGCCATTTCATCCTCTGCTACCCTCTTCTCATCATAAATGAAGGCACTGCAGAAACTGTATTTATAGACATATATGTCCTATACATGGACATACATGATGTATATACATAGTCAGGCATGTCCTGATATGACTTACTGTGTGAACAAATTTAATTCCCACTGTGGTCCATTATGCATTTCTTATTCATACACTTAATCATACCTGTCAGGTGTGCTAAATTTGAGTCAGTACCTCCTGAAGGAAAAATATCTTTCACATACTATGTTTTGAGTAGTGGGTTATATGAATTTTGGGAATTTTTAGTTTGAAAATTTATTATATAATTAGCATATGCATTATATCTTATACGGAATATTAAAAAGCAGGGACATTACTTTTCCAACAAAGATCCTTCTAGCCAAGGCTATGGTTTTTCCAGTAGTCATGTATGTATGTGAGAGTTGGACCATAAAGAGAGCTGAGTGCCAAAGGACTGATGCTTTTGAATTGTGGTGTTGAAGAAGACACTTGAGAGTCCTTTGGACTGCAAGGAGATCCAACCAGTCATCCTAAAGGAAATCACTCCCTAATATTCATTGGAAGGACTGATGTTGAAGCTGAAACTCCAATACTTTGGCCACCTGATGCAAAGAACTGCCTCATTTGAAAAGACCCAATTCGGGGAAAGACTGAAGGTGGGAGGAGAAGGGGATAAGAAAGGATGAGATGGCTGGATGACATCACCGGCTCAATGGGCATGAATTTGAGTAAACTCCAGGAGTTGGTGATGGACAGGAAAGCCTGGTATGCTGTAGTCCATGGGGTTGCAAAGAGTCGGACACAACTGAGCAACTGAACTGAACTGAACTATATCCTAGGATTGATGTATTTTTAAAATGCCATTATGTGATTTATCTTATAAAGAATAAAGATAGAACTTTAAGGGATAGTACAATAATTATCCATAATACCTAAAGTTTTGTGATTGTTTAGCTTCTCGGTTTTGCTTTGTTATCTATATTTACGTATCTCGAATTGTCTATGTTTCTATACCTATACTATAGTGCTTGTCAACCCGGATACTATTGTGACTACTGGCTCAATATTGTTACAGGTTGCATATTTGATATGTTAAGATATTGAGCGCTTTAACTGGCCTATAAACGTTAGAAGCCAATAGCATTTCACCTCTCAGTTATGACAGCCAAAATGTCTCCAGACAGTGGAAAAATATTCTTTGGGAGTAAAATCACTCTAATTGAGAATAGCCGATCTACTTTCATATCTCCTTATGTCTCTATTTATGTATATTTTAATGTGTGACAGATGGACTTATTTTTAAATATTCTGGAGTAGAAATTTAAATTTATCTTACTTACCAGTTCTGCATACTAACAGATCTAAGAGGATATTTTACACAAAATCTATTGACTCTGCTGCTGTGTCTACCCAGAATAGGTTTCCTCATAAACCTGGATGGAACCACACAATGGAACAGTGCTGAGTGAATTCATCCTCATGGGAATCACAGACCACCCTGAGCTGCAGGCTCCACTGTTTGGGCTCTTCCTCATCATCTACGTGACCACAGTGGTGGGCAACTTGGGCATGGTCATCCTCACTAAGGTGGACTCCAGGCTGCAGACACCCATGTACTTCTTTCTCAGGCACCTGGCTCTTACTGATCTGGGTTATTCAACAACCGTGGGCCCCAAAATGTTAGTAAATTTTGTGGCAGATCAAAATAAAATCTCCTATTACTTCTGTGCTACACAGCTCACTTTCTTTCTCGTGTTCATTATTAGTGAGCTTTTCATTCTGGCGGCAATGTCCTATGACCGCTATGTGGCCATCTGTAACCCTCTGCTCTACCCAGTGGTCATGTCACAAACGGTATGTCAGGTGCTGGTGGCAATGCCATATCTCTATAGCATATTTGAGTCTCTTCTTATTGCTGTGAAGATATTTGACTCCTCATTCTGTGGCAATAATGTCATCAGACATTTCTACTGTGACAGTCTCCCCTTGCTATCTTTGCTCTGCTCAAACGCAAGTGAAATTGGACTGATTATTCTTATCTCAGCAGGTTTTAATTTGATTTTCTCTCTTCTGATAGTCCTTGTGTCTTACCTTCTTATTCTTGCATCCATTCTCAGGATGAGCTCTGCTGAAGGCAGGCACAAGGCTTTTTCTACCTGTGGGTCTCACCTGACGGTGGTCACAGTGTTCTATGGGGCTTTAATATTCATGTACGTGCAGCCAGAGTCCAACCATTCATTTGACACAGATAAAATGGCATCTATATTTTATACTCTCATTATCCCTATGCTAAATCCCTTGATCTACAGTTTGAGGAACAAAGATGTAAAACATGCCCTACAAAGTACATGGAAAAGAATATGCAATTCTCTCTCTTCAGGCTTCTGTACAATATGAATCATATAATTTAGGTGATGGACTTCAAACTGTTCTCTGTGTGTCTCTAAAAGGAATAAAAAGTGTGGAAATGTTCAGCACATATTTAGAAAATGCCTTCTAAGGGCTGGTCATACTTCTATGTGCTATACATACATTAGCACACAAAGGGGGAAATATCTGCCTTTCCTGAGGGGAAGAGATGAATTATAAATATAATTAAGTAAGTAACACCATGTCTTAGAATGAGTTAGGACACTCTAAGGACAAGTAAAGAGAGGTGAGTGAGATGGTATGGGGAGGGAGGAGGAAGGGGGTTCAGGATGGGGAACACATGTATACCTGTGGTGGATTCATGTTGATGTATGGCAAAACTAATACAATATTGTAAAGTAATTAACCTCCAATTAAAATAAATAAATTTATATTAAAAATAAAATAATTCAAATGGTTATTGTTATTCCCAACAAGTAGAATAAATGTCCTAGTGTCTACACGTGTTTGTGCATGTACATGTGGTTTTATGTAAGCACATACGTTTGTTTTTATTCACTATACTTCTCTAAGGCAGGTATTAAAATTAAGGCGTGTATTAAACTTATGGTGGTTTTTAGGAGGCTCAGTGTAGTACAACGATTTGAATTCATCATTCATCTGAATTAATTCAGATGCTCCCTTATCACGTGGAAGAATTTAGGATCCTGCTCTGTTCTCGTCAGTGAAGTTGCTTTTATATATGAGCCCTAGAAAGTCTTTAGACTCAGCACACTTAGCAGTTCAGTAATTCACAACATCTTATTTTTCAAAATCAGACCATTTCTCTGTAAATTCAAGTTCAGTCACTCAGTCATGTCTGACTCTTTGCTACCCCATGGGCTGCAGCACACCAGGCTACCCTGTCCCTCACCAACTCCAGGAGGTTGCTCAAACTCATGTCCATCACACCAGTGATGCCATCCATCAACCTCATGCTCTGACGTCCCCTTCTCCTCCTGCCTTCAATCTTTCTAAGCAGGAGGGTCTTTTCCAATGAGTCAGTTCTTCGCATCAGGTGATCAAAGTATTCTTAATTGTCTTTAACAATATTCTATACTTGAAAGTTGCTAAGAGAATGGGCCTTAAATATTCTCACCTCAGAAAAAGTAATGACAATCATGTAACGTGAAAGTGTTTAGTTCAGTTCAGTCACTCAGTCGTCTCTGACTCTTTGTGACCCCATGAACTGCAGCATGCTAGGCCTCCCTGTTAGCTAGTGCTAAATTGTAGCCATATTGAACTACATAAATGCATGAAATCAACATGTTGTAGACTTTAATTTACATCATATTAACTGTCAATTTTGTCACAATAAAACTGGAGGGAAAAAGTTAAATTTCTTGAGATTCTCCCATGCAAGCTTTGAGTTATATTTTTATATTTTATTGGGACTTGATTCCTAATTGCTTTTTGATCAAACAAGATAATTACATTTCTTTATTTGTCTGAAAAGCAAAAATATTTCTTTAAAATTTGTGTTCTGATTATTTTTGTACTTTGGCATAAGAGGTCTACTTTATGCTGAACTAGCTTTGTGCCTTTGTTATGGGATAACCTTCTTCAGATGACACCACCCTTATGGCAGAAAGTGAAGAGGAACTAAAAAGGCTCTTGATGACAGTGAAAGAGGAAAGTGAAAAAGTTGGCTTAAAGCTCAACATTCAGAAAACGAAGATCATGGCATCTGGTCCCATCACTTCATGGGAAATAGATGGAGAAACTGTGGAAACAGTGTCAGACTTTATTTTGGGGGCTCTAAAATCACTGCAGATGGTGACTGCAGCCATGAAATTAAAAGATGCTTACTCCTTGGAAGCAAAGTTATGACCAACTTAGATAGCATATTCAAAAGCAGAGACATTACTTTGCCGACTAAGGTCCATCTAGTCAAGGATATGGTTTTTCCAGTATTCATGTAAGGATGTGAGAGTTGGACTGTGAAGAAGGCTGAGCACCAAAGAATCGATGCTTCTGAACCATGGTGTTGGAGAAGACTCGTGAGAGTCCCTTGGACTGCAAGCAGATCCAACCAGTCCATTCTGAAGGAGATCAACCCTAGGATTTTTTTGGAAGGAATGATGTTAAAGCTGAAACTCCAGTACTTTGGCCACCTCATGCAAAGGGTTGACTCACTGGAAAAGACTGATGCTGGGAGGGATTGGGGACAGGAGGAGAAGGGGATGACAGGGGATGAGATGGCTAGATGGCATCACGGACTCAATGGACGTGAGTCTGAGTGAACTCCGCGAGTTGGTGATAGACAGGGAGGCCTGGCGTGCTGCAATTCATGAGGTCGCAAAGAGTTGGCCATGTCTGAGTGACTGAACTGAATTGAACCTTCTTCAGTATCGGTTCATAAGAGTTTGTAAAAATATCTTTTACTACCATGCATATATGTGTAGTGTATTGTATATTTTATTGTAAAATATTTTATTATATTCTATAATTTTTATTCTATTGTTTGATTGCCATGGTTTGATCATCTCTTTGTAGCAAACAAAAGACAAAATTCCATGATTTGGTCAATATTTCTAGGAAAAATGTAATAAGATATGTAACAATTTGTTTATATATGATATGCAAACAAATATCTTCCCTGGTGGCTCAGACAGTAAAGGGTCTGCCTGCAACACGGGAGACCTGGGTTCAGTCCCTGGGTCGGGATGATCTCCTGGAGAAGGAAATAGCAACCCACTCCATTACTCTTTCCTGGAAGATTCCATGGACTGGGGAGTCTGGTGGGTCACAGTTCATGGGGTCGCAAAGAGTCGGACACGACTGAGCGACTTCACTTTCACTTTCACCCTCTTCAAAACTGTCACTTTTTGTTTAATTTTGTATTTTTAACATTTATGAAATTTTATTTACGTCATAGAGAGACTGCACTGTTCTTTGTTCACCATCCTTAAAAACTCAAAAACATTTTCACTAATTCAAGAAAAAGGCAAGCAGAACTCTTCTTTCCCATGATATTGACATTTTAATGGAGGTAGCATTCAATATGACAAAGAAAAAATAAACAGTCCAGATTGGAAAAAGGGAATTTAAACTATACTTATTAGCATATGATGACATTGTACATGTAGAAATCTAAGCTATTAAAAAAAAAGCATTGAATTAAAAGGGGAATTTAGGATGATCAAAGAAAGATCAATACACATAATAATCTTTATTTCTATATACTACAATGGAAAATTAGAAATGATATTGTTAAATGTTGTTGTTACTGTTCAGTCGACAAGTCATGTCTGAATCCTTGCGACCCTATGGACTGCAGGATGACAGGCCATTCTATCAGTTATCATCTCCTGGAGTTTGCCAAGTTCATGTCCATTGAATTGGAGATTCCATCCAACCATCTTATTCTCTGTCATCCTCTTCTCCTTCTGCCTTCAGTTTTTCCCAGCATCAGGGTCTTTTCCAATGAGTCGGCTCTTCACATCAGCTGGCCAGAGTTTTGGAGCTTCATTTTCAGCATCAGTCCTTCCAGTGAATATTCAGGGTTGATTTCCTTTAGGATTGCCTGACTTGATCTCCTTGCAGTCCAAGGGACTCTCAAGAGTCTTCTCTAACACCACAGTGCAAAGGCATCAATTCTTAGGCTCTCTGCCTTCTTTATGGTTCAACTCTCACATTCATACATGACTACAAGAAAGATCATAGCTTGTTAAATTGTTAAACACCTGTTATAAATTCATCATAATTATGAAATGCTTAAAGATATATACAAAATATGCAAGCCTGTATGGTAAAAATTAGAAAATATTCCTGAAAGATATTAATGGATGCATAAACAAATGAGATCTTACCATATTTATTTACTGATTTTTTCAATATCAGGTAAATACCACAATTTCTCAAATCAAATACAATTAAAATTTAAACAGAAATTCTTTTTGAGGAGGGAAAGAAGATGGCGGAGGAATAGGATGGGGAGAACACTCTCTCCTCTCTACCTCATCAAAAGAACATTTCAACACTGAGCAAATTCCACAAAATAACTTCTGACTGCTGGCAGAGGACATCAGGCATCCAGCAAAGCAGATCATTGGCTTCAAAACCAGGTAGGAATTATTTTATTTTAAAGAATGAAGATAGAGACAAAGGAGGTAGGGAGGGAACCCCGGCATGGGAAGGGAATCCCGTCCCAGGAAGAGACTCTTAAAAGAGAGGTTCCCTAAAATTGGGGAACTTTCTCACAGCTGTGCATGGGGCGAGCCCTGGAAGCACAGAGGGCAACATAACAGGAAGGAAGAATAAATAAATAATTAAAACCAACAGATTACGAATTCAACAGTATAACCCCCAGCGGATAAGCAGCGCAAACGCCTGCGTCCGACAGCAGTGGGGGTTGGTCAGGGAGGAGCGCACCCGCGACAGTGCTTTCTAAGAATTGGGCCACTGGAGATGTAGGCTACAGGGCTTTTCTCGAGAATCGGGGCGTAACGGGGCCAGAATCGGGTCCGCGAGTGGATAGAACAAATTATCCCGGACTAGCAAACCAGACTGGGGGATAACTAACACGCGAAACGCTCGAACATAAGACACATTCAGGCCCGTGCACAGAACAAAGGACGGATCGGAAATAGCCGGCTGCAGACCATCCCCCACCGGCGACAGGCAGCCAGAGCCTTAAGCGCTGGAAGAGGGCAGTCGCAGCTCAAGAGAGACATTGCCTACCAAATTGCAAGCAGGCTTCATTATTGAGACTTCTGGGGTCTCTGAATAGTCATCATCTGCCTGAGAAAGAGCCCCGGCGGAGATCCCAGAAAAATTGAGCAACCTGGAAAGCCCAGAAGATGCAACAATAGTGCGCGCCAAACTCCCTAGCCACTCGGACTTGGAACCAAACCCGGCACCCGGAGGGGACTTCCTGAGCGCCAACCCTGAGCGGCTTAAACGGGGAATTGCATGAAACATAGGGCAGGCCCCACACGGTTATCCCGCGGATTGGGAAGGGGCAAGCCCAGTGCAGAGCTCACCACCACCCTCCCTGTGGCAAGACAGAAATCAGACACGGAAGAGACCAGCAAACAGAGGAAGTCAAACAGAGGGACCTGCCTTGGTAGCGACCTCACACAGTCCTCAACGACAGAGAAAGCACCAGATACACCCTTACTACTTTTATGATCAAAAAAAATTTTTTTTGGGGGATGATGTGGAAGCGTGATTTTTTTTTTTAAGAATTTTTTTTCTTTAAAAATTATTTATTTTCTTTTTAAATTTGTTTATCCTTTTCTTTTTCATCTTTTTCCCCTAAACTTGCTTAAATTTTTAAGTCTTCTATATTTCTAGTTATTATTTTTATAACCTAATATTACTTTTCAAAAAAAAAAAAAACCCTATCGTTTAAGCAAACGCCGTATATAGTCTTATTGGTGGAGGAAGTTGTCTTTTAATAATTCTGGAGTCTTTTATTATATTTTACTTTTTTTTCTTTTTTCTCCATTTTTTTAAAATTTCTCTCTCCTTCTTCTTCTTCTCTTCAATAATCTAGCTTTGAAAATCCAATCTATACTCCAGATTTTTAATCTTGGCATTTTGGTATTTGTTGCCAATTTTGTACTTTTAAAAACCTAATCCTCAGTACCCAGTTTTACATGAGTGCAAGACTACTGGCTTGACCACTCTCTCCACCTTTGGAATCTCTGTTTTCTCCACCAGGTGGCTTTTGTCTCCTCCCTCCCTCTCCCCCTCTCTACCAACTCTATGAATCTCTGTGTGCTCCAGAAGGAGGAGAACTCTAAGGGAACTGGTCACTGACTGGATCTGTATCCCAACTTCCCATCTCCCTCTTTTATCCTCCTGTCCACCTCTATCTACTTCCTTCCTCTCCTCTTCCATGTATAACTCTGTGACCACCTCTGAGCGGTCCAGACTTCGGAGCGCACACAAGAAAGTGGTTACAGGCTAACTTGCTTTTCCCCCTCTTTTGATTCCACCTCATCCCATTCCACTCACCTCTAACTACTCCCTCCCTCTTCTCTCCTCCAAGTAACTCACAGATCCTCTAGGGACAACCCTCAAGGTGGAGAAACCTATCATCATTAACCTAGATGTTTTAACATTAGTGCTGAATAGATGGAGAAATCATGAGGCTATTGTAAAAACAAATATGAAAACCAGAATCAGGAGGCATAATTCCAAATCCTGAGATCATCAAAGAATTCCTGAATACAGGGAACATTATCCAATTAGAGCTCATCAAACGCCTTCATACCTATACTAAAACTGAGCAGTGAGCACTCCCCAAGGGCCAACAAGCTCCAGAGCAAGACATACCACGCAAATTCTCCAGCAACACAAGAACAAGCCCCTGAGCTTCAATACACAGGCAACTCAAAATACTCCAAAACCATTGACATCTCATAACTCATTACTTCACACGTCACAGCACTCCAGAGAGAGGAAATACAGATCCACCCACCAGAACTCCAACACAAGCCTCCCTGATCAAGAAACTTTGACAAGCCACTGATATAACCCCAATCACAGAGAGGAAGCTCTATAATAAAGAGAACTCCACAAATTCCCAGAATATAGAAAAGCCACCACAAACGCAACAATATAACCAGGATGAAGAGACAGAGGAATATCCAGCAGGTAAAGGAACAGGAGACATGCCCACCAAACCAAACAAAAGAGGAAGAGATAGGGAATCTACCTGAGAAAGAATTCCGAATACTGATAGTGAAAATGATCCAAAATCTTGAAATCAAAATGGAATCACAGATAAATAGCCTGGGGTCAAGGGTTGAGAAGATGCAAGAAAGGTTTAACAAGGACCTAGAAGAAATAAAAAAGAGTCAACATATAATGAATAATGCAATAAATGAGATCAGAAACACTCTGGAGGCAACAAATAGTAGAATATCAGAGGCAGAAGATAGGATTAGTGAAATAGAAGATAGAATGGTAGAAATAAATGAATCAGAGAGGAAAAAAAGAAAGACAAATTAAAAGAAATGAAGACAACCTAAGAGACCTCCAAGACAATATGAAACACTCCAACATTCAAATTATAGGAGCCCCAGAAGAAGAAGACAAAAAGAAAGACCATGAGAAAATACTTGAGGAGATAATACTTGAAAACTTCCCTAAAATGGGGAAGGAAATAATCACCCAAGTCCAAGAAACCCAGAGAGTGCCAAACAGGATAAACCCAAGGCGAAACACCCCAAGACATATTTTAATCAAAGTAACAAAGACCAAACACAAAGAACAATTATTAAAAGCTGAAAGGGAAAAACAACAAATAACACACAAGGGGATCCCCATAAGAATAACTGCAGATCTTTCAATATAAACTCTTCAGGCCAGGAGGGAATGGCAAGACATACTTAAAGTGATGAAAGATAATAACCTTCAGCCAAGACTACTGTACCCAGCAAGGATCTCATTCAAATATGAAGGAGAAATCAAAAGCTTTCCAGACAAGCAAAAGCTGAGAGAATTCAGCACCACCAAACCAGCTCTCCAACAAATACTAAAGGATAGACTTTAGAAAGGAAACACAAAAAGGACGTATAAACCCGAACCCAAAACAATAAAGTAAATGGCAACAGGAGCATACTTATCAATAATTACCTTAAATGTAAATGGGTTGAATGCCTCAACCAAAAGGCAAAGACTGGCTGAATGGATACAAAAACAAGATCCCTATATAGGCTGCCTACAAGAGACCCACCTCAAAACAACGGACACATACAGACTGAAAGTGAAGGGCTGGAAAAAGACATTCCATGCAAATAAAGACCAAAAGAAAGCAGGAGTAGCAATACTCATATCCGATAAAATAGACTTTAAAACAAAGGCTGTTAAAGGGGACAAAGAAGGCCACTACATAATGATTAAAGGATCAATCCAAGAAGAAGATATACCAATTATAAATATATATGCACCCAACATAGGAGCACCGCAATATGTAAGACAATTGCTAACAAGCATGAAAGAGGAAATTAACAATAACACAATAATAGTGGGAGACTTTACTACCCCACTCACACCTATGGACAGATCAACTAAGCAGAAAATTAACAAAGAAATGCAAACGTTAAACGATACAATAGACCAGTTAGACCTAATTGATATCTATAGGACATTTCACCCCAAAACAATGAATTTCACCTTTTACTCAAGTGCACATGGAACCTTTTCCAGGATAGATCACATTCTGGGTCATAAATCTAACCTTGATAAATTCAAAAAAATCGAAATTATTCCAAGCATCTTCTCTGACCATAATGCACTAAGGTTAGATCTCAATTACAGGAGAAAAACTACTAAAAATTCCAACATTTGGAGGCTGAACAACACCCTTCTGAATAAACAACAAATCACAGAAGAAATCAAAAAAAAATCAAAATATGCATCGGAACGAATGAAAATGAAAACACTACTACACAGAACCCGTGGGACACTATAAAAGCAGTGCTAAGAGGAAAGTTCATAGCAATACAGGCATACCTCAAGAAATAAGAAAAAAGTCAAATAAATAACCTAACTCTACCCCTAAAGCAACTAGAAAGGGAAGAAATAGAGAACCCCAGAGTTAGTAGAAGGAAAGAAATCCTAAAAATTAGGGCAGAAATAAATGCAAAAGAAACAAAAGAGACCATAGCAAAAATCAACAAAGCAAAAAGCTGGTTCTTTGAAAGGATAAATAAAATTGACAAACCATTAGCCAGACTCATCAAGAAACAAAGAGAAAAAAATCAAATCAACAAAATTAGAAATGAAAATGGAGAGATCATGACAGACAACTCAGAAATACAAAGAATCATAAGAGACTACTATCAGCAATTATATGCCAATAAAATGGGCAACTTGGAAGAAATGGACAAATTCTTAGAAAAGTACAATTTTCCAAAACTGAACCAGGAAGAAATAGAAAATCTTAACAGACCCATGACAAGCATGGAAATTGAAACTGTAATCAGAAATCTTCCAGCAAACAAAAGCCCAGGTCCAGACGGCTTCACAACTGAATTCTACCAAAAATTCTGAGAAGAG
The DNA here is from genome assembly GCA_917880005.1 of Nanger dama. Classification (NCBI taxonomy): domain Eukaryota; kingdom Metazoa; phylum Chordata; class Mammalia; order Artiodactyla; family Bovidae; genus Nanger; species Nanger dama. Next base: position 449,823 of record CAKJTW010000184.1, on the reverse strand, counting down.
TTAACACATATCTTGCTGAAGCTATTCCAGAAAATTGCAGAGGAAGGTAAACTTCCAAACTCATTCTATGAGGCCACCATCACCCTAATACCAAAACCTGACAAAGACACCACAAAAAAGAAAACTACAAGCCAATATCACTGATGAACATAGATGCAAAAATCCTCAACAAAATCCTAGCAATCAGAATCCAGCAACACATTAAAAAGATCATACACCATGACCAAGTGGGCTTTATCCCAGGGATGCAAGGATTCTTCAATATCCGCAAGTCAATCAATGTAATTCACCACATTAACAAACTGAGAAATAAAAATCATATGATTATCTCAATAGATGCAGAAAAAGCCTTTGACAAAATTCAACATCCATTTATGATAAAAACTCTCCAGAAAGCAGGAATAGAAGGAATATACCACAACATAATAAAAGCTATATATGACAAACCCACAGCTAACATTATCCTCAATGGCGAAAAATTGAAACCATTCCCCTAAAGTCAGGAACAAGACAAGGGTGTCCACTTCCACCACTACTCTTCAACATCGTACTGGAAGTTTTGGCCACAGCAATCAGAGCAGAAAAAGAAATACAAGGAATCCAAATTGGAAAAGAAGAAGTAAAACTCTCACTGTTTGCAGATGACATGATCCTCTACATAGAAAATCCTAAAGACTCGACCAGAAAACTACTAGAGCTAATCAATGAATATAGTAAAGTTGCAGAATATAAAATCAACACTCAGAAATTCCTTGCATTCCTATACACTAATAATGAGAAAGTAGAAAAAGAAGTTAAGGAAACAATTCCATTCACCATTGCAATGAAAAGAATAAAATACTTAGGAATATCCCTACCTAAAGAAACTAAAGACCTATATATCGAAAACTATAAAACACTGATGAAAGAAATCAAAGAGGACACTAATAGATGGAGAAATATACCATACTCATGGGTCGGAAGTCAATATAGTGAAAATGAGTATACTACCTAAAGCAATCTACAGATTCAATGCAATTCCCATCAAGCTACCAGCAGTATTTTTCACAGAACTAGATCAAATAATCTCAAGATTTGTATCGAAATACAAAAAACCTCGACTAGCCAAAGCAGTCTTGAGAAAGAAGAATGGAACTGGAGGAATCAACTTGCCTGACTTCAGGCTCTACTACAAAGCCACAGTCATTAAGACAGTATGGTACTGGCACAAAGACAGAAATATAGATCAATGGAACAAAATAGAAAGCCCTGAGATTAATCCACACACCTATGGACACCTTATCTTAGACAAAGGAGGCAAGAATATACAATGGAGTAAAGACAGTCTCTTTAACAGGTGGTGCTGGGAAAACTGGTCAACCACTTGTAAAAGAATGAAACTAGACCCCTTTCTAACACCATACACAAAAATAAACTCAAAATGGATTAAAGATCTAAATGTAAGACCAGAAACTATAAAACTCCTAGAGGAAAACATAGGCAAAACACTCTCCGACATAAATCACAGCAGGATCCTCTATGATCCAACTCCCAGTATACTGGAAATAAAAGGAAAGATAAACAAATGGGATCTAATTAAAATTAAAAGCTTCTGCACAACAAAGGAAACTATAAGCAAGGTGAAAAGACAGCCTTCTAAATGGGAGAAAACAATAGCAAATGAAACAACTGACAAACAACTAATCTCAAAGATATACAAGCAACTTATGCAGCTCAACTCCAGAAAAATAAATGAACCAATCAAAAAAATGGGCCAAAGAACTAAATAGGCATTTCTCCAAAGAAGACATATGGATGGCTAACAAACACATGAAAAGATGCTCAACATCACTCATTATCAGAGAAATGCAAATCAAGACCACAATGAGGTACCATTTCACTCCAGTCAGAATGGCTGCGATCCATAAGTCTACAAGCAATAAATGCTGGAGAGGATGTGGAGAAAAGGGAACCCTCTTACACTGCTGGTGGGAATGCAAGCTAGTACAGCCACTATGGAAAACAGTGTGGATACTCCTTAAAAATTGCAAATAGAACTGCCTTATGACCCAGCAATCCCACTGCTGGGCATACACACCGAGGAAACCAGAATTGAAAGAGACACATGTACCCCAATGTTCATTGCAGCACTGTTTATAATAGCCAGGACATGGAAGCAACCTAGATGTCCATCAGCAGATGATTGGATAAGAAAGCTGTGGTACATATACACAATGGAATACTACTCAGCCCTTAAAAAGAATAAATTTGACTCAGTTCTAATGAGATGGATGAAATTGGAACCGATTATACAGAGTGAAGTAAGCCAGAAAGAAAAACACCAATACAGTATACCGACACATATATATTGAATTTAGAAAACAGTAATGATGACCCTCTATGTGAGACAACAAAGAGACACAGAGGTATAGAGTGGACTTTTGGACTCTGAGGGAGAGGGAAAGGGTGGGATGATTTGGGAGAATGGCAATGAAACATGTATATTTTCTTGTAAGAAACGAAGCACCAATCTATGTTCAATGTAGGATGCAGGATGCATGGGGCTGATGCACAGGATGATTCAAGTAGAGGATGTGAGGTGGGAGGTGGGAGGGGGCTTCGGCATTGGGAGATTGTGTTCACCTATGGCTGATTCGTGTCAATGTATGGCAAAACAAATACAGTATTGTAATTAAAAATAAATACATAAATTTTAAAAACATAAAAAAAAAAGAAATTCTTTTTGACAGGAATTGAGAAGCTAAAACCAAAATACATAAAGGAGTTAAAATCAAACTATATGGAGCAAAAATCTAGAAGTGCTGAGCGAACTTAAAAAGGAATAAACTTGTATTATGAACATTAAGACATGGAGTAATGGTATACAGTCTTATTCCAAAGCTATAATTATTATTTTTTTAAAGTTCTGCTCCTGATATAAAAATTGGCAATATATATCAATGAAAATATATTGATAGATCAGAAATAGACTCATGTGTATATGAACAATAAATGTTCTACAAGCAAAAGAGAAAAAAAAGAAAAAAGCCATTTTGTGGAGAAAGGATAGACCTCTCAATTTCTCCTTTCATCTTGTTTATGTCCTGAGACCTTGTAGTTCCCTCCGGTTTCTGCTGGCTGAAGATGCTGGTTGTCAGATTTCCATCAAGGCCAGCCAGCTGGCTGGGGCCAGAGTTATGAAGTGACAGGCAGCATCCCCTTGTCCAGCCATACCAGTTCTCAGGGGAGAACGAGTTCCAGTCCATTATGGAACTTTGTCACTTTTATCTTCATTGCTGAAAAATATCCAGTTCTGGAAAAATTCAATCCCAGTATTGCCTACTTGTCACAGCTTTGTAGTTCGTGGCTGGAGGCACACAGAGGACTGTGCTTTCTTAGGCTCTCTTTGGGAGGGACTCTGGGCCTTGGGGAAGGAAGCTGCATATTTCGCCCTTCTTTTAGAATGTCTCTTGCTTCCATAGACTAGTCATGTCACATTGTTTAGCCATCTCTTTCCTAACCCCCATGGACGATAGCCTGCCTGGCTCCTTCTATTAACGGGATTTCCCAGGGAAGAATATTGGAGTGGGTTGCCATTTCTTTCTCCAGGAGACCTTCCTGACCCAAGGATTGAACCTGCGTCTTTTGCATTAGCAGGTGGGTTCTTTACCACTGAGTCACCAGGGAAGTCTATAGATAATGACATACAAAGGCCTATTGTTAATAGTTTTGAGTTAATAAAAAGGCTTGGGCCTTCCGAGGTGTCTCAGTGGTAAAGAATCCTCCTGCCAATGCATGAGACCTGAGTTCAATCTCTGGGTCCAGAAGATCCCTGGAGAAGAAAATGGCAACCCAATCCAGTATTATTGCCTGGAAAATCTCATTGACAGAGGAGTCTGACAGACTACAGTCCATGAGGTTGCAAAGAGTGGGAAGCCACTTTAGTGACTAAACAAACAAATGGGTGAATAAACAAGGTATGATTCTTAAGTACTCAATGAGTGTAATCACTTATATGCTGAATTGGATATATATTTTTAAAATATGAGTTTGAATACTCCAACTTTGTCTTTAGGTGTTACTTTCATGTTGCATTTGACCTGCAATGAGCTTCCAGTACAAAATTGACTGCTGAGATAAAATAGTGAAGGTTCAAACAAATCACATACCTCACTGGATGACATTCAAATTTAGAGTCAACATTCTAAAAAATGCTATCCTAGACATTTAAACCAAAACATGAGTAGTTGGACATCATCAGATTACCAGATTATTGTTAAAGAAAAGAAGACATCTCAAATTATTGAATTCACATCTTTCTATGAATGGAAATGTGGAAGAGTCTGGGCTCATTGAAATGATTGCTTTTATATTCCCAGAAAAGCGAGGGTGAAACTGTTAACTGCTTCAGTAGTGTCCGAGTGTAAGAAAAAGAAAAGAAAAGAAAAGAAAAAAACTAATAAAATTCATAGACATTTCAAAAAAGAAATGAAAACATCCCTATTTGCAAGAGATATATTTTCTAATAAAAAATTTCCACGAAACTGAGGAAAATAAAACAATCTGGAAAACATGAGTTCACAAAGGAGACAAGATACATGATTAACAAAAATTATATAGATATATTTATCTCTATATATAGGTATTAATAAAACAAGACCATTTACAGTCACTTCATATCTAATGAAAATGTACATAAAAACTAACAAAGCCTACACAGGATCTGTATGCTGAAAAGTACAAATCCCAATTTTAAAAACCAAAGGAGATTTGAATAATTTAGTAGATATATTTAGCTCAGATCAGTGTACATAAAATTCTTCCCAAATTGATCCATAGATTTAATGCAAACCTAAATAAACTCTCAGCAAGATTTAGTGCAGAAGTGATTTTATACTGAATTTTATTGAAAGGTTAAGGGCAGAACATAGATGAAAACACGTTTTAAAATTTAGTATAACTAGAAAAAAACACTCCCTCCTGTTAGGATTAATTATATAACCATGTAATCAAGATTTTGATATTGGTAGAAACACAAACGTATAAATTAATGGAACAGAATATACAGAAATAGATTTTTATAAATAGTGCAACTAATTTTTCATAAAGTTGCAAAAATAATTCAAAAGAAGGGGTGTAGCCCTTTAAAATCATTGTGCTGAGCTGATTAAGGATATTGAGGGAAAAATAAGCAAACAAGTTATGTTGCGCTAACACAGCAGGTCACTCCAAATGAAGAGCAGCTTAACTGTGAAAGCGCCGAACTCCGGGGCACTCGGGCTCCACCGCTGGCTCAGTGGGAAGGAAACCGCCTGGTGCGGCAGACACCAGGTTGGGAAGATGCCCTGGCAAAGGAAATGGCAATCCACTCAACATTCTTGCCCAGAGAATTCCATGGACAGAGGGGATTGGCAGGTTACAGTCCCTGGGTTCACAATAGAGTTGGACATGACTTAGCAACTGAACAACAGCCACAAATAAAATATTCAGATGAAACAATAGGGGAAGATCTGTCTCGGATCCAGGCCTGGGGAAGACTTCAAAGTGTGCCTATGTGCTCAGCCCCTCAGCTGTGTCCAACTTTTGAGACCCCATGGATTGTAGCCCACCAGGTTCCTGTGTCCATGAGATTTTCCAGGCAAGAATTCTTGAGTGGGTTATCATTTCCTTCTCTGGGGGCTCTTTCTGACCCAGAAATAGAACCTGCATCTCCTGCTAGGTAAGCAGATTCTTTACCACTGAGCCGCCTAAGACGCCCATCTTTAATTCTCTGTTTTTCAGTAATTAAATAGGACAATGTTTAAACATTTCTATACCATCATTCATTTGAGAAGACCGTTGTGGACTTGCAGACTTAACGGGCCTGCCCTAGAGATAAGTTTAATTAAGAGACTTGCATACTACAAAAGTAAGTTAACCAAGAAAAAAAAAAAAAAAGGAAAGAAAGAATTGCCCTAGAAAATTGAAAACACAATCTCCAGATACTTTGTCGTGGTCTCAGGACTTTAGGGATGATCAGCACATTCTTTGACATCTCCTCAGGGAGAGTGTCAAAAGGTGAAAGAGATCTGTAAATTGCTCCACTTTGCCATGTGAGAGCCACATGAGGGAGGCATGACAGAGACTTCATTACAGGTAAAGTGATGGAGTATTTCATGTGATGTCTTGTTTCCAACATGCTGACAGCGTTTCAGTGACAGGTTCAAAGTCTCACATTAATTCACTGGCAGCGCCTGAGCGAAATGAGACCATTTCTGGTTCAGTTCTGTCAGGAATAGGACGCCTCTTGTCTTTTCATATTAATTTTTTGAAAATCTTCACGTATTTACAGACTAAACCCTGAAAAGCATTTCTGAAACATCACTGTGACACCCATTTGTGTAAATAATGAGATCTCCAGTGGAAGGCAAAACCAGCACTGAATAAAGCAAACCTAAGCTGCCTGAGGGCTCCCGTGATGGGCCACCTGGTGGAGAGCCTGCCTGCAATGATCCGGGTTCCCTCCCTGGGTCAGGGGGCCCCGGAGGAAGAAATGGCAACCCATGGCAGCACTTTTTGCCAGAGAAACCCCTTGGACAGATAAGCCTGGCGGGCTACATCCAGGTACAAGAGTCAGACATGCGTTAGCAAGTGAAACACCACCACTGCCAAAAACACATGAATGTTTAGAAACTGGAAGAATTGAGAAGCCTCCTGTGTTCAGTCTCCTATTGGGATGGTCTTCTAAATTCTTAGTCATTTAGTGCTCTGGGTATTTTGTGTGTGTGACTGTTTCAATATAATTTAATGTTTAATGATTATGTACATCAGTATATAAATGTGATTATTTCTGGATCCCTTGATGACACAGAAAAGCATTTCTACCTTACAGTGAGATGTGGAAATTGCTATTTGCTTATTAGCCAGCTTTTAAGTACCTAGTTTTATGGCAAAGATGCAATTTTCAGCGTGTCCTTCACTTTCAAGTGGAATCTGACCACAAATTAGATAAAATTATCTCACAAGGCACAGCTTAAAAACTGACAATCAGAATTTTAAAAAAAATGTTAAACTATGAGACAGCTATTTGGGTATATCCATAGAATAATAAAGCTTGTGACAAAACAACCAAAAACACTTCTATCATTTCTGACCTTTACAGGAAAACTTGGAATTTACAAAGTCTTATTTTTTTTTAGCTTTGCAAAACAAAGACAAGAAAGCAAGATTTATACTCCTTATTACATTTACTGAAGATATGTCTCTACAATAGCTGTTGACTGATATACATTTCATGTTGCTAATATTAGAAAATTGTCTGCATCAAGTCCAGGTAGACTATCAGAAGGTCTTAAAATCGGAAACAATATTTTAAGTGAGAAAAGTGCTAATTTCATGTGAATACTTTTATATTTAATGTTATAATTTTTTTAAAATTAATTTTCTTACAGAGACTGCAGTCACTGAAAATTTATTGTAACCCATGTTATTGATATTTTTAAAGGAGGTGTTTATGCTGACAATATTTTGCACCTAATAATCCTTTTACCTTGATCTGCCATTTAACTCTTACTCTTGTGAATTAGTTGCTTAGATGTATCTGACTCTTTGAGACCCTATGGACTGTAGCCCGCTGGCTCTTCTGTCCATGAAATTCTCTAGGAAAGAAGACTGGAATGGGTAGCCATTCCATTCTCCAACCCAGGGATTGAATTCAGGTCTCCTGCACTGCAGACAGATTCTTTCCCATCTGAGCCACCAGGGAGCCCACCTCTTATTCGGGTGTATTCATACTATGTTTATTATTCTTATATTCAGATATACTTTTATTTGATTTTATAAAATATTGATTTGTGTTCTGTATTACATTATCATTTGTGGAGTTTTGTGGCCTTAAAATACAAAAAAAAAATAAGTGACATCCCTAATCCATGTATGTTATTTTATTCACACCTACAGTATCGTGTGGGGCTCCCCTGGTGGCTCAGTGGTAAAAATCCACCTGTCAGTGCAGGATTGATCCCTGGGTCAGGAAATGACAAACCCACTCCACTAATCTTGTCTGGGAATTCCCATGGACAGAGAAGCCTGGCAGAATACAGTCCATGGGATCGCAAAGAGTCAGAAAGGAATTAGTGATTAAACAACAGCATAGCATTGTGTAACATAGTAACTTTACACAGTTTTTTTTAAAGCACAGCATCTTTTCTAAAAGGAGTTTTTAATGAATCTTCATTATGCAGAAAAAAAATGCCAATGACTACTCTTTCTTTCAGTTTGCTTAGATCTCCTCACATTCTCCTGGGTTCATGCATGACAACGTATATTTGAATTGGTACATAGAAATTAATATATGCCAATTTTAGTGAAAATGCTCCTAGGGAAAGATTATATTTTAGGAAAATTTGCATCATAATGAACTTTTATTTTTGCTAACATAGTAGATAAAACTAGAACATAAAGAATCCACTTTATGGACTTCAGAGGTCCAATTTTAGTCCTACAGAGGGGAATAGTGAAGGGCTTGCAGTAAGTTAAATATGCTCCATTCTACTTGATCTAATCCTAACCTATTGATCATTATATCATAGCCTTGACAAATAAGACAATGTTACAGTGTAGAAGAACTGACGCACAAATGTATAAAGAAACTCTCTTTGAGCTAAGTTATTGTTACCACATAATATATATATATATATATATATATATATATATTTTTAACCTGAATTCCAGGTAAGCCTAAACATATTGAATCCTTTAATCTTCATTCTTCTCTCCCAACCACCCAGTAAAGAAATATTGATTTTGGATAAGAAAATAAAGTTTTTCAGATAAATTATTTGCCCAAAGTAATCATCTGTATATAACATAAAAGAAAATATAGCAGAGATTATATACTGGAGAAGGAAATGGCAACCCACTCCAGTACACTTGCCTGGAAAATCCCATGGATGGAGGAGCCTAGTAGGCTCCAGTGTGGTCTGTACATTTTTGGAATTTATGACTACATTTTTATCATAATTCTCATATAATTGAATAATATAATTGTATATGTATTAAGTGATATGATTAACTGGTATCAAATATAATTTATAAATAAATGTGATTGCAATTACATAAATGACTAGTAGAAAACTTTAAATATGTATCATATAAGTTTATATATGTATACATTTATATATGAATCACACTTTTAATTTTTATTTCATTTCTAGTGTACTTCTATGCGTACATTTCTGTATCTTGATCCATGTGGCTACAGGTATCCACACCTATATGCATATCTATATGCTTATATGGGGCTTCCCAGGAGGCCCTAGTGGTAAAGAATCTGCCTGCCAAGGCAAGAGACATAAGAGAAACAGGTTCAGGCCCTGGGTCAGGGAGAATCCCTGCAGAGGGCATGGCAATCCACTTCTGTATTCTTGTCTGGAGAATCCCATGGACGGAGGATATTTTTCTACTTCTGTATTTGTGTCTAGGTATACCATCTATACCATTCTTGTTTTTCAGCCTTAGCACTCCTGAGATTTTGAACTGATAAGGGGTGTTATGAGATGTTTAGAAATTGACCATGGACCATTATATGCAAGTACCACTCACCTTCCAGTTGCAACAACAAATATGTCTTTCAGATGTTGACAGTTGTTATTTGCTTACTAAAATAGCTCCTATTTGAGAAATAATGAATATCTCAGACTCTGTCATCTTTATTTATGCATATTATTATATATAGGATGTGGGATTTAAAAAATATATCTTGTTTTGGGAAGTTAGGATGTATTTTATTTATACAGTCTTCACAAATGAAAAATCTGCCAGGTGATAACACATGAAATTTGCTTACTATGCTTGCTGTCTCCACCCAGAATACATATCCTGATAAAGCTGCATGAAAACACAAAATCTAACTGTGCCCAATGAATTCATCCTCATGGGAATCACGGACCGCCCTGAGCTGCAGGCTCCACTGTTTGGGCTCTTCCTCATCATCTATGTGACCTCCACGGTGGGCAACTTGGGCATGGTCATCCTCACTAAGGTGGACTCCAGGCTGCAGACCCCCATGTACTTCTTTCTCAGGCACCTGGCTCTTACTGATCTTGGCTATTCAACAGCTGTAGGACCCAAAATGTTGGCAAATTTTATAGTGAGTCAAAATTCAATCTCCTATTATATGTGTGCCACACAGCTGGCTTTCTTCATCATGTTCATTATAAGTGAATTTTTTATTCTGGCGGCAATGTCCTATGACCGCTTTGTGGCCATCTGTCAACCCTTGCTTTACACAGTCATCATGTCACAAAGGGTGTGTCAGATACTGGTGGCAATCCCTTACCTCTATAGCACATTCGTGTCTCTTATAATCACTGTGAAGATTTTTACTTTATCCTTCTGTGGCTACAATGTCATCAAACATTTCTACTGTGACTGTCTCCCCTTGATATCTTTGCTCTGTTCAGATACGCAAGAAATTGAACTGATCATTCTGATCTTCGCAGGTGTTAATGTCATCCTCTCTGTTCCAATAATTTTTATGTCTTATCTGCTCATCCTTGTCTCCATTCTCAGGATGAGCTCTGCTGAAGGCAGGCACAAGGCTTTTTCTACCTGTGGATCCCACCTGGCGGTGGTCACAGTGTTCTTTGGGGCTTTGATATTTATGTATGCACAACCAGAGTCCAGACACTCCTTTGACACTGATAAAATGGCATCTATATTTTACACCCTTGTTATCCCCATGTTAAACCCCTTGATCTACAGTTTGAAGAACAAAGATGTAAAATATGCACTACAAAACGTGTGGAATAAGCTTCGTAACATTTCCTCTTAAACCCTACATGCAATACGATTCCTGTCATTTAGATTCTGGTCTTCAAACATTTCTCTGTGTGTCTTTAAATGGAAGAGTGAACACAAATAAGTTCAATATACTTTTTGAGATTGCCTTTCATGTGCCAGTAATACTTTTGTGTGCTGTACATATACTAGCACACAAAATAAGGAAAATATCTGCCTTCTTTGAGTAAGAGAGATTAATCATAAATATAATTAAGTAAATGTCATTATACAGGAGAATTGATTAGGAAAATATAGAGTATTCAAGCAGGTAAGGAGAGTGGGTATGCTGTGTGTGAGAAAGGAAGAATCAGTTCAGTCGCTCAGTCATGTCCAACTCTTTGCAACTCCATGAACCACAGCACGCCAGGCCTCCCTGTCCATTACCAACTCCTGGAGTCTACCCAAACCCATGTCCATTGAGTCATCCAACCATCTCATCCTCTTTCGTCTCCTTCTCCTCCTGCCCTCAATCTTTCCCATCATCAGGGTCTTTTCCAATGAGAAAGGAAGAATTGTAGATATAAAAGGTGACTTTAAATATTTATTACTTTTCTCAACTACTAGAATAAACTTCCCCATGACTATGTGTGTGTTTGGGCAGGAGCCTCCATACACTTCTAAGCCATATGAAAAATTAAACTTTCCTGGAAAAGGGCATGGCAACCCACTCCAGTATTCTTGCTGGAAAATTCCATGGACAGAGGAGCTTGGTGGGCTACACTCCATGGGGTCATAAAGAATTAGACATGACTGAGAACACAACACAAAAATTAAACTTATTGTGATTTCAAGGAGGCTCAGTGTAGCGTAATGATTTGATCTCAGCAGTTTTCTGAACTTTCCCAGATGTTTCCATACCACATGGAGGAGGTTAGTGTCCTGCTCTGTTCTCATCAGTGAAGCTACTTTCATACATGAGCCTTAGAAAGCCTATTAACTCAGCACACTTTGCAATTCAGTAACCTACAAAATCAGCACAATATTTTATTTCATTCAGTTCATTTTCTGTACCAGTGGACATTCTCATTAAGATCAATTTCCTTGATTATAGTTAACAATCTTTACTGTATATCTGAAGGTTAAGAGAGCAATATTTAAATGCTTTCATCACAAAAGGAAAGGTAATATGATGGAGGTGGGGTGGTGTTCAATCGCTAAGTCATGTTCAAGTCTTTGCAACCCCATAAATCACAGCACTCTAGGCTTCTCTGTCCACCACTACATCCCATCTTTATTGTTTAGTTGGTAAACCATGTCCGACTATTTGTGACCCCATGGACTATAGCCAGCCAGGCTCCACTCCATGGGATTTCCCAGGCAAGAATACTGAAGTGGGTTGCCACTTCCTTCTTCAGGAGACATTCCTGACCCAGGGATCGAACCCGCATCTCCTGCATTGGCAGGCAGATTTTTTACCAATGAGCCACCAGAGAATCCCAGAGTTTGCCCAAATTCATGTCAACCAAGTCAGTGATGCTACCTAATCATCTTGTCCTCTGCCACTCCCTTCTCCTTCTACTGATGGAGGTATTACCTCATGCTAGGGTGTAATCGTGCTGCAGTGTATAAGAGTATCAAATAACACATTGTACACCACACCTTACACAATGCTGTAAGTCAATTATATCTCAGTGATGCAGAAAAAATAAATCTCCTGAGGTCTCCTGTGGACACTTTCAATTTTGTATTTATAATTTTTGGAGATTTTGATTCCTAACTGCTTCTTTTTGTTTAATGTTGTTCAGTTGATAAGTCATGTCCGATTCTTTGAGATCCAATGGACTGCTGCATGCCAAGCTTCCCTGTCCTTTGCCATCCCCCTGAGTTTGAGCAGACTCATATCCTTTGAGTCATTGACATTAACTAAACACCTCATTCTCTGCCACCCCTTTCTCTTCTTGCCCTCAATCTTTCCCAGCATCAGGATCTTTTCCAATGAGATTACTCTTCTCATTAGGGGGCCAAAGTAATGGAGCTTCAGCTTCAGCATTAGTCTTTCCAATGAATATTCAGGGTTGATTCCTTTAGGATTGACTGGTTTGATCTCCTTGCAGTCCAAGGGACTCTCAAGAGTCTTCTCCAGCATTTCAATATGAAAGCATCAGTTCTTCAGCACTCAGCCTTCCTATGGTACAACTCTTACATCTGTACATGACTACTGGAAAATCTATAGCTATGACTATATGGACCTTTGTTTCATGAGGTTGTTATATTTTCTGACCTCTGTGAAAATCAAGAATATTTCTTGTTTAATATTTTTGCATCTTTACATAAGCAGTCTATTCTATACTGAATTAGGCTTGCTGTCTGTTTCATGGGGTGACTTTCCTCAATATTGGTTCATAAGAGCTTATGATATATTTTTATTAAGATCAGTTGGATAATTCTTATAAGAAGCAAAAGAAGGTAATTCCATGATTTGTTCTATGATATGTTTCTAGTGAAAGTGTAGTAAGATAAGTACCACTATATAAATATTATGTCTTGTGAACTTCCCTAATCCTTCTAAATTTCCACCTTCTTTGGTTATATTTGGTATTTTTAACACTCATGAAACTATTTGCATCATAGTTTAAACACTTTTTCACCATCATGGATTAAATTCTTTATGTAGTCGAATTCAAATTAATTTATTGGAATAAAAAATAATTATAGGTACTCTTTCAAATAAAGTAAAATGTAAGGAATTTATATAGTTGTTTTTTTAAAATTACTAAGAAAAATATGTACTGAATATAAATATTCTGAATATAAATGCAGAAAAATTTTGGGTTTTGGAAAATGTATGTTGGAAAAAGGTACAGTAAAATGATAATTACATATTGACAGCTTCTGAGAACATGAAAATGGTTAAATTAATATTTTTGGATATGTACTTTTTAAAATTATCTTCAGTGAATATGTGACTTTTATAACAGAAAAAAATAAAAATATATAATATCTGGATTTGAAAAAATAAACTGTGACGATATATATCCCAATATCCTATATCTAAAATAAATCTTGCTGTACAGTGTATAGTCCCTCCAAAGATGAACCAGAAAGAGAACAAAATATGTAGAGATTTACAAAGCTTGCTAATATATATTTTGTCCATTTTAAACGTTGTTTCTCAGTCATTAAGTCATGTCTGACTCTTTGTGACCCATGAACTGCAGCGTGTCAAACTTCCCTGTCCTTCACTCTCTCTTGGAGTTTGAGTTCATGTCCATTGACTCAGTGATGCCATCAACCATCTTATCCTCTGTCACCCTCTTCTCCTTCTGTCCTTAATCTTTCCCAGCATTAAGATCTTTTCCAATGAGTCAGTTCTTTGTATCAGGTGGCCAAAGTATTGGAGTTTCAACTTCAACATCAGTCCTTTTAATGAATATTCAGAATTAAGTTCCTTTGTCTTTAGTCTTCCCAGATATATTTAGTGACATGCCTACAATTGCTGCTTTTGGTTCAGCCTAGAATATAAACATTTGTATGATCAGTTGCTCAGTTGTGTCTGACTCTTTGTGACCCCATAGACTAGCCCACCAGGCTCCTCTATCCATGGAATTCTCTAGGAAAGAATACTGCAGTGGGTTGCCATTTCCTACTCCATGGGATCTTTCCAAGCCAAGAATCGAACCCACTTCTCTTCTGTCTTCTGCACTGGCAGGAAGATTCTTTACCACTAGGCCACCTGCAAAGCCCATATCAGCAATCAAGCCTACCCATTTCTTGGATCTTAATTAGCCTGGTAATGACTCCCATCTACATGTACAATTACTAAAATATAGATGGTTTGGTCCTGTTAATCTTATGTCAATCTAATTATTAATCCAGGCAAGAGCCACTGTGTAAAGAAGACGTTTTTCTTCCACTTGAGCTACTTGTTTATTTATTTATTTTTGTGGGGTGATTGAAGCCCAGAAACAGCAGAAATGCCCATCCATTTGAGGTCAAAAGAACCTAGAAGAGTAGAAGAAAGCTTTCATCACCAAAAATGCAATGGCCTTTAAGTGAAAGTTCATGGTAGCTGTGTTTATCATAGAAGAGAAGTGGAAAGAACTCACAAGTCTTTCAATAAGTGAATATTTAAACAAATTATCATTACTATCATGGACTATTACTCAACAATGTAAGGAACAGATGATATATACACACAAAAGTGCCAAAGAATCTCAAGAGATTTACGTTGAGAGAAAATTCCAATCCCTGTTTTCTATGTGAAAAAGTGTAGCAATAGAAAAGATTAGTGATGACCAAGGATTGGGAATGGTAGCAGAGGAGGAAAGAGGTGTGGTTATAAAAGGCAGGCACGGGGACTATGTGATGACTCAGGTGCTTATTGGAATGGAGTAACAGACTGGAATAACTAAAATGGTAATTTATGCAGTGAAGAAAAAGAAAATAGCAGAAGTTGTAAACAGCCATGTGATCGAAACTCAGGATGAAATAAGTGCTGTAGTGTGCTTAATCGCATGTCCAACTCTTTGCGGCCCCATGGACTGTAGACAAGCAGGCTCCTCTGTCCATGGGATTCTCCAGGCAAGAATACTGGAGTGGGTTGCCATTTCCTCCTCCAGAATTAAGAAGTAACAGTAAGTAACTAATTTCTGTCTCTGAGAGATAAGTAAAAATAATCACATGGGCAACAAAGCAAGAGGGCGACACCTCATAATCAGCATAACACATTGGTTTAATTTCCTAAATATATTAAGTACTGTAATAAAACAATGTTGAAAATTTCTCCACAGTCACACATTTGAGGAGAACCTGTAGAAACACTGACTCTTTGTGGGCATGCCCTATCGATGCAAGATTTAATTGAGAGTCTTGTGTGCTACAAAAGGAAAGTTAACCAACAGTTTAAAAAAATACATGAATGTATGTATATAATATATGCAAAGAAAGAAGGGATATGGGAGGAAGGAAGTCAAGAAGTAAGAAAGAAAAGAAAAATGTCCCAGG
This sequence comes from Nanger dama, assembly GCA_917880005.1. Lineage (NCBI taxonomy): Eukaryota > Metazoa > Chordata > Mammalia > Artiodactyla > Bovidae > Nanger > Nanger dama. The sequence continues at coordinate 434,079 of CAKJTW010000184.1, read as the reverse complement.
CAATTAAAAGACAATCTCTAGACATGTTGTTTTGCTCTCAATACTTTAGGGATAATCAACATATTGCTTGGCATCTCCTCAGGGAGAATCTCAAAAGTTCAAGAAATCCATAAATTCTTCTCACTTAGCCATGTCAGAAATACAGGTGAGAGTCATGAGAGATACCTCATTACAGGTAAAATGACAGGATATTGCATGTGGTGCCTCATTTTCAGTATCAACGTTTCAGTGACATATTCAAAGTTCCAGTTTAGCTCAGTGGCAAAGCCCGAGCAAAATGAGACCACGTTTGATACCACTTTTTTGGTTTTGTTTTGTTTTCCACTACTCCATAATTCCTGAGGAGGAATAGGACCCCTTTTCTTGTCTCTTCATATTAATTTGTTGAATATTACTACATAAGATGACAGACAAAATGCTGAAAAGCATCTTTGAAACATCACCATGATATTTGTTTTATATAAACAGCAATATCTCTAATGGAGGGCAAAGTAGAGAGCTAATGACGCATAACAAAAGAGATGTGAATTTTTAGAAATTGGGAAAATTCAGAAGCTGGGGGATTGTCTTTCTTTTTAAACTCCTTCCCGAATCCTTAGTTATTTAGTGCTCCACGTGATTTTTGTGACTTCCCCTCAACATCATGTAATATTATCACGATTATTTGCTGCTGCTGCTGCTGCTAAGTCACTTCAGTCGTGTCTGACTCTGTGCGACCCTATAGACAGCAGCCCACCAGGCTACCCCGTCCCTGGGATTCTCCAGGCAAGAACACTGGAATGGGTTGGCATTTCCTTCTCCAATGCATGAAAGTGAAAAGTGAAAGTGAAGTCGCTCAGTCGTGTCCGACTCTTAGTGACCCTATGGACTGCGGCCCACCAGGATCCTCCATCCATGGGATTCTCCAGGCAAGAGTACTGGAGTGGGGTGCCATTGCATTCTCCGAATGATTATTTAAATAAATGTAAAAATATAATTCTTTCCAGATCCCTTGATGAGGCAAAATGGAATTCCCACCTCACACTGAGATGTAGAAAATATTTGCATATTAAGGGACTTCTAAGTAGCCAGTTTTATGGTAATAGTACAATGATCAACATGTTCTTTGATGTCAAGTGAGATCTGGCTGAAAATATATAATTATTTCATGACGTACAGCTTTAAAAAATAACAGTTGACATTCAACAAAGATGTTAAACTCTGAGAAAATTATTTGATTTTGTAAAATGCTAAAGCATGAGAGAAAAGCAAAAACACTTCTGTCTTTTCTTATATTTACAGGAAAATTGAAATTTGCTAAATTTGTATTTTCTCACTTTCATAACTGCAAAACAAAGCAAAGAAACAAAAACAAGTTTCATACTACTTCTTATTCAATATATTGAAGATATTCCTTTAAATTTATTCTCTAGTGATGCATATTTCAATATTTTTGATATAAGAAATGTGTATGCATCAAGGCAAGACTGGTGATTAGGAGGTCATAAAACTGTAAGTAGTATTTTTAGTGAATTAAATGCAGATTTCATGTGATCATTTCCACATGTAATATTATAAAATTGTGCTTTTATTCCTTTTCTTATAGAGATGCTTTAGTGATTACTGTCACTGTCAACCTGTATCATTTCTATTTCTTTAAAGAAACATTCAGGCTCACAATATTTTAAATTTAATTATTATCTACCTTACTCTGCCGTTCACTTCTTACACTGGTATATTTTTGATGTGTGTATTATTAGGGGCCTCCAGATATATTTTTATTTGATTATATAAAAATAACTATGTTTTATATTATAGTTTGAAGGAATTTCTGTGGCTTAAGATGTAAAATTTAAAATGATATGCAAGGATCCATGTATAGCCATTCTGTAGTGTATTTTATCCCATCACTCTAGTACATTACGACTTAACATAAGAACTTTGAACATTTTTTCATCATACTGTGGCCCACTGTGCTAAGTTCCAGGTGACTGTGACCCCATGGACTGTAGCCTGCCAGGCTTCTCTGTCGATGGGATTTTCCATGGCAAGAATACTGGAATGTGCTGCCATTTCCTTTCCATGGGATCTTTCTGACACAGGAATTGAACTCATGTCTCCTACACTGGCAGCAAATTCTTTAATCTTTAGACGCCAGGGTAGTCCCCTTTTAAAGTTTAGCATCTCTTTATTCAAAGCAAGGTATTATGATATTCAAGATATGAAAACAATGCTAATGACTTCTCTTTCTTCCAATTTGCTCAAATTTCCTCAGATTATCCTGGGTTCTTGCATAATAAAGTACATTTGAATTCTTACAAGTTAGTAGAAGTCCATTATAGTGAAAATGTCCCTTGGGTCAGATTAATATTTTAAAGAAATATAGATCAAAATAAAGTTTTATTCACATTTTGCTAAAATAACTAAGAAATTTAGAAGATAAGAAAATCCAAGCACTCTGATGGCCCAATATTATTTCTGCAGAAGGGGCAAGGCTTAGAGTAAATTGCATGTATTCCGTTGTACATTATATAATCCTCATCTGTTAATCATATTGGCGTGACAAAGAAGATATGTCACAGTGCAGATGAATTTACATACATAAAGATCTCTTCGAGCTAAGCTATTTACTTCATTATATATATACTTATATATATATGAGAAGGCAATGGCACCCCACTCCAGTACTCTTGCCTGGAGAATCCCAAGGACAGAGGAGCCTGGAAGGCTGCAGTCCATGGGGTTGCTAAGAGTCGGACATGGCTGAGAAATTTCACTTTCACTTTTCACTTTCATGCACTGGAGAAGGAAATGGCAGCCCAATCCAGTGTTCTTGCCTGGAGAATCCCAGGGATGAGAGAGTCTGGTAGGCTGCTGTCTATGGGGTCACACAGAGTCGAACACGACTGAAGTGACCTAGCAGCATATATATATATATATATATATGTGTACACACATTTATATATTTAAACCAATATGTACTTGACTTTCAGGTAACATAAAGACATTTAATTATTTAACCCTCATTTTCCCACTCAACAATCCTGTAACCGTACTAGCTTTGTGTAAGAAAATAAACTTTCAGATAAGTTGAATTATTTGCCCAAACTAGCCCTTTTTATATACCATAAGGAAATTTAGAACAGAAATTGTGTCTATCATCTATCTATCTTTCTATCTACTTATTATATGTCTTATATGTTTCTTCACAGAAATACAAATAAGTCTTGCTATAATCTGTTACAGTTTTCTTATTTATACAGCTGTCTAATATGTGCCAAGTGTGTTAACTGTTTCAGCCCATATCAACTGTGCATAGAACAATATAGAACTCTGTGTTGGAATAGCAAGTTCTACACATTTTCTGAATTCTGGTTTTAAAATTTTATTAAGAATAGTGTTTAATTGTATTATAATTTATTATATAATTGGCATATGTATTGTCATATTATTAAATTTAATTTATACATGTCACTATGTTATTACATTTATATAAATGACTAGATGGAAAGTATAGAAAGTTTACAAGAACAGCACAATAATAGTTTACATATGTAGCCCTCAAATTTATGTCTTAAATTGTTTTTTGTCATATCTATGTTTGTATCTATTGTATTTCTTGTCTGTATCTATACATCTATGTATGTATATATGTATCTGTCTATTTATTTATCATCTATCTACCTATAGCATCCTGGTTTTTCACCCTTAGTACTACTGAGATTTTAGACAGATATGGTGATTTATAAGATGTTTAGAGGAATCGCTGACCTCTAACCAATGCCAATAGCTTCCACATTCCAATTGTAACAATTAACATGTCTTCTCAATTTTGACAAATGTCCTTTGGTTAGTAAAATAATTTCCAGTTGAGAAACAGCAACTATCTCTGTCTCTATCATTATTTATATATTTTATTATATGTAGGAAAATTAAAGTGTCAGTTGCTCAGTCATGTTTGACTGTTTGCAACCCCATGGACTGCAGCCTGCCAGGCTCCTCTGTCCTTGGGATTCTCTGGGCCAGAATACTGGAGTGAGTTGCTATTCCCTTCTCCAGGGGATTTTCCCAATTCAGGGATTGAACCCAGATCTCCTGAACTGCAGGCAGATTCTTTACCATCCGAGCCATGAGATAAGTTTATTTTCAAATATCCTAAACGGGAAAGGTTAATCTGTTTATACTAGCCTTGCATAGTGAAACTCTTCCAGATGATGATACATAGAATCTATTGTCTATGTTGATGTTTCTGCCCAGAACAGGTTCTTTAATAAACGTGAATGGAAACACACAATGGAACAGTGCTAAATGAATTCATCCTTATGGGAATTACCGACCGCCCTGAGCTGCAGGCTCCATTGTTTGGGCTCTTCCTCATCATCTACGTGATCTCAGTGGTGGGCAACTTGGGCATGATCATTCTCACCAAGATGGACTCCAAGTTACAGACACCCATGTACTTCTTTCTTAGACACCTTGCTTTTACAGATCTTGGTTATTCAACAACTGTGGGACCCAAAATGTTAGTAAATTTTGTTGAGTATCAGAATATAATCTCCTATTACTCTTGTGCTATGCAGCTAGCTTTCTTTCTTCTGTTTATTGTTAGTGAAATTTTTATTCTGTCAGCAATGTCTTATGATCGCTATGTGGCCATCTGTAACCCTCTTCTCTACCAAGTCATCATGTCACAAAGAGTGTGCTGGGTGCTGGTAGCCATCCCCTATGTCTACAGCACATTTGTGTCTCTTCTCGTCACTGTAAAATTATTTAATTTATCTTTCTGTGGCTATAGAGTCATCAGTCATTTCTACTGTGACAGTCTTCCTTTGTTACCTTTGCTCTGCTCAAATACACATGAAGTAGAAATGATTATTCTGATTTTAGCTGGGTTTGATCTGATTTCCTCTCTTCTGATAGTCCTTGTGTCTTACCTTCTCATTCTTGCATCCATTCTCAGGATGAGCTCTGCTGAAGGCAGGCGCAAGGCTTTTTCTACCTGTGGATCCCACTTGACTGTAGTCGTAGTGTTCTATGGGACTTTACTATTTATGTATGTGCAACCAGAGTCCAGTCATTCCTTTGACACTGATAAAGTGGCTTCCATATTTTATACTCTTGTTATTCCCATGTTGAATCCCTTAATCTATAGCTTGAGGAATAAAGATGTAAAGTGTGCACTACATAGGATGTGGAAAAAATCATGCAACCTTTTTTATTAACATGCAAAACAATTTCTATAAACTGGTTATGGACTCTAAATTTGTTCTATATGTCTCCAAATTAAGTAGTGAGTATAAATATGTTCAACAATTATTTATAGATTATATTATATATACTAGGCACTTCCAATTGCTGCAGAGATTAATGAACAAAATAGTAAAAAAAAAAAAAATTGTCTTGAGCACAAAAGACCAATTTTGTATATAAATTAAGTAAATGTTAGGAGACTGTGTTAGGTGGATATAGACAAAGAAATGACTGTCCAGGTTCTTGAATGTTTTCTCATCTTTTAGAATAAAATTATGGCATGTTGTGTGCGTCTGTGAGTTCTTTATTTTCTCTCCTTTTGCCTTCATACTTTTCCCCAGTATATTTCATCTGTATACTTGAAGTCATCAGTCAGATTTGTTTTCTCAATTACCCTATTCTTTACACCGAGATCCCACATTTTTATCAATTCCTCTAATTCCTTATAAGAATCTATTCACCTATTAACTGAAAATATGTTGCAATTCAGCAATTCATAGGTCTGACTGAAGCCTGATTTTGTCTCAGTGCATACATTTGTTGAAATCAGAAGACATTTAAATCAAGATAAAATCTGGTATCCCTCAGTAGCTCCCAGATTGGTACTTCTTGTTCTTTCAAGTGGTAATTCTTTCTTCATAACTGGTGGTTTCATTGAAGGGATAGTAAAATAATTTTGTCATTTTGAATAAAAATATCCATGTTTCAAAGTAATGTTCTACTTCTTGCATTCTTGAGTAAAAGAAGTGCTGATGAATTAACTGTGTTAGTTTTCTTTCCTTGGATTGATGTTTCTAATTTGTATCAACATTGTTTATGCAGTAGGTTTTAATTGACTTTCAGTATTTAACTGCACAATCATTATTCTACTTGGGGAAGCAAATGGAAACAATCTCATTGTTGGCACTATGCCATATTTCTAAGGCCTGATACATGGCAGGGATGCAATTAGCCTGCTTTTTATAAATGATTTCTACAGTTCCCATATGCTACCTTTTACTCTATTTAATAATCCTGCAACTTTACCGAGGCTATTAGTCTACAAGATATGCTTTGTTTAGTATCTTGCAATAAAATTATTTGTTTATCCCATGAAGCTTTAATAAAAAATCTTCACTGGAATACAATTTTTAAACAACATGATACAAAACAACCAAGATTTCCTTTAATATGAGTATGGATAAAAAAGATGGTATATCCAGAAAATGGATGACAGCCCTTTAAAAACATGTGCTGACATTATTGGGAGCACAGAGACAAAAATAAACAAATTAGCAAATAATGCTGACCCGAATCTTATAAAAATGCAGTCAAAAAAAAAAAAAAAAGTGTAAAATGCTAAGCCATAAAACATTCAGATAAACAATAAGGGAAAATCTATATCCAAGACCAAGGGCTAGTGAAAAGTTTGTATGACATCAAAACATAATCTAGATAATCCAATCAAAAAATGATCAGAAGACCTAATCATTTCTCAAAATAAGGCATACAGATGGTCAAGAGACATATGAAAATATGCTCAGTGTTGCTGATTATTAGAAAAATCCAAATCAAAACTTCAATGAGATATTACCTCACATCAGCTAGAATGGCTAGCCTCAAAATATCCACAAACAGTAAATGTTGGAAAGGGTGTGAAGAGAAAGGAACCCTCCTAAAATATTGGTGGGAATATAAATTGGTACAGAAACTATGGAAGACAGTATAGAGGTTACATAAAAGATAAAAACAGCTACCATATGACCCTGGAGTCCCACTCCTAGGTGTATATACGGAGAAAAATGTGATTCAAAATATGTACCCAACCAATGTCACTGCAGCACTGTTTACAGTTGTCAAGACATGGAAGCAAAATAAATGTCCAAAAACAGGAATAAAGAAAGAAGATAGAGCATTTTCCAGGCAATAGTAAGGGAGTGGATTGCCATTTCCTTCTCCAGGGGATCTTCCCAACCCAGGGATCGAACCCGGGTCTCCCACTGTAAACAGATGCTTAACCGTCTGAGCCACCAGGGAAGTCCCTAGAAGACAGCACATATGTAAAATGGAATACTACTCACTCATTAAAAAGATCAAATAAAGCCATTTGCAAGAACATGAGTGGACTTAGGGACTGTTCAGTTCAGTTCAGTCACTCAGTCACGTCCAACTCTTTGTGATCCCATGGACTGCAGCACGCCAGGTCTCCCTGTCCATCACCAACTCCTGGAGCTTACTCAAACTCATATCCATTCAGTGAATGATGCCATCCAACCATCTCATTTTCTGTTGTCTCCTTCTCCTCCTGCCTTCAATATTTCCCAGCATCACAGTCTTTTCCAGTGAGTCAGTTCTTCACATCAGGTGGCCAAAATATTGAAGTTTTAGCTTTGGCATCAGTCCTTCCATTGAATATTCAAGATTGATTTCCTTTAAGATTGGCTGGTTTGATCTTCTTGCAGTCCAAGGGACTTTCAAGAGTCTTTTCCAAGACCACAGTTCCAAAGGATCAGTTCTTCAGTGCTCAGTTTTCTTTATAGGCCAACTCTCACATCCATACATGACAACTGGAAAAACCATGGCTATAACTACATGTACATTGTTGGCAAAGTAATGTCTTAGCTTTTTAATATGCTCTAGGTTAATTTCTTGGCTGCAGTCATCATCTTCAGTGATTTTGGAGCCCAAGAAAATAAAGCTTTGCACTGTTTCCATTGTTTCTCCATCCATTTGCCATGAGTGATGGGACAGGATGCCATGATCTTAGTTTTCTGAATGTTGAGTTTTAAGTAAGCTTTTTCACTCTCTTTCATTTTCATCATGAGGCTCTTTAGTTCCTCTAAACTTTCTGCCATAAGAGTGGTGTCATCTCTGTATCTGAGGTTATTGATATTTGTCCTGGCAATCTTGATTCCAGCTTGTACTTCTTTCAGCCCAGCGTTTTCCACAATGTACTCTGCATATAAGTTAAATAAGCAGGGTGATATACTCCTTTCCCAATTTAGAACCAGTTTGTTGTTCCATGTCCAGTTCTAATTGTTATTTCTTGATCTGCAACCAGATTTCTCATGAGGCAGTTCAGGTGGTCTGGTATTACCATCTTGATAATTTTCCACAGCTTGTTCTGATCTATTGAGTCAAAGGCTTTGGTGAATCAATAAATCAGAAATAGATGTTTTTTTGGAATTCTCTTGCTTTTTCTATGATCCACTAGATGTTGACAGTTTGATCTCTGGTTCCTTTGCCTTTGCTAAACCTGGTTTCAACATCTGGAAATTCACGATTCCCATACTGGTGAAGCTTGGCTTGGAGAATTTTGAGCATTACTTTACTACCATGTGAGATGAGCGCAATTGTGTGGTAATTTGAACATTCTTTGGCATTACCTTTCTTTGGGATTGGAATGAAAACTGACCTTCTCCAATCTTGTGGCCACTGCTGCGTTTTCCAAATTTCCTGGCACACTGAGTTCAGCACTTTCACAGCATCGTCTTGTAGAATTTGAAATAGCTCAACTGGAATTCCATCATCTCCACTAGCTTTGTTCGTAGTGACGCTTCCTGAGGCACACTTGACTTCACATTCCAGGATGTCTGGCTCTAGGTGAGTGATCACACTATCATGGCTATCTGGATCATGAAGATATATATATATTTTTTGGTATAGTTTTTTTGTGTATTTTTGCCACCTCTTCTTAATATCTTCTGCTTCTGTTAGGTCCATACTATTTATGTCCTTCAGTGTGTCCATCTTTGCATGAAATGTTCCCTTCATATCTCTCGGATCCAAAGTGAAAGTGAAATTCACTCAGTTGTGTCCAGCTCTTTGCGACATGGAATTCTCCAGGCCACAATACTGGAATGGGTAGCCATTCCCTACACAAGGGATCTTTCCAATCCAGGGATGGAAACCAGGTCTCCTGCATTGCAGGCAGGTTCTTTATCAGCTGACCCCAATGGAAACCCAAGCATTCTGGAGTGGGTGGAGTGGGTAGCCTGTCACTTCTCTAGTGGATCTTCCCGACCCAGGAATTGAACTGGAGTCTTCTGCATTGCAGGCTGAGTCTTTACCAGCTGAACTATCGTGGAAGCCCCAGGAAATGCACAATTCTTTCCAGATCCCATGATGAGAAAAAATGGGGTTTCTAACATATATTGAAGTGTGGAAAGAATTTATTGGATAGTAACAGATTTTTAAGTACCCAGTTTTATGGTTTTATTATTATTTAATTACACAATATAATCTGTTACATAATTGGAATATGCATTAAGTAGTATTAGCAAACGTCATTTATACACGCCCCTATGTGATTGCAGTTATGTAAATGACTAATAGAAAGCTTAGAAGGACAGCACAAAAATAGTTATACATGTAACCCCAAATTTTTGTTTTAGCTTTCTTCTTTTGCATATCTGTTTATATATCTGTATCTATATATCTATATTTATTTAGCTCTATTTATTCAACTATGTATGTACCCATTTATCTATCTAACCATGATAGTTTTTTCAATTTTATAACTCTTCAGATATTGCACTGATAAAGGGTATTATAAGAAGTTGACAAGCATAATTGACCTCTAACCATTGCTGGCAAGTAGCACCCAACTCCTAGTTGTGACAACCAACATGACTCCTAGACATTGACAAATGTTCTTTGATTAGTGAAATAATTTTCAGTTGAGAACTAATAAATATTCCTGACTCTGTCTCTACCTTTGTATGTATTATTGTATGTAGAATATGGGTTTATTTTTAAGTATCCTATTTTGAGACATTAATATGCATTTTATTTAGACCAGCTTTGCATTTAAAAATCTTCCAGGTGATAATACATGAAATCTGCTTGCTCTGCTCATATCTCTATCCAGAATAAGTTTCTGATAAATGTGGATGGACAAACACAATATAACAGTGCTGGGTGAATTCATCCTCATGGGAATCAGACCTCCCTGAGCTGCAGGCTCCATTGTTTGGGCTCTTCCTCATCATCTACGTGATCTCACTGGTGGGCAACTTGGGCATGATCATCCTTACCAAGACAGACTTCAGGCTACAAACTCCATGTAATTTTTCCCCTGACACCTGGTTTTACTGACCTTGGCTGCTCTATAAATACGGGACCTCAAATGCTAGGAAATTTTGTTTTGAATCAAAATATAATCTCTTATCATTCTTGTGCTTTACAACTAGCTTTCGTTCTTGTGTTCATTATTAGCAAACATTTTATTCTGTCAACAATGTCCTGTGACCGCTATGTGGCCACATGTAACCCTCTGCTATACCCAGCTATTATGTCACCAAGGGTATGTAGGGTGTTGTGACAATCCTGTGCCTCTATAGTGCATTTGTATCTCTTCTCACCACTGTAAAGACATTTAGTTTACCATTCTGGGGTTATAATGTCATCAGACATTTCTACTGTGACAATTTCCCTTTGCTATCTTTGCTCTGCTCAAATACACATAAAATAGAAATAATTATACTAATTATAGCTGGTTTTGATTTGATTTCATCCCTTCTGTTAGTTCTTGTGTCTTACCTTCTTATTCTTGCATCCATTCTCAGGATGAGCTCTGAGGAAGGCAGGCACAAGCCTTTTTCTACCTGTGGGTCTCACCTGGCAGTGGTCACAGTGTTCCATGGGGCTTTAATATTCATGTACGTGCAGTCACAGTCTAACCATTCATTTGACACAGATAAAATGGCACCTGCATTTTACACTCTCATTATCCCTGTGCTACATCCCTTGATCTACAGTTTGAGGAACAAAGATGTAAAACATGCCCTACAAAGTACATGGAAAAGAATATGCAGTTCTCTCTTCAGGCTTCTGTACAATATGAATCCTGTAATTTAGGTGATGGGTTTCAAACTGCTCTCTGTGTGTCTCTAAAAGGAATAAAAAGTATGGAAATGTTCACCACATATTTAGAAAATGCCTTCTAAGAGTGAAAGTGAAGTCGCTCAGTCATGTCCAACTCTTTGTGACCCCGTGGACTGTAGGCCACAGGTTCCTCCATCCATGGGATTCTCCAGGCAAGAATACTGGAATGGGTTGCCATTTCCTTCTCCAGGGGATCTTCCTGACCCAGGGATCTAACCCAGGTCTCCTGCATTGCGGGCAGACCCTTTAACCTCTGAAGCACAGGGCTGGTCATACTTCTATGTGTTATACATACATTTAGCACCCAAAGGGGGAAAATACCTGCCTTTCCTGAGGGGAAGTAAGGAATTACAAATATAATTAAGTAAATAGCACCATGCCTTAGAATGAGTTAGGATACTGTAAGGGCAAGTAAAGAGAGTCGAGTGAGAAAGAATAGCATATATAAAAATATTCAAAGGATTATTGTTCTTCCCAACTATTAGAATAAATTTCCTAGTGTCTACATGTGTTTGTACATGTACATGTGGTTTTATGTAAGTGCACTCTTCTGCTTTTTTATTCGCTATACTTTTCTAAGGCATGTATTAAAATTAAACTTATGGTGGTTTCTAGGAGGCTCAAGGTGGTACAATGATTTGAATTCATTAGTCATCTCAACTGATACAGATATTCCCTTATCACGTGGAAGATTTTAGGATCTTGCTCTGTTCTCATCAGTGAACTTGTTTTTATATATGAGCCCTAGAAAGTCTTTAGACTCAGCACACTTAGCAACTCAGTAACTCACAACATCTTATTTGCCTAAGTCACACCGTTTCTCTGTAAATTCAAGTTCAGTCACTCAGTTATGTCCGACTCTTTGCTATCCCATAGGCTGCAGCACACCAGGCTTCCCTGCCCATCACCCAGTGAGGCCATCCACCAACCTCATGCTCTGCTCTCCCTTTCTCCTCCTGCTTCAATCTTTCCCAGCAAGAGGGTCTTTTCCAAAGGATCAGTTCTTTGCATCACGTGGCCGAAGTATTCTCTTTACCAGATACATTTTTAAATTGTCTTTAACAATATTCTATGTTTGAAAGTTGCTAAAAGAGTGGACCTTAAATATTCTCACCTCACAAAAAGGAATGATAATCATGTAACGTGAAAATGTTCAGTTCAGTTCCATTCAGTCACTCAGTCATGTCCAACTCTTTGCCGCCCCATGAATCGCAGCACGCCAGGCCTCCCTGTTCATCAGTAACTCCCGGAGTTCACTCAGACTCAAGTCCATCGAGTCAGTGATGCCATCAAGACATCTCATCCTCTGTTGTCCCCTTCTCCTCCTGCTCCCAATCCCTCCCAGCATCAGAGTGTTTTCCAATGAGTCAACTCTTCGCATGAGGTGGCCAAAGTACTGGAGTTTCAGCTTCAGCATCAGTCCTTCCAAAGGAAAATGTTAGCTAGTGATAAATTGTAGACATATTAAACTATATAGATGGGTCAAATCAACATGTTGTAGACTTTAAATTTATAACATATTAAATCATTTCATGGGAAATAGATGGGAAAACAGTGGAAACAGTGCCAGACTTTATTTTGGGGGGCTCCAAAATAACTGCAGATGGTGATTGCAGCCATGAAATTAAAAGATGCTTACTCCTTGGAAGAAAAGTTATGACCAACCTAGACAGCATATTAAACAACAGAGACATTACCAAAAAAGGTCTACCTAGTCAAGGCTATGGTTTTTCCAGTGGTCATGTGTAGATGTGAGAGTTGCTCTCTAAAGAGGGCTGAGCACAGAAAAGTTGATGCTTTTGAACTATGGTGTTGGAGAAGGCTCTTGAGAGTCCCTTGGACTGCGAGGAGATCCAACCAGTCCATTCTCAGGGAAATGAGTTCTGAATGTTCATTGGAAGGACTGACGTTAAAGCTGAAACTCCAGTATTTTGGCCACTTGATGCGAAGAGCTGACTCATTTGAAAAGACCCTGTGTTGGGAAAGATTGAAGGCAGGAAGAGAAGGGGATGACAGAGGATGAGATGATTAGATGGCATCACCGACTCAATGGATATGAGTTTGGGTGGACTCTGGGAGTTGGTGATGGACAGGGAGGCCTGGCATGCCTCCCTCATGGAGTCGCAAAGAATCAGATACGACAGAGCTAGTGAACTGGACTGAACTGAACTGTTAATTTCAATAGCAAAATTTGATGGCAACTCTATGTGGCTCAGAGGTTAAAGTGTCTGCCTGCAATGCGGGAGACCTGGGTTCAATCCCTGGGTTGGGAAGATCCCCTGGAGAAGGAAATGGCAACCCATTCCAGTATTCTTGCCTGGAGAATCCCATGGATGGAGGAGCCTGGTGGGCTACAGTCCATGGGGTTGCAAAGAGTTGGACACGACTGAGCGACTTCACTTTCACTATCAATTGAATTATATAAGCTATGAATTCAACTAAGATGAATTTCAAGATTAAAATAGTGGTGGTGAGGGAGGAATGGAACAGGCCGAGCAGACTTCTTGAAAAAGAGAGACTCTCCACCTTGCACTTTCTGTGAGCTTTGGACTATGTGCCAGGTAGCCATGGCGATAACATACCTACAGCCGAACTGGCCTCCTGAACTGATAAACACCAGATTCCATACCAATATTTCCCATCGCCAAGAAGAATGTAATAATCCCCTATGTAGTCAATCACCTTTGTAATCTTTGTGGCACCCATTGGTATAGGCTTCAATGTAAAACCAGCGGACCCTTCGATTATGAATCATGGCTGTAACCTGATTGCATCTCCCTTTAATACTTCCCAGGCTAGGCTTAAGGAATTTGGGGATGTGGGCTTGACTGGTACAGTTAAGATACATAAGGTTTTCACAATAGTTGGCTGGGTCCCTGCCTAAAGAGGAAACTGCCTTGGACCCGCCGTGCAATAAACTGCACCCCATTATCCATGCTGTCCTTCTGGGTGAGTTTGTTTCCTGGAGCATTTGGTTATAACAATAGAACTCTATCACATTTCAATATTTTAATTATCTGCAGAATATAAGCAAATCTGAAAAGAATAAATAGAAAGACACTAATTTAACTTACCAAAGATAGGAAAGTTTAGGATATCAGTTTATGTAGGATACTCATGTGTATATTTTCATGGTTTCTAAAATCAGTTAATGTTTTTTCTGAGAGTCAGATTGATCAATACTTTAATGATAGATAACTGAAGATCTTTCCAGTTAAAAAGTGTCCAAATAAAACTTAATACAAAGCAAACATATTGGAACAAAGAAACAACAGCTTTATGTCTTTAATTCTCTCCTCAAAGAGAACAAATTGGAAAGAAAGGGCAGGTGCACACAGACACATGCTCAGGTTTTTGTTTTAATGAGGTCAGTTTCCTGTAGCTGAAATGCTGATTACACTAAAGCAACAAGAACAACACAATTACACTTTGTTTATTTATTATTTATTTTCAGATTTTATTTTATTTTTATTTTATTTTTCTACTTAAAAAATATTGTATTGGTTTTGTATGCGAGACGCAATTACACTTCGAATTGCATCCTAGTTTCTCAAGGGATCTTCTCAGGGTACCTCAGTGGAACTTTTTTTTTTCTTGTTGTTATTGTGGTTTTTTAAGATGTGCAATGTAAAAACATGTTACAAAGGGTGGAAAGGGACAAAGCCAAAGGTTAAAAAAATAGTAGAATTATTGATTGTAAATAACTTGAATAACATGAAAAGAATTTTATTAAGATATAATATGGACTAAACCTAACCTTTGCAAGGAAAAATTACATAAGTAAAATTACTTTGCAAGGCTATTGTGTCTAGAAACTTCTTAGGAAGTGGCATCTTACCACCTCTATCTATACAATTCTGTTTATAGCCCAGTTCTGCATTTGACATCACAGGTAGAATGAACATGTGTTACTGTTATTTGAAGTGATCTTTAGCTTAAATAGTCTCATTTATTTCACAAATATTTTTTGAACGAAAAAGTCAAGCTGGACATTGTGTTAGGCACTAATAAGCCAGGGATATTCAAAATCAAACAGTTAAGCAAATATGGTTGGCTATCCATTACTAACAAATGGAAGACAAGTTATAACTCCATGCTCCTCAAAATTATTTTAAAAGATAACACATTGAAATGCTAAACATAAATGAAAATATTCTATAACATTTGAAGGTTACAAAAATGAATGAAATGATCAGGCTCAAAAGGAAGAAAAAGAAGTAAACAGAAGTCAGCATAAGTGCTGGCATCATAGCTCTCCTGTGGGCATTTACGAAACTTTAACTTCATAACTGAGACTAAGCTTAAAAATGCAAAGCCTGTGAGAATAAGAGCAGCATAATATCCCATTAAAATCTATATATAAATCCATTACCTTTAAAAACTGACATTTTCATTATCAGTGTTAATTAAATAAGTTTGCTTATCCACAAAAATCATAAATAACATTATCTATCATGGTTGGATATATGGTTAGGAAAAAAGTCCTCTTGTAGAATCAACTGTCACAGCCTTTCCTCACATGGGTTAAAGTTTGGATTTTGCTGTCTGCACAAGTGAGGCCTCTTCAAGCTAGAAATTAACATACAACAGACTGAGTTGGTAGTACTGAGGGATCCCTAACAGAGGCAGTCTTCCAGGAATGTCATAGAGAGGTCCTGTTTAATGTGTATTCACCATCCAATTGCAAATCAAAATGAGAAAGAACATCTTCAAATTTCTGAGACACAAACTGAGAGCAAAATAAAGGGGCTGTTATTTCAACACACTAAACTTTTGGGTACTTTGTTATGTAGCATCTTTATCAGAACAATAAAAATTGATTAAGTTGACTTGATTGAAGGTAATAAATTTGAACTTCTGTTCATCAAAATACAGAAAGAAAATAAATAATAAGGAGAATTTTATTGAAACATGAAACCAATAAAGGACAATATCTGAAATATGCAAAGAACTCCCATTACTTGCAAAAGCAATATTTTCTAAAGAATTTAATATAAGCTACACCAAACTATATCAGCTATAAGTTCCATAGGCATGACCAGAACACAATGATAACCAAGTATGTGAAAATATATCAGTCAGTTCAGTTCCAGTTCAGTTCAGTCGCTCAGTCATGTCCAGCTGTTCGTGACCCCATGGACCGTAGGACGCCAGGCCTCCCTGTCTCTCACCAACTCCTGGAATTTACCCAAACTCATGTCCATTGAGTTGGCAATGCCATTCAACCATCTCATCCTCTGTCATCCACTTCTCCTCCTGCTTTCAATCTTTCCAAGCATCAGGATCTTTTCAAATGAGCCAGCTCTTCGCATCAGGTGACCAAAGTAGTGGAGTTTCAGCTTCAGCATCAGTCCTTCCAGTGAATATTCAGGACTGATTTCCTTTAGGATGGACTGGATGGATCTCCTTACAGTCCAAGGGACTCTCAAGAGTCTTCTCCAACACCACAGTTCAAAAGCATCAATTCTTTGGCACTCAGCTTTCTTTATAGTCCAACTCTCACATCCATACATGACTACTGGAAAAACCATAGCTTTGACTAGAAGGACCTTTGTTGGCAAAATAAAGTCTCTGCTTTTTAATATGCTGTCTAGGTTGGTCATAATTTTTCCTTCCAAGAGCAAGTGTCTTTTAATTTCATGGCTGCAATCACCATCTGCAGTGATTTTCGAGCCCCCTAAATAAAGTCAGCCACTGTTTCCCCATCTATTTGCCAATAAAAATGCTAGAGTAACTAGAAAAATACATTAAAATTTTATATGTGAATATTAACATAAATACGAGCTGTATGTTAAAGGAATGTAAAGACAAGATAGGAAATGTTGACAGATAATTGTTTTGTGTTGCAAACTAGCCCCCATACATGGAGTGCAAATAGAGACAGCAGAAAGAGTCTGACCCCTCCAGATGGAAGATAAGGTAAGGTGAAAGGTAAGGTGAAGTTGCTCAGTCGTGTCCAACTCTGTGACCCCATGGACTGTAACCTACTAGGCTTCTTTGTCCATAGGATTCTCCAGGCAAGAATACTGGAGTGGGTTGCCATTTCCTTCTCCAGGGGATCTTCCCGACCCAGGAACCTAACCCGGGTCTCCCACATTGGAGGCAGACGCTTTAACCTCTGAGCCACCAGGAAAGCCACCTTCCTAGATGGAAGGTGGCAGGTTTAATAAACAAGGGAAATTAACAGATGAGCTTGTCTTGGGAGACCAAATTTTTGTAAATCGCCACCCCTGCCTGCCAGAATCTTAAAATTTTATGGAGCGACCTCAACTGGATTCAGTCGTATATTGAGTCCAGATTATCTCAACAGCACCTTCCTCTCTCAGGGCAGTGTCCCTAAGCAAAGCCTGTTGTGGGAATGCTGGGCTGATCATATATTCCCAGGATGAGGGGGTGGTGGGGAACATCCGCTATCTGGGCCCAGCTCACCATCAACGCACAATCATATCCTCTGGAATAACTCCTCAAACAAGCTGGAACCTATAAACATCTCTTTACATGAAATTTCTGCTTCTGTGTATGTAAAGATAAGTTAGTATCTTTACGGTAGAAAGGTAGAAAATGCTAAATTGCTCTGGGGCTATTGTCCAACTGACAAATTTTAAAGCTACATGATTTTTAGAATCCTAATTTAAGGCTTCAGTGACTGTAAGAATATTTATTTTTATATGAACTCTGATTTCTACTGGAGATTTTTTTCAAAACAATTGAGAAACTCCAGTCATCCCCCGCCCCCCACCCGCCCCGGGGAGTATTTGCCTAATCGGACATATATTACAGGGTCAATTTATCCTGATTGGGAATCTCTGATGGGAAAGTGAAAAACTATAAAGAATGTGTTGACCAACACTAATATGAAAAATATGAAATTAAAGGAAATTGAAAACAGTGTCAGGTTCTTTCCATGAAGCATTTTTGATACTGTAAATGGTTTAGAGGCATAGACTAAACCTGTGAAAGACAAAGTTATTATATTTCAGTTGCATCTGTGCATTAGAAATAAAAGAATTCCATCAATATGTATTGATTATAAAACATATGAAAAGTATAAAGAGTTAGTCAAGAGTAGCTAAATCTTTCTGAAAAAGAAGACCAAGGGCCATGTTCCAGTTCACACGGATACTGAGACGCAGCAGCTAGAGTGTCTGATAAACTGTAATATTGGTCCAGGAATGGATCAATAGAACACCGGAGTAACGGTGAATGACAACTGCTTTCCAGATATGTATGAATCCCTAAATTAGGAAGAATTGATACAAAACAGAAAATAGCTGTTCTTTTTGATAAGTGGTGCTGAATATTTGTGTATTTGTATGTAAAAGCAAGGGAAAACATAACTTTTTTAGATGATAATATATCTCATTAGACTCAGGGTAGAAAATTCTAACTGTAAAGTATATAAATATGTAAATATTTATATATAAATATATAAAAATATAAAATTGATCCTACACTGAAAGTCTACATGTTTTTGTTGTCAAAATGGGCTCCCCTCATAGCTCAGTTGGTAAAGAGTCCTCCTGCAGTGCAAGAGACCCTGGTTCCTTTCCTGGGTCAGGAAGATCCCCTGGAGAAGGGAAAGTCTACCCACTCCAGTATTCTGGCCTGGAGAATTCCAAGGACTGTATAGTCCATGGGATTGCAAAGAGTCAGACATGACTGAGCTATTGTGCAACTTTCACTTGTTGTCAGAAGAGAAAGTTAAGACAAGACAAACCTTGATAGGAGAATATATTTCTGATAGATGCAACTAACAAGAAGTTGGGGTCCGATCACATCACTCCATGGCAAATAGATTTGGAAAAAACTAGAAACAGTGGCAGATTTGTTTTTCTCGGGCTCCAAAATCACTGTGGTATAGGACTGCAGCCATAAAAAGACACATGACCCTTGAAAGAAAATCTGTGGCAAACCTAGACAGCATATGAAAAAGCATGTAGATGTATGGCAAAACCAATACAATATTGTAAAGTAATTAGCCTCCAATTAAAATAAATACGTTTGTATTAAAAAATAAAATAAAATATGAAAAAAATAAAAAGGAAAAGCAGAGACATTACTTTGCTGACAAAGGTCCATATAGTCAAAGTTACAGTTTTTCCAGTAATCATGTACAGATGTGAGAGTTGGACCATAAAGAAGGCTGGGTGCTGAATAACTGACCCTTCTGAATTATGGTGCTGGAGAAGACTCTTGAGTTCCTTGGATAGCAAGGAGATCAAACCAGTGAATCCTAAAGGAAATCAATCCAGATGTGAAGAACTGATTCATTTTAAAAGACCCTGATATTGGAAGGATGGCATGCCCCTTGAAAAATGTATGTGCAAAGACAACTACTTTTACAACATTTTGTCATTATTTTCCATAGGAAAGGTAAAAATCGCTTTTCCTGCTTTAAATCCTGTCATCCTTGCTAGCATACTGACTATGTCGTCATTGACAAGTATGAACTAGTGAATGTAAGCTTGTTTAACTATTTTAAACACTTTTTCATTTGTTTTAAAAATTCCAACCTGTATCTTTCTGATATCAGTACTTAATAAAGACTCTAAAAATACATAAAACTGTCCATAGTATACCTAATTTTTATTTTCAAAATTTATTGCAATATTATTCACAGGGCCTTTGGTATCAGATAATCATTTCTAAAATGATGGGGAGATTTGAAGTTACATAATCAAGTAAATCATCATTACAGAACAGAAACTCTCATCCAGCAGTAACACCGATCATGCAACTTAAAGATTGCTAGAGATTTTTCTTTCTTTCTTTCTTTTTTTAATCTTGGAAGAATATGAAATAGGTTCTAAGAATCAGAGTTGAATGGGAAGGGTGCTGAAAGGGTGCTGAATTATATCTACTCTCAAATTCCAAATATGCGTCTATCTTTATACTAGGCTTTTTTAAGGAAGAGAACATTACTGAAAACTGAAAATTACAATAGTGTCATTTTCCAACAATCCGACTTTTTGTTGAGGTTATGGATGTCCAAGAACAGGAAGAAAAGTAAGAAAATCATTACTAGTTAGAAAATCTCATTTGGAATCATAGTCTCCTTTTTGCTAATATAGGGATTTACCAATATTTAAAATTTTAATACAAGCTTTAAAAGGAAAAGAAAATGCCATGTATAAAATTATCTTTATTTTCTGAGTCAATACATGTAAGTATTTTATAAAAATATTTAATTCTTTATGTCTCCAACAGTATACACACATCCACAAACTTTGTTTTCCAAATTTCAGAGAAGACGCATGTAATTCTATGAATTGATAAAATATATTTATTAAAATCGTTTTGTTAAAAGTGATTAACACAGATATTAATAACTTGAGTTTTTAGTTTGACTTTTAAAAATTGACTTATGCATAAAATCACTTCTGATTTCTAGTCTCAGCTTCTCATGTAAAAAGGACTATATAGAATGAAATAATTTGTCCTATACTTAGAAGCTCTAGAATTCACTGAATTCGTGTGGATGTTGGTAAGGGAAGAATTGACTGACTGACTGCTATAGGGCTAAATAACGTGAAATTAGCATGACAAACGTTTTATTTCTATGACCCTTCTCACAGCACCCTTTACCTCTTTGTTTCTCAGACTGTAAATCAGTGGGTTTAACATGGGAATCACTAGTGTATAGAACACTGAAACCACCTTCTCTTGTTCTACAGAATACTGGGAACTTGGCTGAAGGTAATTAAAACTCAGGGTGCCGTAGAATATGGTCACAGCGGTCAGGTGGGAGGCACAGGTGGAGGAGGCTTTGTGTCTGCCTGCTGCTGAGTGGATCCTCAGGACAGCAACAGCAGTGAAGCTGCAGGAGATGATCACAGTCAAGAAGGTGGCCATGGCAATGACTCCAGAGAAGGTCAGGAGCAACAGCTCGTTCATGGAGGCATCAGAACACGGCAACTTCAGCAATGGGGGGACATCACAGAAGAAGTGACTGACGACACTGGACCTGCAGAAAGACAATCTCCCAAAGCTTATGGTGTGGGTCAGTGAGTTAATCATTCCACCAACGAGTGATCCAGTGACCAGCCCCCCACACTTCCCCTTAGACATGGCTGCAGCGTAAAGCAAAGGGCTGACAATGGCCACATAACGGTCGTAAGCCATCACAGACAGCAAGAAGCCTTCTGCAGTGATGAACACCCCGAAAAACAAATGCTGCACTATGCAGGCAGAGAAGGAGATGGTTTGCCTCACAACTAGGAAGCTGATCAGCAATTTTGGTGCAATAACAAATGAGTAACAGGCATCCACAAATGAAAGGCAGCTGAGGAAAAAGTACATGGGTGTGTGGAGCTTGGGGGTGATTTGGATTAAGAGGATCATGCCCAGATTCCCCACCAAAGTAACAGCATAAATCACCAGGAACAATACAAAAAGAATAACTTTCAGCTCAGCATTGTCTGTCAGTCCCAAAAGAATAAATTCAGTAACAACCGTAAAATTCTTTGCAGCCATTTAATTCCTTAATCTTGAAATCTGTAAGTAAAACAAATGTGGAGATTAGAATGTTCACAGGAGAATCTGGTGTTTAATATCAAAGACTCAGAGAAATATATAGAGTCTTCTGTCCTTGGAAAAGTAAATTGTTTTGTCAAACCAAGCTTGATTAGACTGTTTTATTTATTTTTTTTCATTTAGTGCTGGTTACAGTTCTACTCCATAAGCAAATATATCAAAATTCATTTTGGCTCTCAAAAATCTAATTCTGTCTTCAAGTGCCTGCATCTATGAGAAAGTGATACTGGTTTGAGTGATACTGATGGAAAATATAAGGAATTCAGAAAATTAATCCTTCTTTAAAAGTCTTCATTTTTAAAGGAGTAAGTTACAAGATCTTTAGCCAGCTGTACTGTTATCTCCATTGTTAATCTATAAAATCACTATGATATAGCCAGATAAGAGCAAAGCTGCGAGATGGAGTCCCGACCTCCAAAGACCCATGATGCTCTTCAAGGTGCATAAATCTCTGGCCTCTTACCACGCTTCCTTATAAGCATCACAGAGAGAGACCCTCAGTGAAATCACACCAGAGTGAGACTCAGAACATAGAAAATGAGGCCTCCTCTAAACGGAACAGTTAAAAGATGTTATATATTACATGGGGCTTTTTAACCACATCTGTTGTTATATAAATTTCTATACATAATATTTATTTATTATAAACATATATATATACTCATATACATAGAAAAGATAAAATGTAAAATGTGGAATAACACAATCATTTATTGTTCTGGAATGTTTTTTGTAGCCTTTATATAATTCTATATATAAAATTGAAGTGTGGCTCAGCTGTGTCTGACTCTTTGCGACCCCATGGACTGTAGCCTACCATGTCTGGAGTGGGTTGCCATTTCCTTCTCCAGAGGATCTTCCCGACTCAGGGGTGGAAGCCGGGTCTCCCACATCGCAGGCAGATGCTTATGTTTATGTCTAATGTGCGTGGTGCGCTTCGCTTAGTCTCTCAGTTGCACCCGACTCCGCGAGCTCAGGGACTGTTGCCCATCAGGCTCCTCTGTCCTTGGCATTCTCCAAGCAAGAATACTGGAGTGGGTAGCCATTCTTTTCTCAAGCCAGGGACTGAATCTGGGGCTCTCTCTCTCTCTCTCTCTCTCTCTCTCTCTATATATATATATATATATATATATATATATATATAAAACACTAATATATATATTAGTAAAACAGCACTTTTAAATGAAAGTCACTCAGTCAAGCCTGACTCTTTGCAAGCCCAGGGAATGTACCCTGCCTGTCTCCTCTGTCCTTGGCATTCTCCAGGCAGGAATACTGAAGGGGTACCCATTTTCTTCTTGACCAGGGATTGAATCCGGGTCTCCTGCATTGCAGGCAGATTCGTCACAGCTTGAGCCACCAGGGAACACTATGGTTTTCTCAGTCCAGTTTCTACTCTTTAGGTAGTTTGGTTACTTAGGCTCTTCAGTCTACTACACCAGGCTTCTATGCTGTGTGAGTGCTCTGTCATTTCTGACACTTTTCAACCCCATGGACTGTAGCCCACCAGGCTCCTCTGTCCGTGGAATTTTCCAGACAAGAATACTGGAGGGAGTTGTCATGTCCTGCTCCAAGGACTCTGATGGATTCAGGGATGGAGCCTGTGTTTCTTTTGCCTTCTACATCGACAGGCAGATTCTTTGCCACCGTACCACCTAGGAAGCCCCACTATGCTTATATAAGAATCAGTACATCCATAAGAGGATGGGGCTCTCCATATATTTTTAGATATAAAGAAATAAACACAGCGATAAAATTTGGTTTAACTATGTCAATTCTATTAATTTATTTTAATAAATATTTCAACTGCCACAAAAGTGAAATAGTTGGCATCAGCCCAACCTACTATTAAAATATGTTGCTATCATTTATTGATTTATTGACTTTGGGAAAGTAATTTACCTTCTTTTATACTAGTATAACCACACCTACATCACATGATTACTGAAAATAAGAGAGACTGTGGGGAAAATGCTAGGCTTTGCTTTGAGTTAATAATAACTGCACAAATTATAGGCTAGATGAATCGGAAGGTGGGGAGATGAGTAAGTAGACGAGCAACATATTGACAGACAATTGCAGTGTGAACAAATTTAATGGTCATGCACATGAGTATAAATCATGAAAAAAGGTACAACAGTAAATCTATTAACATTTCCCAAATTTGAAACCTTTAGTTCATTCTGTTTAAAAATACAATGAAATAGAAATGGATGTTTTAATATTTTCTTTCATAAATTTGTAGCCTAGAAGTTTTCACAATTGCTAATACATTACTCAGAAACTATCAAAACATTTGCCAAAATGCATGAGTTCTTCAAACTGTAATGTTAAATCTAGACATTTTAAAACAAAATATAACATTAGTTCATCACATCTGAGCTATCTAATTCAGTAATTAGTACCTTTATGTGAATGTTTAAATAGAAATTAAACATAATAAAAATAGGTAAAATTCTCCAGTCTGATTTAGTCTCAAGCATTCAATAGTCATACATGGCTATATAGCCACTATATTGAACAGTGCTAATTACAGAACATTTCAATCACTGCAGAAAGACTTGTATTGATTAGAGCTCTCATCTAACTCTCTAACTCATCTTTCTAAAGTATCAATTAAATAGCATTGTCTCAAGGAAAGATACTTTACAGGTAGTTTTCATTGTAAGCATAATTAAAAAGTATTTCCAAATGGAATTTAGAAATTAAATTATATTACTCATCAGGCATGCCTATGCCTGTAAAACGTAAGACAATATTGTGAATAAAACTAGATGATACAGGTGGAGTGGATAGAATGAAATTGGTTTAAATGACCTCTAATATTCTTAACACTCATGAGTCTATCAGATTTAAAACAATCTTTCTAAGTGATCTATTAAAATATGGGAAAAATTTTAAAAACAAAAGAAAGAAGTCAATTATTGTAAAATAAATTCAACTTACCAAAAGAAAATATTTTAAAATTTCAGCTTTAGAAACTTCATGTTGTCTTCCATGTTTTCTTTTTAAAAACTTTATTAAAAACAATAATAAAAAGTATATGATGAAGATGATATCACCAAAGAAAACAGCGGAAGGCAAATCCTCATTAATACACAATAAATAGAGTAACAAAGTAACACGTTTTTAACATTTTTAATTTTTGCTCTAAAAGAACAAATTTGAATAGAAGGTTCAACTAAATATATATATATATATATATATATATATATACAGGCATCAGCTTCTAATGAGTTCTATTACAGCTTAAATGTTACAAAGTTAACAAATGAAACCTTGGGAAACACAGTTCTTAAGGGACTTCACATTTTCCCCTGATTCATACATTTCCCTAAAGTGTGTAATTAACTAAAACACTATAAAGAATTTTTAAACCATCAAGCTTGGAAGATTCTTGAATTCAGTAAAATTTAAAAAGAAAATGAATGAAAAGAATTTGCTCCACAGAACAGAGATTTACCTAAATAATAAATGGTCAGGTGTCACTAGGCTTGTTATGCAGATATGCAAGATAAGGAAACTGAAAACACAGTTAATTTTAAAGATTCTTTAAAAGCAATAAACACAGAGAGAATAAAAAGTGAATTTCTAGTGATTAGATTGCCAATCTCTATTTTCAATTTAACTTGGAAACTGAGTTCAAAAGAATCCTTCTAGAACTCTGGTGAAAATTCAAGGCTTACATTCATCAAACTAAGATTTACTGAAGAACAACATATTCTGGGAATCATTTACAAACAGAGATAAATGAGTTATCAAAAATGGTTCAATCTTCATTTTTAGAAAGATTGGAGAATAAATATATTCCCAAAGACACTTAGATTATCTAGAAATCTATAATTAAAATAGAATGTTGAGTTTAAAATTGATAATTTGAATTAAAAATGGATAATCACCATGGGGAGAAATGAGAGAATGCTCAAATTAGACAAGAAGGAAAATGGTTAGCATGCATTTCCCGTGGGCTTTTATCAATCTCTGTAACAAGAATATTGGATTTTAATAACTCTGTTGCTAAAAATAACTGGAAAATTAGAGACAGACATATAACAAAAGTTTTCAGCTATTTGACAACTGGTGGCCCATGAGGGAAGGGTGGTGGTGACTGGCCCCTGATATGGAATGATGCTGGGTACATGAAGAATGTGACAGTCATGTAGAAAGGCAGACACTGAGTCAGGTCAGGAGGGCTACAGTGCCTGGAGTATGCGGGGCTGAGCACTGGAGTGGACACACCGAAGCAAAATGATTTCACATCAGCAGGAAGGTGGCTTGCAACATTTCCGATGGCTTCTAAATTGCAGCTATTGAGACTGTATAAAGGCAGCCCAAGAATGGGCTTCCCTCATAGCGCAGTTGGTTAAGAACTGGCCTACAATACAAGAGACCCGGGTTCGATTCTTGGGTTGGGAAGATCCCCTGAAGAAGGGAAAAGCAACCCACTCCAGTATTCTTGCCTGGAGAATCCCATGGGCAGAGGAGCCTGGTGGGCTACAGTCCATGGGGATCACAAGAGTGGGACACGATTTAGTGGCTAAAGAGAAAGTCTAGAACAGCTACTGGGAAAAAAAGGACTGCAAGGAATTTGTACCTGAAAACTACCAGTTTTCATAGGGTTTGGATACATTCAAATCTGTCAAATCTTATTGAAGAATGTCATTGAACATCTAGGGCTTTCAATAAAGACAGCTGAAGAGAGAACTTGCCCCAAAGGAAATAATCCACTATACTCCATCTGACAAAACTCAACATTAACTCTCAAAAGGATTAAGCAGGTGAGCAACAAAATAAACTGACTGGCAAAACAAATCCCAACACATCTATCCCAACAAATCTATTTATCCCAATAGAATAAAACAAAACAAAACTATGGACTCAGCTGAAAAATGTACTCAATGTTCAGCATCCAAAGAAATATCTGCAAGTTGAAGAGAAAATATTATCCATAACCATGAGAAATATGTCATCATTTCTAGATCCAGGAATAACAGACGAGAGAATAAGTGGTGAGAAGGTTACTCAGTCGTGTCCAACTCTTTGCAGCCCCATAGACTGTAGCCCTCCTGGCTCCTCTGTCCATGGAATTTTCCAGGCAAGAATACTGGAGTGGGTGGCCATTTCCTTCTTCAGGAGTAAAATCGCTCAGTCGTGTCCGACTCTTTGCGACCTCATGGACTGTAGCCTACCAGGCTCCTCTGTCCATGGGATTTTCCAGGCAATAGTACCGGAGGGGATTGCCGTTTCCTTCTCCAGAGGATCTTTCCAACCCAGGGATCGAACCCGGGTCTCTCACACTGTAGACAGACGCTTTACCGTCTGAGCCACCAGGGAAGGTCGGTTTCCTTCTTCAGGAGAACTTCCCAACCCAGGGAACACGTGTCTCCTGCACTGGAAGGAGATATTTTACCATCTGGCCACCAGGGAGGCCCAGTAGAGGCAAACGAGGACTTTAAAGGCAGCAGCAAATACTTTAAGAATCTGAAGGCAAATAAAATATGAAAATTAGAGCTGAGAGTTATAATAGAAAACCAAATTGAGTAACTAGGATTCATTAGAGTATCAAGAATGAAACATTTTACTCTGTATTTGTTAAAAGCAGATTAGACATTGAAGAAATAACAGTGAAAAAGAAACAAAACAATAGAACTCTCTACATTTACCTACCAAGAGATAAATGGAAATAGCTGAAAAGTTAGACACTTGACAGGCCTAAGTAAAATACATTATATATTTTAAAAAAGAATAATAAACACTGACTGTGTGAAAAATACTGCACAATAAAAGACAATGAACAAACATTTAACAACACTGGAAAAATAGCAAACAATAATTTTATATCAGACAAAAATATAACCTAGAAATTTAAAGAAATGCACACTTTCCTCATCTGCTTCTGGCAATCACCAGGTAAAATTTGATAAGATATCACATCATAGTTAAAAACTTTGAGAAAAAAAGAAATAGCCAACCTTGAAAGTACTGGAGACAGAAAATTAAGCAATTTATGAAAAGCATTCAGTTCAGTTCAGTTCAGTCGCTCAGTCGTGTCCGACTCTTTGCGACCCCATGAATTGCAGCACACCAGGCCTCCCTGTCCATCACCATCTCCCAGAGTTCACTCAGACTCACGTCCATTGAGTCCATGATGCCATCCAGCCATCTCATCCTCGGTCATCCCCTTCTCCTCCTGCCCCCAATCCCTCCCAGCAACAGAGTCTTTTCCAATGAGTCAACTCTTCTCATGAGGTGGCCAAAGTACTGGAGTTTCAGCTTTAGCATTATTCCTTCCAAAGAAATCCCAGGGTTTCATTCTTACAAGATAGTATACATGTTTCAATGCCGTTCTCCCAAATCATTCCACCCTCTCCCTCTCCCTCAGAGTCCAAAAGTCCATTCTATACCTCTGAGTCTCTTTTGTTGTCTCACATAGAGGGTCTTCATTACTATCCTTCTAAATTCCATATATATGTGTCAGTATACTGTATTGGTGTTTTTCTTTCTGGCTTACTTCACTCTGTATAATCGGCTCCAATTTCATCCATCTCATTTGAACTGAGTCGAATTTATTCTTTTTAAGGGCTGAGTAGTACTCCATTGTGTATATGTACCACACCTTTCTTATCCATTCATCTGCTGATGGACATCTAGGTTGTTTCCATGTCCTGGCTATTATAAACAGTGCTGCAATGAACATTGGGGTACATATGTCTCTTTCAATTCTGGTTTCCTCGGTGTGTATGCCCAGCAGTGGGATTGCTGGATCATAAGGCAGTTCTATTTGCAATTTTTTAAGGAATCTCCTCACTGTTTTCCATAGTGGCTGTACTAGTTTGCATTCCCACCAGCAGTGTAAGAGGGTTCCCTTTTCTCCACATCCTCTCCAGCATTTATTGCTTGTAGACTTATGGATCACAGCCATTCTGACTGGTGTGAAATGATATCTCATTGTGGTCTTGATTTGCATTTCTCTGATAATAAGTGATGTTGAGCATCTCTTCCTGTTTGTTAGCCATCCGTATGTCTTCTTTGGAGAAATGCCTATTTAGTTCTTTGGCCCATTTTTTTATTGGTTCGTTTATTTTTCTGGAGTTGAGCTGCATAAGTTGCTTGTATATCTTTGATGATTCAGGGAGAGGATGTGGGGTGGGAGGTGGGAGGGGGCTTCGGCATTGGGAGATTGTGTTCACCTATGGCTGATTCGTGTCAATGTATGGCAAAACAAATACAGTATTGTAATTAAAAAAATAAATTTAATAAAAAAACAAACAAACAAACAAACAAAGAAATCCCAGGGTTGATCACCTTCAGAATGGACTGGTTGGATCTCCTTGCAGTCCAAGGGACTCTCAAGAGTCTTCTCCAACACCACAGTTCAAAAGCATCAATTCTTTGGCGCTCAGCCTTCTTCACAGTCCAACTCTCACATCCATACATGACCACAGGAAAAACCATAGCCTTGACTAGATGGACCTTTGTTGGCAAAGTAATGTTTCTGCTTTTGAATATGCTGTCTAGGTTGGTCATAACTTTTCTTCCAAGGAGTAAGCGTCTTCTAATTTCATGGCTGCAATCACCGTCTGCAGTGATTTTGGAGCCGCAAAATATAAAGTCTAACACTGTGTCCACTCTTTCCCCATCTATTTCCCATGAAGTGATGGGAGTGGATGCCATGATCTTAGTTTTCTGAATGTTGAGCTTTAAGCCAACTTTTTTACTCTCCTCTTTCACTTTCATCAAGAAGCTTTTTAGCTCCTCTTCACTTTCTGCCATAAGTGTGGTGTCATCTGCATATCTTGAGGTTATTGATATTTCTCCCGACGATCTTGATTCCAGCTTGTGTTTCTTCCAGTCCAGCGTTTCTTATGATGTACTCTGCATATAAGTTAAATAAGCAGGGTGACAATATACAGCCTTGACGTACTCCTTTTCCTATTTGGAGCCAGTCTGTTGTTCCATGTCCAGTTCTAACTGTTGCTTCCTGACTGCATACAGATTTCTCAAGAGGCAGGTTAGGTGGTCTGGTATTCCCATCTCTTTCAGAATTGTCCACAGTTTATTGTGATTCGCACAGTCAAAGGCATTAGACATTCATTAATGGAACAAGTGATGTTCTCCTTTTTCAATTTTGTTTTGAGAAGGGCTTGATCTTGCAACAAATGATTACCATGTAAATAGCCCACAGTCTTTCTGAGCTGAACAACAAAAGAGACAGAATTGGGACAAACATAGTCAAAGGGAAAAAATGAGAGAGAGAGATGAATTCTAAGAAGGAGAAAGCCAGGGCAGGGAAGATTAATATTCTGTGTAAAAACATTGTCCAGTTCACTGATCCTGAACCATGAACATGTGGTGCAGGCTCCATATACTAGACAGAGCTAAAAATATGAAGTAATATTTGTATTACAACTCATGAGATAGAGTTTGAGTCAAAGCATGTCAGTTTTCTGCTAAAAGAAAAAGGAACAAATAAAATCAACTCTCTTAAGATAAGGACAACAATATTCAGACATAGTAGGATATTACAATATCCAAGATAAAGTCAAAAATTTATTGACACACAAATGTGCAAGAAGATTAGGACAAGCCTTCAAAGGGCAGCAGAAATTTGTTCCTTGTTCTTTTTCTCCCTTCTCGGCCTTTAGATAGTTCTGTATAGTTTGAGACGTGGCTTTAACTTTCCAGTCTCCACTTCCCACTTCATTCTCAAATCTCTTTTATATTTGAGCGGCTTCCCTGATAGCTCAGTGGTAAAGAATCTCACCTGCAAGGCAGAAGACACAGGAAATGCAGGGGTTTGGGAAGATCCCCTGGAGGAGGACATGGCAGTCCACTCCAGGATTCTCGCCTGGAGAATCCCATGGACAGAGGAGGCTGGCCACTCCAGTCCATGGGTTGCAAAGAGTCCAAGAGGGCTGAAGCCACTGAGCACACAGAGGCAAAGGTGGGAGAGGGTTTTCTGCCCTCCCTAGTGGGAGCACAGTTCTTCTTTGTGTCACTGCAGGACCCTGGGCCAAATAACTAATAAAACAGTAAAATGCATAGAGGAAAATCTGAATAAGCAGTTTTATCTAGCACAGATATAAAAGTTCAAAAATTATACATTGATCAGAAATAAAAACAACCAAATTAAAATGAACCAAAGGGGAGATGTTTCAAAATGAAGTGTACGAAAGACTCATATTTTATACAGAAAAATGTTTATTATGATTAGTCTTCAAGGAAAAAAGATCACAATCAAATAATTTTCACTAATTTCTATTTCAAAAATTTAAAACTTCTACATGAAATATTGGCACAGATTCTCAGAAAATGGGACTCTCATGGATATTTGTTGGTAATGTAAAAGGCTGCAATATGCTTGGAAGGCTTCAAATTTCTTATAAGCTTAAATATTCATTTATTCTGTGATCCAGTAATTTCACCCTTAGAATTAACTGCGAGAAATTAACTCATCTGTCCACAAACACATTTAAATGGAAATATTTATACTAAGCTTTTATAATAACCCAAAACACTAATATTCATCAATGACTAAAGAATAGTGGCACATGCATGTACTGGGGTATAATGCAGCTATAAAAATCACAACATAGATAAATGTCAAAATCACTATATGAAGTGAAAGATGCCATATTAACAGTATGCATTGCATTACTCTACTTACATGAAACTCAGGAACAGGGAAAATAAGTTTATGGAAACAAACCAGAGCAGCAGTTGCTGGAGGTGGGAGGATTTTGTTTGAGGTGTAAAAGGGAGAGGAACATTTCTACATTGGAAATTGTCTAGATAAAGGATATAAAGCATCAGAAAATTTTCTGTGGGACTGAAAGTGTTCTATGTATTGATTTAGGTATTAGGAACAAATAAAACAGTTTTCAGAACTTATCCATTTGTACAATTTAGATCCATCTTTAACTGTATATGAGTTTCCCTCAATTATTGTATATACAGAAGTCATAGAGGAAGATGGCACGGGTAAAATATTATGAGAGGGAATATAATATTTTATGTTAGATATTATTCTTGGTGAGGTTGTACTGAACATTATCCAAGCATGGTTGAATCTCAGCTCAGGCAACATTATCATTTAGACAATCATCACAGTAAGATACTGCATCTCAGCGATTGCTATGGTTGGTCATATGGAAGGACAAGACAAGAATACATTATCCACTTAAAGATGAGGGTTTAATTTCAAATCGTCTAGTTATCAATTATATGGCTTTGGTCAAATTATCTGGTTCTCCAAAAGTTGATGTCCTCTGAATATGGAAATAATACCTATCTCACATAGATTAAACGATATATTTTTAACCCAGTGTTCACTACATATTTTTACTTGACTAACACATTTAAAGAAAAAAAAAAGTATGTGATGATAATAATCTCATTTAAAATTTATTACGGGTTTTTTAATTGTTCCAGTTTTACTGGAAAGCTGATTGAAGAATTTTTCATTGCTACTTCAATCATTGACTCTGTGTGAGGGGATACGTATTTTTACAGAGCTCTCTGTGAACTGTACAGATCCTTTATGCTGTTTGGTTTCTTTCCTTGAATTATCCCTTACGCTTCTTTTTTTCCTTTCAATTGGGAATATGCAGAACATTCTGAATAATTAGCAGTCACCACAGGCAGTTTTTAATAAATGCTCAGATGATTTAGGTATAATCATCTGAATAAATTATACTACTTCCTCTGGGATCATCACAGAGGAAGAGAAAAGTCATATATCTCCTTACCCAAACAAAAAGTAATTTTGGAGAAGAAAATCCAGTTCT
Organism: Nanger dama; assembly: GCA_917880005.1. NCBI lineage: Eukaryota > Metazoa > Chordata > Mammalia > Artiodactyla > Bovidae > Nanger > Nanger dama. Next base: position 401,665 of record CAKJTW010000184.1, on the reverse strand, counting down.
TCACTAAAGGTGAGTGGATAGAAGTGGTCGATTTTGCTTGGCACCTGGGTGTCGGTCATTTCCTAAGCTCTCTGGCCTCTGGCCATGGATTCTCAGGACTCTTAATGGCCACTGAGCACTAATTCTTTACACGACAAAAACATTATTATCTCTCTTTTTATCTGGAGTAGTATGAAAATTTTAGAGTGTTAGATCCTATGAATTGACTAGAAGTAACATATCCACTGATTTCTGAAATGTGAAAGTGCATTTGGCTATTTCATGGGATGAAAAAGTTAGAAATATCTGAAAAAATCATCACTGATCTCATCTATTAGAATCTATTAAGATTTATCTAGATAAGAGATAAGATATAGGATGCCCAGTTACATCTGAATTTTAGATAAAATAATTTTTATAGATGTCTTTTGTGCTATTTGATCATTATTATTCATATAAACATATACAATGTAATCTTTAAAAAGAATGCATTAAATTATGTATTATATATTATAATATGTATTTGTTAAATTTGCAATATTTTAAGTGAAAACAATTTAATATAACAATATAAGTCTTTACGGCGCTTCCCTGGTGGTTCATATGGCAGAGAATCTGCCTGCAGCGCAGGAGGGTTTGATCTCAGAGTTGGAAAGATCCTCCGGAGAAGGGAATGGCTATCCGCTCCAGTATTCTTTCCTGGAGAATTCCACAGACAAAGGAGCCTGGCAGCCTAGAGTCCTTGGGCTCGCAAAAAATCGGACACAACTAAGTGACTAAGAGTTTAAAGTCCTTATATATAAAAAAACCGTAAGTATTTTATATTTTTTAGTTGTCTGCTTTTTCCCCTACTGGTTGCTTACTACTTGATTTGTGTTTTTTGTTTGCTTATTTGTTTTCAGGAAAGGCTTTACAAACTGAAAAAAAAAAAAAAAAACTGGCAAATAAATAGAATATGATTTAAAAGTTGCCAAGAAAGCCCTGACCCTCAGGTAATTCCTAACTTCTATCATTATGTCTGAAGATTGAAAAGTCAGTCATTCTTTTGCATAATTTTTGCATTTTGTATGCCTTAATTCCCTAAATGGAAGTGTATGAAATGCTGCATCAAAATGACTGGAGATATTCTTTCCTGAAATAGAAGAATGGACAGGATATCAATACCTCTTTAAGATTCTAGCAGCTGCTATTTCTATAAATAGTAGAAGTAAGGTTGTTGGATCATATGGGGAACTTTTAATCAACAAGTATAAAATTACATTTTGCTAGATGAATAGGATAAAGATATGCTGTACACCATTGTGTTCACAGTTAATAATACTGTATTGTACACTTCAAAAGGGACTTCCCTGGTGGCTCAGATGGTAAAGTGTACACTTCAAAGTATTTTAATGAAGTAAGTTCTCCTACTAGAATGAGCAGGGGAAAGAATCAAGACATCTTCAGAGGGAGGTGATTGCTGACACTGACAATGGAGATCAGCTCAGTAAACACGAAGATAATTCTTGGCAGACACTGAAGACTTCAAAGGGCACTGGGGTTCTGGACTGTCTTAACTTAGTTATGACCAACCTAGACAGCATATTTTAAACCAGAGATATTACTTTGCCAACAAAGGTCCATCTAGTCAAGGCTATGGTTTTTCCAGTAGTCATGTATGGATGTGAGAGTTGGACTATAAAGAAAGCTGAGCACCGAAGAGTTGATGTTTTTGAACTGTGGTGCTGGAGAAGACTCTTGAGCGTCCCTTGGACTGCAAGGAGATCCAACCAGTCCATCCTAAAGGAGACCAGTCCTAAGTGTTCAATGGAAGGACTGATGTTGAAGCTGAAACTCCAATATTTTGGCCACCTGATGTGAAGAGCTGACTCATTTGAAAAGATCCTGATGCTGGGAAAGATTGAGGGCAGGAGGAGAAGGGGTTGACAGAGGATGAGATGGTTGGATGGCATTCACAGACTCAATGGATATGAGTTTGAGTAAACTCTGGGAGTTGGTAATGGACAGGGAGGCTTGGTGAGCTGCAGTCCACGGGGTCACAGAATTGGACACGACTGAGCGACTGAACTGAACTGAACTCAATGTGTCTCCCATTCTGCAGGAAAGCCTTGAGAGCAGAGTCTGAAACATTGGGTTCTTATTTGTAAAATAAGAAGGGGCCTGAAAGCAGAATGGGATTCAATGGGGAATCCGCAGATGGCAATCTAGGAGAAAGGGGTAGAAATGGCTCAGCAATCTCCAGTATGGCATCCCTCAATCAAACTGGCTAAATCAATACTAAAAACTACAAAGTGCCACTGAGTGGTTTCAGACTCCAGCTAACCTTCCGGTCAGCTTTGTAGGGGAGCAATATTTAACTCCTCAGCCCCCCAAAATGCTTCTTTGGCATGTGAATTATTTCCAGCTGAAAACAATCAAGATCCAGAAGACTCCAGAATAATTTTTAATCTTCCCCCTGATTGTCTAAAAATACTAGATAAAGGGCTTGTTGATATCTGCAGAGAAAGTTGTCTAGGTGTAGTCAGGGAAATGCAGGCAGAGCCTAGAGATCCAAGTCCACTCTGTACCACTCTCTCTATCAGACCCAGCAGATACCAGTTTATCAAGAATTTGTTTTTCCATCTCCATGGGAATTCCATCCTGCTCCTTGGAAGTCCCAAACCACTACCCTCGACATCCTCTTTTGTCTCTAGCTGAAGACAGTATTTAAGGTAAAGACTTTGGCCATTTTGATGAGCTACTCAGTTTTCCTGAGTTGCTTCCATGTATACATGTTATACAATTTTTATTTGATTTCTTCCTGTAAATCTGTCTGATGGCAATTTAATTCTCAGACCCACCAACCAGCCAAAAGAACTTAGGAAGATGGTAGAAGAGAATTCTTTCCTCTCTGAAAGCTCTGATGAAATAAAAATGCATATTTTAAGGCAAGTCAGAGAAATGTGTAAATAATTTTTCTTTCTCTTCCTGTGGCATCCTTTCTCCCCTCTGCTGTGCACTGTGTATCTCTGTTATGCCTCAATCAAACTCCCCATCAGCTGAAATATCTACTGAAAAACAAAGAGACAAATTCTCCTAGCATCAGCGACATATATCCTTAGGAAATAAACCTTCCTTCTTGTAAGGGGCTCACCATGATGACCCCTGACCCAGTACTAACTGTACATGTACATCTGGTTTGTTTACAATGTAAAAATAATCATTCAATGAACAGCTCTTTGTCTCAGAAAATTACTTGACTGTGTTTTGACCTTTAAAAGATAGAACAATTCCAGAACTTTCTGAGAGGCTGTTTCTGGGTTATAATCCTTAGTTTGGTTCAAATATGATCTTCTATTTAATTCTTAGATCAACTGATTAATTTTTTTCATCGACAGATTCCAGAAGTTTCACCTGATACAAGTTTCTGCCTTGGCCCATTTGGATTTCTCAGGCAAAAGTTCAGCATTCTATTACTTTTAATATTTCTAGCCTATATTTTGTCTGATTGAGATTTTTGAACTCGAATTACTCCTCCAATTAAAAGTCATGCTTACAGAGTTCCAGATTTTGCTGACGGAGAAACTGAAAGAAAGGGAATCCAGATAGATTAAGCTAAGAGAAATTCTAATTGTTTTTACTGACTCGTGATTTAATTGCTAAGTATCTGACTCTTTGTGACCCCATGGACTGTAGCTTACCAGGCTCCTCTGTCCAAGGGATTTTCCAGACTAGAATACTGGAGTGGGTTGCCCTTTCCTCCTCCAGAGTATCTTCTCCACCCAGGGATCGAACTTGGGTCTTCTGCATTGCAGGCAGATTCTTTACCAATTGAGCCACCAGGGAAGCCCATGTAAATTTTATGAAATGGAGAAGGCAGCACTTAACCCTGAAACATTTTAAAAATTATGGTGCTATGCTTTGTATTGTACAATTGTACAATATATACTGTACTGTGCAATTTGAGAAGTCCAAAAGAATTCTCAGATGAAAGTGGAAATGTACTAAAGAAAAATGTGATATCCTTGTATAGATGAAATAAAGTCTATATTTCTATGTTAACACCTATATGGTAATTTAAATCAATGGATATTTTCCAAATATCACTGACTATTTAATCTATAGTAACAGTACATGTGATTTCTCATGATTTCCTTTTTTGGAAAGTAGAAGATTCTGTCCTTTATTTTAGTTTCAAAATAAGATATGGAGATTATTTTTCTATCCCTTGTCATTAAATAAAGTATCTACTCTCTCTAAAAATATTATACTTAATTAAATGAAATCCTGGGCCACATTTCTTTCCAGAAAAGCTAACTGAACTAAATGGACCAACAGAATCGATCATCACTGACTGAATTCATTCTGATGGGGGTCACAAAGCAGCCTGAGCTGCAGGTTCCCCTTTTGGGGTCTTCCTCATCATCTACTCAGTCACAGTGGTGGGAAACCTGGGCATGATCATCTTAACTCAAGTGGATTCCCGGCTACACAAACCTATGTACTTTTTATCAAACACCTGGCTTTCATTGATCTTGGTAATTCTACTGTCATTTGTCCCAAGATGCTGGTGAATTTTGTTGTGGATCAAAATACCATTTCCTATTATGCCTGTGCCACACAGTTGGCTTTCTTCCTTATGTTCATTATCAGTGAATTTTTATCTTGTCAGCCATGGCCTATGACCGCTATTTGGCTATCTGCAACCCTCTGCTGTACAATGTTGTCATGTCCCAGAGACTTTGTCATATGCTGGTAGGCATTCCCTACCTCTACAGTACCTTTCAAGCACTCATGTTTACTATTAAGATTTTTACATTGACTTTTGTGGCTCTAATGCCATCAGTCATTTCTACTGTGATGATGTTCCCTTGTTACTTATGCTCTGCTCAAACGCACAAGAAATAGAATTGTTGATCATACTGTTTTCAGCATTTAATTTGATTTCTTCCCTCCTGGTCATCCTAATGTCCTACATACTGATCCTGATAGCAGTATTTCAAATGCATTCTGCAGAGAGCAGGAAAAAGCTTTCTCCACATGTGGTTCTCATCTGATGGTGGTGATAGTGTTCTATGGGTCTCTACTATTTACGTATATGCAGCCCAACTCCACTCACTCTTTTGATACAGATAAAATGGCCTCTGTGTTTTATACTTTAGTGATTCCCATGCTTAACCCCTTCATCTACAGCTTAAGGAACAAAGAAGTAAAAAGTGCCTTCCAAATGGTCTTAAAGAGTAAGTGCAAACTTTGTATCTAATATCCAGTAATGAAATAAGAAATAGTATTTTAATAAACTATGATTAAGGCATTATGTCACTTGATGTTTCTAAAAATATATATATTATTCACCTTGGCTCCAGAACAAAAGCTCATTAAAATACACAGAGAAATAGATTGTTTCCTTTGTATTCAGTCCAGTTAATTTTCATACTTTAAATCTCAATGAAATCTCACTCCCTTCCCCACATTCCTTGCTGTTGATTCTATGTTTCCTTTAACGATTCCATAGAACCCTGAATCTATCCCAAAGGAAGCTCTTATTAAACTATACTTAGTAAACTATGTGTTTGTTTCTGCCAAGCTTTTTGTTTGTTTCTGCCAAGCTTTTTGCTTGTTTTCTAGGAAGATGTCCTTTCAATCATTTTGCATTGTATTTCCTGAACATAAACAACTATGTGCAGATCGAGTGAGCCTCTTTCATTCAGCAGACATTTGGATCATAATTTTTTAAAAAATCATTCTACTAATCTCAACCTTTGAGAAATTTAATCTATTTTCCTTTTTAAAAAGACCTATTTATTAATAAAACTATTAAAAATAAGAATAACAAATCGATTACACAAGGTAATGACATTACAAGATTTTCTTGCGTTTGTGACTGAAACTAATTTTGGCATGCCTACAGTGAAAGGCCACAAGTCTGCAAAATAATGATCATGGGATTGTGAGCTAAACAATCCCAGAGATCACACAGAACAGAAAGATATCAGCATTCCAAAAAGCCAGACAGTAGAATCCTCGTTCCACACCTGGGCATCCAGTAGAGATCTCAGAGGCATAATAAAAGCTACTTTAGACTCACTTAGTTTGAAAACAAGTCTCAAAAGAAGCTAGTTGATCCTTGTTTAAAACCTTTAAACATTTTTTAAAAGTCCAACATTTAAATAAAATAAAACATTTTAAAAAATCCAAAAGTCTACAAGCAATAAATACCGGAGAGGGTGTGGAGAAAAGGGAATCCTCTTATACTGTTGTTGGGAATGCAAATTAGTACAGCCACTATGGAGAACAGTGTGGAGATTCCTTAAAAACTAGAAATAGAACTGCCTTATGACCCAGCAATCCCACTGCTGGGCATACACACCAAGGAAATCAGAACTGAAAGAGACACGTGTACCCCAATGTTCACTGTAGCACTGTTTACAATAGCCAGGACATGGAAGCAACCTAGATGTCCATCAGCAGATGAATGGATAAGAAAGCTGAGGTACATATACACAATGGAGAGTTACTCAGCCATTAAAAAGAATACATTTGAATCAGTTCTAATGAGGTGGATGAAACTGGAGCCTATTATACAGAGTGAAGTAAGCCAGAAAGAAAAACACCAGTACAGATACTAACGCATATATATGGAGTTTAGAAAGATGGTAATGATGACCCAGTATGTGAGACAGCAAAAGAGACTCAGAGGTATAGAACAGTCTTTCGGACTCTGTGGGAGAGGGAGAGGGTGGGATGATTTGGGAGAATGACATTGAAACACGTATAATATCATATAAGAAATGAATCACAAGTCTAGGTTCGATGCAGGGTACAGGATGCTTGGGGCTGGTGCGCTGGGATGACCTGGAGGGATGGTGTGGGTGGAGGGGGGAGGGGGAGGGGGGTTCGGGATTGGGAACACGTGTACACCCTTGGTGAATTCATGCTGATGTGTGGCAAAACCAATATAATATTGTAAAGTAAAACAAAAACAAAATCATTTACCACTCTTTTAGGAAGAGAACAGGAAATTGCAGCGCTCATTATTCTGTGTTTCTTCACAGTATTAGCATCTAGTCACAAATACCAGACAAATGTGAAAGCAGGAACGTGTGACCCCCACCCAGGAGACAATTAAACAGATCCTGAAATGTCAGTGAAGATATAATTGACAGGCAAGGACTTTAAAACGTATTATAAGTATGTTCCATATACCGAATCATTTAATAAAAACACTAAATTTAGGAACAAAATATTTAGTGGATGAGTGTAACGGCATGTTGTGTACTGAAAAAGAGATAATGACTACACTTGAACACATCACAATACTGGTACTCAAGAAGAAAAGCTAAAGTACTGGATAAATACCATGAAAGTAGTTTCAGTGATCTGTAGAACAACAGCAACCTAAATACTGTATATTTAAGTGTAGGAAAGTGGAAAGAAGAGATTACATATGATTGAAAAATCAATAAGAGAAATATTGGCCAGAATTTTTCCAAACATTAAAAAAGATAATCCTAAGATATAAAGAGCTAAAATAATTCTAAGCAGGATAAACAGAAAGGAAATTACACCAAAGCATGTCATGTCAAGTTTCTGAAAACTGAAGATAAAAGCATTAATAAGGTAGAAATGAAAGAGAAGATGAAGATGAGCAGATAAATAAAAGAGTTATCATTGATCTTTTTGCAGAAACAATATGTCATAGAACATTGTTTTGTGTTGACCTACAATTTTATATCCTTCAAAAACATTCTTGGTTAATGAATGCTATGTTATCAAATATTGCATAATCTTTTTCTACAGTCATTTTTCGTTTACTCACACACTGTGTGCATGTGTAACACATCTAATATGTGCGTTAAACTGTGTGACTGAGATGCTGACAAAAGTGCATTTATGTTTCCCAGTGTTTAGTGATGTTACATAGTTTGTTCAATTAGACCAGGGAATGAAACACTTTTGATTTTTCCTAATGAGACATATGGACCATAACTAACAGATATCCAAGGCACTCTCCCTAAGGTAATTATGTTCACTTTTTTTAAATCTTTGAATCAGATCAACATTTTAACAAAATGAGTCTCAAAGGGACGGAAAAACACTTGAAACCATTCTGCAATAGACAAGGAGGACTGAAATAGTAGGAAGTTGATGCAAATTCTCCAGTAAGGTAAGTAGAAAACGCTGGCCTGCAAGTTTCTCAGGGCATACAGCTCAAACCCAGTCACCACCAAAGATCTGGAAGGCATTATGCTCTGCGAAACTGTTTCTTCCATTTCAGTATACTTTTCTGATCAACAAGATTAATGTATGGGACAGACCTTTTGTATGGACTCTGATGCAATGCATTTAGACTCTCTTAGCTTTCCAAATGAACTTAAAACTCTCCCATCTATTTTAGCAAGGATTTTCTCTATCCTTGCTTACCGGGTGCCTCCCCTTCTCCATTTTTCATTGCCTGTGTACTCAGGGTGATCACGACAGAACAGAAGAATGCCATGTTTGTGAGAATATATTCTGAAGAAAGTTAACTTTATTTGAATCCTAATTCTGCCAGTTATTGTCTGGGAGATCTTGATTAAGCTATTTTATTCTTCACATGTACATGGATTGTGCTCATATAGTTGACCCTTGAACAACACGTTTTGGACTATCTGGGTCCACTTATATGCAGATTTTTTTTTTTTCCTTCAGCAACTATACCACTGTGCTTACCAGCGATGGGTGGCCAGATCTACAGATAGAGGGTCCCCAGCGGATAAGGGAGGTGGGCTATGGGGCTTTAGCATCTGCAGATTTTGTTATCTTCAGTGGGTGCTGGAACCAATTCCCCACAAGTACCAGGGACAACCGTGCTATTTATTTTCTAGAGTTATTGTGTGGATCACATGAATTAATACATGCAAAGTCCCTGGCAAATTATCACTTCCATATCAGTGCTTGGTATTCATTTGCATTCTTCTTCCCAGTGGATCTATTTACATGGATCTCCATAAATAACCAGATTTGTACATAATCAGAATGATCAACCCTTCTTTTTTCAGAAGAGGGATGTGTGATTGGAAGACCATTAGAAGTGATTCAGTTGTCAGAAATAATCAATATGGTAAATGAGGATTAAGATATTAATAGCAAAATTTGAAAATTAAGACATTATAGCATTGGATTTTGTATTGGATAAGCAAGCTGAGCTTATAGTAAATGAGAAACATTGAAATTTATGTTTACTTATCAGGTTTTCTAATCACCACATCATTCATCAGTCTACCAACAGAGAATCTTTTTATTATTCCTTGCAACTTTAAACAGATAAGATGATTGTCAATAATATAAGCTTTATTGTTTGAGTATAGATATTTGTTTTAAAAATTATCTGAACATTTTTTAAAAGTTCAAATATAATAGATCTTTTGATATATTTAAAAAGACCATATGAAAACAAGTAGGTCATAGAAGCTGTATCAAAGCAATCGTTTCAAAATGTCTTGTCCTTTTAAAGCAAAATTTCCCAGTTTCAATGAATGTGCTTCGTGTTGGTCTCAGCCTGTTGATAGTGATTCTATTAACGAGGACTGCCTGTGGGCACTCAGGCGGGCCCTATTACTTGTGATGAGCTGCACAGACATTTCCCCAGTCAGAGCTAGTGCTGTGGCTGGAAGAGCACTTGTGATTCTTTATGACTGCAAGATGCATCTAAGCAACAAGTATCAGGTAACTTTGAAAAACAAGTCTTGTTACATTCTGGAGGGTACATGGCACACCCAAGGCCACACAGAGAGGTTAAGGAGAGAAAGAGAGGAAGAAGGAGAGAAAGAGAGGACAACATGGTCCTGCCTTTGTTGTGAACAAGGATGGGGTGCCTATGTTAATTTTTATTGGTTAATTGAAAACATAAGAGCAGGCATTATAAAATTCAGAAAGAGAAAAGTAGTGTCAATCAAGCTGGCAGTTACTTATATCATTCAGGGCTTTCTGGCAGGGAAATTTCATGGATAGGACAGCCCAGCTATTTATCTAAGTGTTTAGCTAGAAATATGTTTATTTGAGATGTATATCTTTGAAATCTATTGTATCAGCAATGAAAAGGTTAACATCAGAACTTATATAACAATTCAAAAAGCTGATCATTATGCACTTACATTGCAATGTGAATACAGGTAGGTGTAGGGGTGGCACAGAGTCGGACACGACTGAAGCGGCTTAGCAGCAGCAGCAGCAGCAATCTTGATCTAATGGGAAGATGAATCTGTATTTATAATTTTAGACAAAGAAAATGACTCAGATATCATATATTAAACTCTCCTAGATGATAGCATTGCAAAGACAAAGTACTGATTTTATACCCAGGTAACCAGGATGGACCCCATGGAGAAGCACAATCACACTGCCCTGCACACGGTGACTGAGTTTGTTCTTACGGGGATCACAGACCGTCCTGAGCTGCAGGCGCCTCTCTTTGGAGTCTTCCTCATCATCTATTTGGTCACAGTGATAGGAAATCTGGGTACAGTTATCCTGACCCATCTGGACTCCAAGCTCCATACTCCCATGTACTTTTTCCTTAGACATTTGTCAATTACTGATCTTGGTTACTCCACTGTCATCGGCCCAAAAATGATGGTCAACTTTGTGGTGCACAAAAATACTATTTCCTACAATTGGTGTGCCACCCAGCTGGCGTTCTTTGAGACTTTCATTATCACCGAACTCTTCATTCTATCAGCAATGGCCTATGACCGCTATGTAGCCATCTGCAAACCTCTTCTCTACGTGGTCATCATGGCACAGAAAGTGCGTTGGGGGCTGGTACTCACTCCCTACCTCTACAGCACCTTCGTGTCACTGTTTCTCACCATTAAGTTATTTAAATTGTCCTTCTGTGGCTCTAATATCATCAGTTATTTTTACTGTGACTCTGTCCCTCTGATATCTCTGCTCTGTTCTGACACACACGAGTTAGAATTGATCATCTTGCTCTTTTCAGGCTGCAATTTGCTCTGTTCCCTCTTGATTGTTCTTGTATCCTACATGTTCATTCTCGTGGCCGTTCTCAGAATGAGCTCAAGCAAGGGGACATACAAAGCCTTCTCCACCTGCAGTTCCCATCTGACAGCGGTGGTCGTGTTCTATGGAACATTACTGTTTATGTACCTGCAACCCAAGTCCAGCCACACTTTTGCTGTTGATAAAATGGCCTCTGTGTTTTACACTCTGGTGATCCCTATGCTCAATCCATTGATCTATGGTCTAAGGAACAAAGAAGTAAAAGACGCTCTGAGGAGAACTTTAACTAATCGATGCAAAATTCCCAACTAATATCCTGATACAAGTTGCATATGTGGGTCCAGAATCTTTGGAGAATGCTCTATCAGTCCAATGAAAGCATTAAAAATAAAAATGTTTTACCACATTGTTTCATCTTTTTCAGGATAAAATGCTTCCTTTCATCTCTCCCAGTACTTTTCTCCACTTCACCTGAATAAACATGGTGTCAGATGATTAAGTCTCAAGTGATTTTCAAGATCATATTGGAACCTATGTTATTTAGAAATACGGCAAATCATGCCAAATGTTTGGTCAAATTCAGACTTGCGCAGATTAAAAAAGTATTTATTAGTCAAAATGGAGTACAATGGATCAAAAATTAGTGATATGTATGTTAAAGCAGGAACTGTACTAAAGGTAAAGAATATTAAACTATGAATAATGTATACAGTAGACAAGATGCAAGAAAGTGAATAAGTTTATGATTATAACTGAATAAGTTATTTTAAGAACATATGCAATATAGAAAATAAAGTATGCCTCTCAGAATTAAATTAAAAATTAAAATTAATTTTCAGTCAGATTGGGTTGATATTTTCTATCTCAGGGATACAGTGGGGATTTGGGAAGTTATTTAAATTAAGAAACATGAGAAGACTACTGGCTAACTCTGAGTCTCCCTTGGCAGAGTCACATGCTATAGTTAGTTCTGGTTTATGCTAGCTTTCTGATAAACAAGTTTATTTAGGATTAGCAGATTCAAGAAAAATGAATTATCTGGTCTTTTTGTTGTTGTTGTTGTTGTTGTTCAGTCACTAAGTTGTGTCTGACTCTTTGATACTCCATGGACTACAACACACCATACCACCCTATCCTTCACTATCCCCCGGAGTTTGCCCAAGTTCATGTCCATTGACACAGTAATGCTATCCTACCATCTCATCCTCTGCTATCCTCTTCTCTTTTGCCCTCAATCTTTCCCAGCATCAGGGTCTTTTCCATTGAGTCTTCAGCCTCAGCATCAGACCTTCCACTGAATATTCAGGTTTGATTTCCTTTCGGATTGACTGGTTTGATCTCCTTGCAGACCAAGGCACACTCTCAAAAGTCTTTTCCAGCACTACAATCTGAAAGAATCAGTTCTTTGGTGATCAGCCTTCTCTACGGTCCAACTCTCACATCCATATATGACTACTAGAAAAACCACAGCTTTGACTATACAGCCCTTTATCAGTAAAGTGACATCTTTGATTTTTAATATACTATTTAGGTGTGTCATAATTTTTCTTCCAAGGAGCAAACATCTTTTAATTTCTTGGCTGAAGTCAATGTCTGCAGTGATTCTGGAGCCCAACAAGAGAAAAATCTGTTACTGTTTCTACTTTTTCTTCTAGTTGCCATGAAGTGATGGGACTGGATGCCATGGTCTTTGTTTTTGAATATTGAGTTTTTAAACCAGCTTATTCACTCTCCTCTTTCGCCTTCATCAAGAGGCTCTTTAACTCTTCTTTGCTTTCTGCTATTAGAGTGGTGTCATCTGCTTATCTTATCTGAGGTTGTTGATATTTCTCCCAGCAGTCTTGACTCCAGCTTGTAACATCCAGCTTGGCATTTCACAGGATGTGCTCTGCATATAAGTTAAATAAAGAGGATGACAATATGCAGATTTGTCGTACTTCTTCCCCAACATTGATCCAGTCAGTTGTTCCATGTGAGGCTGTAGCTGTTGCTTGTTAAATCTTATACAGGTTTCTAAGGACACTGATCAGGTGGTCTGGCATTATCATCTCTTTTTCAAAGTATTCAATAAAAATATGGGCTTTGGTTATAAAAAATAAATTAATAGATCATTTCTAAAATAAATAAATAAAAATTTTCCACAGTTTGTTGTGATCCACACAAAGGCTCTATTATTTATTTTTCCTTCCAATTTGTTGTGGGCAGAATTGTGTCCCACCAAAATTGGTATGTTGAAGGCTCAATCCACAATGTCTCAGAATCTAAGTGTATTCAGAGATAAGGTTTTTTTAAAGAAGTAATTAGTTAAAAAAGTTATTAAAGTGAGCCATAATCCAATATCATAGGTGTCCTTATAAGAAGAGGCTAAAGCACATAGAGAGACACCAGACACTTCGGTGTACCCAAATCGAGTGACCATCACATGAAGATACAGCGAGAAGGGGGCCATCTATGCAAGGAAAGAAGGGTCCATCATATGCAAGCCGAGGAGAAAGGCCCCAGAAGAAATCAAGTCTGCTAACCTCTTGCTCATAGACTTGACTTATTTGTTTAAGATTTTTGATACGTTTGCTTATTTGCTCAGTTGTGTCTGACCCTTTGTGACCCTTCAGACGGCAGCCCTCCAGGCTCTTCTGTCCGTGGGGTGTTTTAGGCAAGAATTCTGCAGTGAGTTGCTGTTTTCCTCCTCCAAGAATCTTCTGACCCAGAGGCTGAACTCGTATTGGCAAGAGATTCTTTGCCTGCTGAACCACCACGGAAGCCCTTTTTGATATGAACTGCTTTTAAAGTCTTCACTGAATTCATTATAGCATTGCTTCTGTTTCATGCTTTGCTTTTTTGGACCATAGGCATGTGGGATCTCAGCTCCCTGACCATGCATCAAACCCACCCCCGCTGTGTGAAGCCTTAACCAGTGGACCACTAGGGAAGTCCCTGATCATGGGCTTTTAGATTCCAGAACTGAGAACACATATTTCTTTTATTTCAACAAACCTGTTTTCGGTATTTCTGTTATAGCTGCTCAAGCAAATGAATACATTTTTCATCTTTATTCATTTACCCCACTAGGTGGGCTTCCCAGTGGCTCAATTGTAAAGAATCCACCTGTAAACAGGAGACACAAGTTTGATCCCTAGGTTGGGAAGATCCCCTGGAGAAGGAAATGGCAACCCAACCCACTCCAGTATTGTTTCTTGGGGAACTCCGTGAACAGAGGAGCCTGGCAGGCTACAGTCCATGGGGTCACAAAAAGTTGGACATGACAAAAGTTGGACATGACTTACTAACTTAACAACAACAAAACCTTACTAGATAACCATCCCGATGTATTTAATGTGAATCTACTCCAACTTCCAGCTTTGAATTTAAGGCCTAAAGGGGAAAATAATATGAACAAACAAACAAAAAATGTTGTTGCAAAAGAACTTAAGCCCCAAAGCCGACAATTTCTCCAGGGCATTTTTCTTTCTACATGATTCTCTTAGTCTTTAAATGCATGAAAATATATGTCTAAAATATTTAGTATTTAAAAAAATTGTGTGATAGGACATTTATATTAAAGCTTTAAATAAAAGCTTTAGTTTCAAATATTATATTTGATCCTTGCCTAGAATTTATCTTCTACATTTTTTTACCTGAAACACAGTTATAAAGAAAAGATTAAAATAATATTTTTAATATAGAATATTTTTTGGAGGACATAGCTTCACCTTTAATATGCAATTTATCCTATTCTTGAAATGATGACTGTGCTAAATTGCATTCTTTGAAGTAAAAGTAGAAAACGAACAGAAATAGTGTCATATAAAAAAAAGTGTAGATGGAATTTGTTTTTATTTCATTGTTAGTCCATTGGTTTCTAGCTCTTCGGTTTGCATTTTTGCGGTAATGAGTCACTGAATGCAACGAAGTTCCTTTGACAGACACACTTTAATCAGATGTCATGGAATCGAACTCATTTCAGTAATATAGGTCATCAGTTCAGTTCAGTTCAGTTCAGTCGCTCAGTCGTGCCCGAGTCTTTGCGACCCCATGAATCGCAGCACTCCAAGCCTCCCTGTTCATCACCATCTCTCGGAGTTCACTCAGACTCAGGTCCATCGAGTCCGTGATACCATCCAGCCATCTCATCCTCGGTCATCTCCTTCTCCTGCCCCCAATCCCTCCCAGCATCAGAGTCTTTTCCAATATAGGTCATACTGCCACCAAAAAAAAAAAAAAAAGAGAGAGAGAGAGAGAGAGAGAGAGAAGAAGACTGGAGAGATGTCTGGTTGAACTCCTAGGGGAGATCTTATTAAAGAGCAAATCCCAAATGGCATCTGCCCAAAGGATGTGAAAGACAGTTTGTGGATATTGCAATCACCTGGGTTTTAGTTAGGTTCTCAAAGGTTTATAGAGCCCTACCAACTCTCACTGACACAGCCATGTAGAAATTTTCACTAAGAGGCTGAAACAGATGTGCCTTAGAGGTGAGTAGAAAATATTTATCTTATTTTGGTATAATGGCCTTCAAAAGACCTCAAAGTGCATCGCTTCACTTTCATTTTGGAAGGCATCAGACATCATGTATGATCAAATAATACAATTCTTAAGTAAAGGCTATTTCCAAGATTTATAACATTTTTGGAGAAAACAAGTTATTAAAAACTATCTAGCTATTATATTTCAAACTTACAACTGGTATCATTAGATATTATATACTTATACCACTATTGAAACAATGTATTTTTGCTCACTGAAATTACTTATATCATAGTTTTGTTTCTGCAATACTAACTAGAATGAAAAATTCACTTTTCACACAAATACGCAAAAACACTTCTGAAGGAAAACTGAGTACAGAATCACCCAAACTTTAAATGAGGATTCTTTTTTAGAAAACAATGATATACCATCAGTTTTCTCAAGAAAATCTCTGGTAATATATTCAATACAATATATAAACGTAATATATAACCAATGCTATAATAACATATATTTAGATAAATCATCTGTGTACAATAAAATTAATCTGACAACATTTTGCTCAAGAAGTTTTCAGAAAGAAGACTTCAGTTTGAAGAGACAGTGCATAAACAGGATCGAGACATTAAGAACTGCAGACCCTGAATTTCTGATTTGATAGGACAAGGCTTTCTGTAACATTCTCAAGGAGGAAATGAAACCCAGAAGAAAGAGAATGCTCATTTACTGGGATGCTTTTAGTTAAAGTAATCCAAAATAAAATATCTGAAATAAATTTACTTAAAAATACTGGCCTTATAATTTTATAATAAAATAAATTTCTAAGTACATGGAGAAAATTATTATATATATATATATATATAACACATATTATTACTCCTCCTTATTCATAAGCATCTTTGCTGATTTAAAGATAATTCCCATCTCTTTTAGCCTTCCTGTCATTCATTGGTGCTCATATGAAGATTGAAAATGTCTAGAGTGTGATCAGGAATGACAGTCTTCAATACTACAAGTTCAAGCTTTGTAGCCTCATTTGAGGTTACATTCATTTGCAGCTTCTGGTAGCATAAGGCAACTGTTGCAAATGATGAGCAATCTTTTTTCAGATAATAAGGTACCTCTCATCAATCTATGTATTTGAAGAATCAATATGAATATGGACAAAAAGGCCAGAGATACTAATAAAATCCAAATTCCCTACTTTGATGCATTATCTTCAGCCAGAAATACTGTAACACTGCTTAACTTAATCTTAAAATGTTACTCCTCCCTTCCAATTTCTACCCCCTCCAATCAATTTCTATCCTTTCCAATCATATAATTCATTATCTTTATAACAGCAAGAATAACCTTTATTTTTAAATTTAAAGCTGACATTATTATTCACTTACATTAAAAACTATCAGTTTTACAATTTACTAGAAAAAAATTCAATTATTTATTGTGACCTAAATTATCTGATTTTATTTTCAGATTTAAAATGTATCCTGGTATAAGGTAGTAAGACAAGAAAAATAATATAAACCTGATTGTGAAATATATTGAAAATGAAGCTAAAGATACTTTAATTATTCTAAAAAGCAAAGCTTTTTGCATGAATTAGTAAATAAAAAAGCTGTGATACTGCCATTTGCCTACCAATTAATCTGAGAATCATGACACAGCGACCATTAAGGATAACAGTTAATGATTGTGTTAATGACCCAGGGAAGTCTAGACCTAAGAAAGGAAAAGAGGGGGTACTTAGGATGGCAAGTGTTACACAAATTGCCAAATACTTCAATGTGGAACCTTGAATAAGAGAATTAGACGATGAATAGAATGTTTGTTATCTAAAATAGTTGTTTTTTGAAATGTAATTTTACAGTTTAAGATAAAATATATAACCAGTGAGGCATTAGTCTTCAGCAGAAACACAGGAGCTGATATAACTTGGAAGTTTTGTTTGGGCTGATAGTTGATATGTTTGCCAAGGGAGATGATGGAGAAACTGACAGTTGCAGACAAAACATTAAAAATTGTAAACATTGAGAAGACAAGACAAAAAAAAAAAGAGGCACGGTAAGGACAGGGGGAACACTGAAGCGATATCCTCCAGCTCAGTGTCTGAGGGCAAAAAAGTTGGACTCTTAAAATAGAGGGTTGTCCACAGTGTAAAAGGATGGAGGTTGATTGAGGAACATGTTAGGAATTTTTCTTAAAACCTTTAACAAATAAATCTGAAATAAATGAAAAAATATAGTATATCTATCAAGGTTGGCATTTTCTTGAGAGCCTGTAATACTAATCACACAAAATGTGTCCCAGACTTAAATATTAACTTGCCTGAATGTTTTATAAGTGTTTCATAAGTACCTAAAACCTAATATGTTCAGAATATCACTTTGAGCTCTTCATTTTAAATCATATCTTTTAATATTTAAAAATGTCATGGCCAATGGCCTAACTGTGAAAAAGATCACAAAAGTCTTTCCTATTCCTTCAGTTCAGTTCAGTTCAGTCACTCAGTCATGTCTGACTCTTTGTGATCCCAAGGACTGCAGCACGCCAGGCCTCCCTGTCCATCACCAACTCCTGGAGTTTAGCCAAACTCATGTCCATTGAGTTGGTGATGCCATCCAACCATCTCACGCTCTGTCGTCACCTTCTCCGGCTTTCCCAGCATCAGGGTCTTTTCCAGTTAGTCAATTCTTCCCATCAGATGGCTAAAGTATTGGAGTTTCAGTTTTAGCACCAGTCCCTTCCAATGAGTATTCAGGACTGGTTTCCTTTAGGATGAACTGGTTGGATCTCCTTGCAGTCCAAGAACTCTCAAGCGTCTTCTTCAACACCACAGTTCAAAAACATCAATTCTTTGGCGCTCAGCTTTCTTTATAGTCCAACTCTCACATCCATACATGACCATAGGAAAAACTGTAGTGTTGACTAGATGGACCTTTGTTGGCAAAGTAATGCCTCTGCTTTTTAACTTGCTGTCTAGGCTGGTCATAACTTTTCTTCCAAGGAATAAGCGTCTTTTAATTTCATGGCTGCTGTCACCATCTGCAGTGATTTTGGAGCCCCCAAAAATAAAGTCTGACACTGTTTCCACTGTTTCCCCATCTATTTCCCATGAAGTGATGGGACCAGATGCCATGATCTTAGTTTTGTGAATGTTGAGCTTTAGGCCAGCTTTTGCATTCTCCTCTTTGACTTTATCAAGAGGCTCTTTAGTTCTTCTTCACTTTCTGCCATAAGGGTGGTGTCATCTGCATATCTGAGGTTATTGATATTTCTCCTGGCAATCTTGATTCCAGCTTGTGTTTCTTCCAGCCCAGCGTTTCTCATGATGTATTTTGCATATAAGTTAAATAAGCAGGGTGACAATATACAGCCTTGATGCACTCCTTTTCGTATTTGGAACCAGTCTGTTGTTCCATATCCAGTTCTAACTGTTTCTTTCTGACCTGCATACAGATTTCTCAAGAGGCAGATCAGGTGGTATGGTATTCCCATCTCTTGAAGAATTTTCCACAGTTTGTTGTGATCCACACAGTAAAAGGCTCTGAAATAGGCAATAAAGCAGAAGTAAGTATTTTTCTGGAACTCTCTTGCTTTTTCGAAGATCCAGGGATGTTGGTCATGTGATCTCTGGTTTCTGCTTTACTAAAACCAGCTTGAACATCTGGAAGCACGTGGTTCCTGTACTGTTGAACTTTCCAGCTGCAGCATTGGAATGGCAGCTGCATGGCATGGAGCAGCCGTGAAGACATACCCCACGTCCAAGGTCAGAGAAACTCCAGAAAGATGGTAGGAGGGGTGAATTCATGTTTGGAATCAAACTCCATTCCCTCCAGAGGTGCTCAGAGCGCTCAAACAAACCTTGTGCACACCAGGACCCAGAGACCCCACAGACCTGAGACAGAACTGTGTCTGAGCATCTCCTGAGGATGTTCGGGTCAGCCGTGGACTGGTGCAAGGACAGGGGCTCTGGGTGCAGCATAAGCCCTCTTGGGGAGGCCCCCAGTAACCCTGTCAGAGAGCTGCCAGATGCACACAGGACTGGGAAAAAGACTCGTGGTGTGTGCAAACAGAACCTTGTCCACCAGGACCCAAGAGAAAGGAGCAGTGACCCCACAAGAGACTGACCCAGACTTGCCTGCGAGTGTCCAGGAGCCCCCAGCAGAGGCACGGGTCAGTGGTGGCCAGCTGCAGGGCTGGGGGCACTGAGTGTAGCGGTGTCTGCATGGGATCTCTTCAAGGAGGCCACCTTACATTCACTACCTGCAGCTCAGTCTGGCCCCAGGTAAATAGCAGGGAGGGAACACAGCTCTACCCACCAACAGAAGATTGGATTAAAGATTTACTGAGCATGGCCCCATCCATCAGAACAAGACCCACTTTCCACCTCAGTCAGTCTCTCCCATCAGGAAGCTTCCATAAGCCTCTTATCCTTCTCCATCAGAGGGCAGACAGGCTGAAAACCACAATCACAGAAAACTAACAAATATAATCGCATGGACCACAGCCTTGTCTAACTCAGTGAACCTATGAGCCATGCCCTGTAGGGCCACCCAAGACCAACGGGTCATGGTGAAGAGTTCTGACAAAACGTGGTCCACTGGAGAAAGTGAAAGGAAGAAAGTGAAGTTGCTCAGTTGTGCCCGACTCTTTGCGACCCCTTGGACAGTAGCCTGCACCAAGCTCACCGTCCATGGGATTTTCCAGGCAAGAGTACTGGAGTGTGTTGCCATTTCCTTCTCCAGGGATGGTAAACTGCTTCATTATTCTTGCCTTGAGAACCCCATGAACAGTATGAAAATGCAAAAAGATAGGACACTGAAAGATGAACACCCCAAGTCAGTAGGTGCCCAATATGCTACTGGAGATTAGTTGAGAAATAACTCCAGAAAGAATGAAGGGATAGAGCCAAAGCAAAAACAACACCCAGTTATGGATGTGACAGGTGATGGAAGTAAACCCCGATGCTGTAAAGAGCAATAGTGCATAGAAATTGGGACTGTCAGGTCCATGAATCATGGCAAATTGGAAGTGGTCAAACAGGAGATGACAAGGGTGAACGTCGACATTCTAGGAATGAGTGAAGTAAAATGGACTGGAATGGGGGAATTTAACTCAGATGACCATTATATCTACTACTGCGGGCAAGAATCCCTTAGAAGAAATGGAGTAGCCATCATAGTCAACAAAAGAGTCTGAAATGCAGTACCTGGATACAATCTCAAAAACAACAGAATGATCTCTGTTCATTTCTAAGGCAAACCATTCAATATCAAGGTAATCCAAGTCTATGCCCCAACCAGTAATGCTGAAGAAGCTGAATTTGAATGGCTCTATTTAGACCTACAAAAACTTTTATAACTAACACCCAAAAAAAGGTGTCCTTTTCATTATAGGGGACTGGAATGCAAAAGCAGGAAGATAAGAAACACCTGGAGTAACAGGCAAATTTGGCTTGGAGTACACAATGAAGCAAGGCAAAGGCTAATAGAGTTTTGCCAAGAGAATGCACTGGTCATTGCAAACACCCTCTTCCAACAACACACGAGAAGACTCTACACATGGACATCACCAGATGGTCAACACTGAAATCAGACTGATTATATTCTTTGCAGCCAAAGATGGAGAACTTCTATACAGTCAGAACAAAGAACCATAGAGCTGACTATGCCTCAGATCATGAACTCCTTATTGCCAAATTCAGACTTAAGTTGAAGTAGGGAAAACCACTAGACCATTCAGGTATGACCTAAATCAAATCCCTCTCCTGTTCCTAATGTAACACAAATTATGTCTCAGATATTCTCTTTTTTCTTCTTCCAATTGTTAAATTTACCTCTTCTCTCTATTTCCAAGTTTCTACTTTGGCTCATTGTCTTCTGCCAGAAATCCTGTAATACTGTTTAGCTCATTGTTAAAATTTTACACCCCTCTTAGATTTTCTACTCCCTCCCACATATATTTTCTACACTCTTCCAACCTATAATTTCTACCCCTTTTCAATCACATAGTTCATTATCTTTGAAACTGCAAAAGTAATCTTTTTCTATAAACGTAAAGCTGACCTTGTTACCCACCGACCCAAAAACCTAGCAGTGTTTTACAATTTACTTAAAAAAATCCAAATATTTATTGTGACCTACATTATCTTATTTTACTAATGCTCACTATTATTCAGTGACTCTGGCATTAAAGGAAACACTAGCCTCTATTAAGTTCCCACGACACAAACTAACAAAAACAAAAAAGATTTTCTATCTCAGGACAGCATCTTTAGGAAATACACTCTTTATTATAATCATGAATGTATCTCTTAAAGATGCCTGGAATCCTGGGATACTCTTCTCATGATTTTTCAGTACTTGATTATTTCTCATTCTTTAGGTTTTAGTTTAAATTTCACCCTCAGAAAGGAATTCTCTTAACAACATCTAAGAAGCAATTCTCCCAGGTTATCTTGATACATCATTTTGTGTTATTTACTTATGGTACTTATAACAATCTACAGTTATCTTGTTTATGTGTTTTATTCTAGCCCTTTTGTTTCTTGCTCATTATCAGAATAGTAGGTGCAGAGGTACACAGGCCTTCGGATTGGGATTGAATTATACCACATCCTTTCCTGGCTTTATACACTGTAGGCAGGAGATTTTGGAATTTCTCAGCCTCCATAAATAGGGAACTAAACTCCTCAAGATAAACCTCCTGTATATATATATAGGTTTGATTCCTGGGTCAGGAAGATACCATGGAGAAGGAAATGGCAACCCACTCCAATATTCTTGCCTGGAGAATCCCATGGGCAAAGGAGCCTGGCAGGCTAAAGTCCATGGATTCACAAGAGTCAGACACGACGTAGTGACTAAACCAACCAACCAGGTCCAGAGGTAAGGGGCAAATAAAGTAACTGAAACTTTAGTATCTCTTGGAACAAGTAGGAAACAAATAAGATTCCATTGTTGTTGTCCAGCTCTTTGTGACCTTATGAACTGCAGCATGCCAGGCTTCCTTCTCCTTCACTATTTCCCAGAATTTGCTTAAACCCATGTCCATTGAGTCAGTGATGTCATCCAGCCATCTCATCCTCTGTCACCCCCCTCCTCCTCCTTCCCTCAGTCTTTCGCAGCGTCAGGTTCTATACCAATGAGTCGTCTCTTTGGATCAGATGGCCAAAATACTGAAGCTTCAGCATGAGGCCTTTCAATGAATATGCAGAGTTGATTTCTTTTGAGATTGACTGGTTTGATCTCCTTGCTGTCCAAGGGACTCTTACAAGTCTTCTCCAGCACCACAGTTTGAAAGCATCAATTCTTGGACACTCAGCCTTCTAGTATGACTCAAAGTGTTTAGAGAAAGAATGATTTGGAGTCAAAAACAACTAATATCAAAATACTCAAAAATGTTTAGTGCTATTACCGCCTTATTTATTCAATTGTTTTATATCATTGCTTCATTTTTATTTCATTGCAGAATTTTTTTTTTAGAAACCTTGTTTGGGAGAAGAGATATCAAATCTCATCTTTAGGAGAAGAGATATCAATAACTTTTACTGGTCAGGCAATTATGATATGTATATTTTAAAAATCACTTTACTGAGTTATGTTTGACATAAAAGAGCTGTATGTGGTTAATGTATACAATTTGATGAATTTGAAGATAAGTATATATTAGTGATACAATTACCAAAAATCTATGCTGTAAACATACCCACCATTCCCCAAAGTATCATCTTGCCTATTTTACTATCATGATTATTTTATACATATACATAATTAACTTTTCATTAAAGGGTAGATCGTATATTAAATAATGAAATAGTGTTGATTCTCTGGATCTAAATTTTACCTTTTCATATAAGAGACTGTGATGGAATATTTAAGGCCATAGACCATTACTGAGATCGATTAAAAGTGAGAAGGGATTATAATTCACTTTGTTAGTAACAGGAAGCCATCCTTCAAGCAAATATTTCTAGGAAAACATTATAATTCCATGCTGACTCTTTGGCAAATATATACAATGTAATTTTCAGAGAAGCCTTATGAAAATAAAAGTTTAGCATCATTACATCAATAAAAATTATCAAAAGTGTAAAAAGTCTACACTGAATAAATGTTAGTACAAGGATGGAATAAAGGAAAGAGGTAGAATAGTGATTGGATCAGTGGTACAGTGGTGAAGAATCCACCTGCCGATGCAAGAGACATCGGCTTGATCTGCAGATCAGGAAGATCTCTGGAGGAGGAAACAGCAACCCACTCTAGTATTCTTGCCTGGAAAATGACAGGGACAATCTACAGTACATGGGGTCACTAAAAAGAGTTGGACATGATTTAGCACCTAAATAATATTTAAAAATGACTAGATCATGCATTATTCAGAAGAAGCAAATATTTTCAAATTAGAGATCACAAGGAACATTGAATTATTTGGAGGCATAAAATTACTCAAGAGTTTCTCACACACCGTGCAGAAGATATCAATAAGATGCCATGATATGAATCATGGCTTTAAATATTTTCAAGCTAATAAGATATCAATAACTTAATAAAATTCAATGGATTGGATCTTTGAAATATTCATAATGTTGGATCATCTATTTAATTTGCCACACTTGAATATTCTCTTTAGTAGATGATTTCAAATTTGATTTAATAGACCAGAAACATGAGCTCAATAAATTCTTTGAGGAAATTTCATCCAAAGGATGTTTTTGCATTCTATTGACAGTCCTAGAAGATAATTCCTTAATTTCTAACCAAGTAACTTTTTCTTCCATATAGATGACTTTCCAAACTCATACATGGCTAATGGAAATTTCACCCGAGTCATTGAGTTTATTCTCACAAGAGTCTCAGAACGCCCAGACCTCCACATCCCACTCTTCTTTGTCTTCCTGGTCATCTATGGACTGACCGTGACAGGGAACCTAAGCATCATCACCCTCACCAGTGTGGACTCTCGGCTTCAGACTCCCATGTATTTCTTCCTCCGGCACTTTGCCATCGTCAATCTCGGCAATTCAACTGTCATTGCTCCTAAAATGCTGGTCAACTTTTTAGTAAAAAGCATACCACCTCCTTCTATGAATGTGCCACCCAACTAGGAGGGTTCTTGGTTTTCATTGTAGCTGAGATTTTCATTTTAGCCGTGATGGCCTATGACCGCTATGTGGCCATTTGTAACCCCCTGCTCTACATGGCAGTGATTTCTCGGCAGACTTGCTTTCTGCTAGTTTCTCTCACATACCTCTATAGCTTTTCCACAGCTGTTGTAGTTTCATGTTGTGTATTTTCTGTGTCTTATTGCTCTTCTAATGTAATCAATCATTTTTACTGTGATACCGTCCCTCTGTTAACCTTGTCTTGCTCTGATACTTCCCTTCCAGAAACAGTAGTCTTCATATCTGCATCTACAAACTTAATATTTTCCATAACTGTAGTTGTAGCATCTTATTTCAACATCATTTTGTCCATTCTAAGGATGCGTTCATCAGAAGGAAGGGAAAGAGCCTTCTCCACGTGCGCCTCACATGTGACGGCAGTGTCAGTCTTCTACGGAACTCTGCTTTTCATGTATTTGCAGCCTCGAAATAACCATTCACTGGATACTGATAAAATGGCTTCCGTGTTTTATACACTGGTGATTCCCTTGCTGAATCCCATGATTTACAGCCTGAGGAACAAGGACGTGAATGCTGCCTTGAGGAAACTTCTGACCAATTAGTAATGTAGCGTTAGAACTCTATAGGTCACTAAAGAGATGGTTAAGATAGGCTACCACTGTGTGAGATATAGTCTGAGCAACATTAGAAGCTAAAAGAATGGATGAATTTCTGATTTTACAATTTCTGGTTTGAGAAAAGGCCCTAGTCCACATCTTTCAAACAGAAATCTTAAATACAAACCCTTTTTCTAATCTAAAAAGTGAAAAATGTGAGACAACAGTCCCAGAAATTTTGGGGATAAACAGCTAGTGAAAGGCAGATCCATATTATTTGTACAAAATCTGTGCAATTCACTGGTCTCGAGGCACGTAGGTGTGGAGATTTCAGTATCCCAGGAAAGGGTGTGTGTGTGTGTGTGTGCCCAGTCATGTCTGACACTGTGAGAACCCATGGACTGTAGCCCACCAGGCTCCTCTGTCCATTGAATTTTCCAGGCAAGAATATTCAAACGGGTTGCCATTTCTTCCTCCAGGAGATCTTCCTGATCCAGGGATAAAGCTCACGTCTCCTGAGTCTCCTGCAGGTGCATTCTTTACCACTGAACTACCTGGGAATCCCAGACAAGGATAAAAATATAAAGAAATATTCATGTAACCACTCATGAGACAGAGTTTGTAGTCCGACACAACCTTGTTAATTTTTTCTAAAGTAAAAAGGAAAGAACAAATAAAATCAACTCTGTTAAGATTATAACAATATTTAGAAATCTTCACAGTATGATATCCCAATGTCCAACATAGACTCCAAGTCCCCTGAACATCATTGTTTTCAAGAAAATTAGCGTAATCCTTGAAGTGACAACAGAGAGTGACTCTGCGTTCTCCTGCTCCCTTCTCAGTCTTCAGTGTCAGTCTGTGTACCTTAGTTTGGGAATTTTCCAGCTTTATGTCCTCTCCTACCCACTTCATGTTCTTCATCCCAACCTGTTTTGTACACATGAAACTGTTTGGTGGGAGAAACTATTCTGTCTTTTTCAGCGGCAGCAAAACTCTTCTTTGTAAAACTGCAAGATCGTGGGTCAAAGTGCTGAAGAGAATAATCAAAAAATAAAACTTCTCAAATAAAATTTGAAACAGTAATTTTATCTATCACACTTGTAAAAATTCTAAAAATCAATGAAAATAAAAATCTCAATTAAAATGAACAAAATTTAGACATTTAAGATGGAGATATATGAATGAACAAGTATATAGAAAAGTGTTCAGTATTATTAATCATCAAGTAAGTGAAAATCAAACTCATAATAATATTTTTTATCCCAGTTTCAATTTATAAATCTTTTTTATTTTTAATTTTGACTTCAAATATTGGCAAGTATGTGGGGAAAGTATGACTTTTCATACATGGTTTTAGGTAATGAAAATGCAACAGTTAGCTTAGATATCTGCAGTTTGTTATAAAATTAAATATATAGTTATCTATGTTCCAGTAATTTCCCTCATAGATCTATTGCTAGGGAAATTAATACATCTATACACATGCATGCTAAGTCACTTTAGTTGCACCTGACTCTTTGCGACACTATGGACTCCTCTGTCCATGGAATTCACTAGGCAAGAATACTGGTGCGGTTTGCATGCCCTCTTCCAGGGGATCTTTCCAACCCAGGGATGGAAACTGCGTCTCGTCTCTTACGTCTCCTTCATTGGCAGGCAGGTTCTTTACCACCTGGGAAGCCCCACAGATATGCACATATACAGTTATATAGGAGTGCTAACACTAGACTTATTACAACAAGCCAAAATTCAAATACCCATCAATAAGAGGATGGTTAAAGATGGCATATATGCATGTAGTCAATTATTATGTATCTGCATAAATGCAGCACAGATAAATTTCAATATCACTATCCTGCGTGAAAGACTGCTTATTTGAGACTGTTTATTGTGTGATTCCACTTATATGAAATTCAGAAACAGGGAAAATAAGCTTATAGCAGCAGTAAGTGGAAGTTGGAGGATGTTGTTCATCATTATAATGGGAGTAGCCTAGGGTGTAGGGATATTTTGGGGGCATTTAAAATAGCAGGGACCACTTTTGGTGTTGATGATATTCTATATCTTGATTTAGGTATTAGGAACAAATGGCACCTTTATTAAAACATACCCATTTTTACATTTTAGATCCATTTTTAACTATATAGAATTCCCCTCGATTCTACATAAGGAAGAAATAGAGGAAGAGAGCATGGGTAAATGTTATGAGAGGGAATATATTATCTCCTATTATATTTTAATGTCTATGAAGTTGTGCTGAACATTATGCAAGAATGATGAGACAGCTCAGAAAACACTATCATTTAGACTATTATTATTGTAACACATTTCACTGGAAGAATTATGTTTGTCATATTAAAGGCCAACGTATGTATATCACTCAAAGATGAAGTTTTAATTTCAAATCTTCTAGTCACCAATTACATGTTTTTGATCAAATGAAATAGTTTGTCTTAGCTTGGTGTCCTCTGGATGTGGGGATAGTAATATCTATATCATATAGGTCAAATACTATATTTTTAACCCAGGACCTACTACTTATTTTATTGGGAAAAAAAAAAAAAGAAAAGAAAACAACTCTATGCAGTGATGACGGTTCACTTACAGTTTTATCATGACTTTTCTAACTGTTCCAGTTTTGCTGAAATAGAACTCATACCATAATGCTTTTACTGTTATTTAAATCGCTGACTCTGTCAGTAAATACTTTATGGCATGTAGGTCTCCATGGAACTCTGCAGATCATTTATGCTGCTTTCTTCCTTTCCTTAAATTATTCCTGACAATTTTTCCACTAGAGAATATGCAAAATATCCTGGAGAATTAGCAGGCGCCACAGGCAGTTTCTTTTTAAATCTCTCAGATGATTTAAATTCCATGCTACTTCCTCAGGGATATTACAAAGAAAGAGGAAAAGCATATATTCTCTCTACCCAAAGAAACATCAGAAGAACAGAAGAGCAGGAAATCCAGTTCTTCATAACGGCGAGCACATAAAAATATTGATTTTGATAGCAACTCTGGTGCTGGTAATTTCCCTTGATTCTTAGATTCTGACTAAGGACACTATGATGGTCACTGACTGCTCATCCTTTACATCACAAAAATTTCATTATTTCCTTTGCTAACTGATTTCCCTGGAATAGCTGGTAGTTTTAAAGGCATTAATCGTATGACTTGACTACATGTCATATATCTTTTGATTTGTGAAAGTGGTATTTGGATATTGCAAGTGAAGAAGTTACAGGTACCTGAAAATAATCATCACCAATTTAATCTAAGCGAATCCAAGAGAATCCATTTATGTTAGGATTTCCAGATAAAATATAGGCTGCTCAGTGACATTTAAATTTCAGATCAATAACAAATACATTTTAGTATTTGTTTAATATAATATTTGTTTTTTGTAAATATACCCAGTGCAATGTTTGAAAAATAATAATTTATGTATTATTCATGAAACATTATATATACTGAAAATAATTTTATTTATTATAAAATTGACTCTGAAGTGAAGTGAAGAGAAAGTTGCTCAGTCGTTTCTGACTCTTTGTGACCCCATGGACTGAATTCTCTAGGCCAGAATATTGTGGGTATAACGGAGTGAGTAGTTGTTCCTATTTCCAGGGGATCTTGCCAACCTAGGGATTGAACCCAGGTCTCCTACATTGCAGGGGCATTCTCTACCAGCTGAATCACCAGGGAAGCCCCAAAATAATTTTAATATATAGATATGCATACTCTTCAGTATGAAAATAACTCCCATGCACAAACTTGGATAATTTTTACTTGATTGTTTTTCTTGCTGGTTTCTTGCACTTGTTTGTTTGTTTTTCAGAAAAGATTTTACAAACTTAGTGAGTAGACTGGTAAAAATGTATAATGATTTATTAAGAGCTATAAGAAAGTCATGAACCCCATATAACTCCTAATTGCTATCACTAGGACTGAAGATTGAAAAATCAGTCTTCCCACTGCATATTTTTTGTATTCTGTCTACTCTAAATATTAGTCCTCAATGGAAGGACATAAAATGTTGCACTAGGATATTTAAAAATGACCAGAAATACGTTTTCCCAAAGAAGAAGAATCGGCAGGGTATCCCTATCTATTTAAGATACTGACGCAGTTATTTTGGATAAATAACCAGAAGTAATAAGTTGAATCACACGGAGAATTGCTAAACAACACATATAGTTTCATTTACATAAGACTGAATAAGATATAGAGATACACTGTACATACAGTAACTTTAATTAACAATACTGTACAATTGACCCATAAATCATTTAATGTGGCAGATGCTATATGTTCTTAAAGTGGAAAATTAAAATCAAAATTAAAAAAGAATGAGCAAGTTAAAAGAATCTGGAATTTCAGAAAGAGATAATTACTAACACTGAGCATGGAGATACCCTCAGTAAGCATTTTAATAATCGTAGCACAGCTGAAGACTTCAGAGTTGCAGGACTGATACTAGAAATCTGAATTCCTGTGCTTAAACCAATGTGTCTCCCTTTGTACATGAAAGCCGTGAGAGCAGGCCAGGCGACACCTGGCCTTTATCTGTGAGTGAAGACGGAGCCTGAAAGCAGAGTGGGGCTCCATAGAGACGCAGCCATCTCCTCCTCCAGGGGATCTTCCAGGGATTGAACCTGGGCCTCCTGCATTGCATGCAGATTCTTTACCACCTGGGCCACCTCGGAAGCCCAAAGAAACAGCAAGAAATACTATCCAGGAAAGAGGAAAAGAACTGGCTCAGCAATCTTTACTATTGCCTTTCTTTCTCAACCCCACTCCTTGGATTGGACTAGATTCCTGGTTTGATAAATCAGAACCTCTGCAGCATAAGAGAAAATAACAGCTAAGAATAAAAGTTTTATATTCTAGGTTGGCTGCTCTTTGTTCAACTGGTACTTTTGAATGTCAGTAGGGAAACAGAAAGACAGATGAAAATTTAGAGTTCAAAAAGCCTGGTCTGATGTGATATGAATAGAAAAAATGATATGTATCTGATTGTGGAATGCATTGAAAACAAGGCTAAAGCTTTTTCAATTATTCTAAAAATATCTCAGATTATATGCAATCCAAAAGTTTTAATGACTACTATCTGCCTATCAGCTAATATGAATCATGACGTGGAGACCAGAAGGATACAACAGTCCATGACAGTGTTAATACAAACTTGACCTCAGGAGGTAGGTGAGGGGATGCTTAGGATAGCAAATATGAAAATTGGCAAAAAAAAAAAAAAAAAAAACCAGTGTGGAACTCTGACAGAGAAAATTAGAGCATGGATACAATGTGCTTTACAGTGGTTGCTTTTTCACATTTATTTTTTTCCATTTAGGCAAACTATATAAGCTGGAGTACACTGGATTTCAGCAGAAGTAGAGGAGCTGATGTAATTTGGAAACATGATTTCAGGAAACCCCACCCCAAGAATTGCCCTTGTCATCTAATGACAGTCCATGAAAATAATTACTTGGAAGTTTGTAACCATATTTTCTTTTCTTCCCCAAATAGATTAATTTCCAAACTGTTACATGGCTAATGGAAATTTCACCCGAGTCACTGAGTTTATTCTCACAGGAGTCTCAGAACGCCCAGACCTCCAGATCCCTCTCTTCTTTGTCTTCCTGGTCATCTATGGACTGACCGTGACAGGGAACCTAAGCATCATCACCCTCACCAGTGTGGACTCTCGGCTCCAGACCCCCATGTATTTCTTCCTCCGGCACTTGGCCATCATCAATCTTGGCAATTCAACTGTCATTGCCCCTAAAATGCTGATCAACTTCTTAGTAAAGAAACACACCACCTCCTTCTATGAATGTGCCATTCAGCTAGGCGGGTTCTTGGTTTTCATCGTAGCTGAGATTTTCATTTTAGCTGTGATGGCCTATGACCGCTATGTGGCCATTTGTCACCCCCTGCTCTACATGGTGGTGGTGTCTCGACAGGCCTGCTTTCTGCTAGTTTCCCTCACATACCTCTATAGCTTTTCCACATCGATTGTGACCTCCTTTTCTGTATTTTCAATGGCTTATTGTTCTTTCAATGTAATCAATCATTTTTACTGTGATATTGTCCCTCTCTTAGCATTGTCCTGCTCCGATACTTCCTTTCCAGAAACAGTAGTCTTCATATCTGCATCTACAAACTTAATGTTTTCCATAACTGTAGTTGTAGCATCTTATTTCAACATCATTTTGTCCATTCTAAGGATACGTTCATCAGAAGGAAGGAAAAGAGCCTTCTCCACGTGCGCCTCACATGTGACGGCAGTGTCAGTCTTCTACGGAACTCTGCTTTTCATGTATTTACAGCCTCGAAATAACCATTCATTAGAAACTGATAAAATGGCTTCAGTGTTTTATACGTTGGTGATTCCTATGCTGAACCCTATGATCTACAGCCTGAGGAACAAGGACGTGAAGGCTGCCTTGAAGAGATTTCTGACAAATCCGTGCTGTTGATGTCTTTCTGAACTCTATAGGTCAATGAAGAGATGGTTACGATAAGCTGCCATTGTGTGGAGGAGATTCTTACAACATTAAAAGCCAAAGGAATGGGTTATTTCCCCATTTTGCAATTTCTGTTTTGAGGAAAGGCCCTACTTTGCACCACTCAAATAGAAATCTTGAATACTACCCAGGTTTTCTGATCTAAAGAATAAAAATGTTTGAGTCAATAGTCACAGAATTTGGGGGCTGAATTGAAGAAAAAAAGAGCCAGTGAAAGTCAGATCCTTATTCTTTGTATGAATTTTCCAGTTCACTTATCCTGATGCATGTGGCTGTGGGGGACAATTCCAGTACCCCAGATAAGGCTAAAATATGAACTAGTATTTATGAAATCACTCATGAGGCAGAGTCTGTAGTTTAACACAAACCTTGTTAATTTTAACAAAGAAAAAGAACAAATAAAATCTACTCACTTAAGAAGATGACAATATTCAGATTTCTTCAGAGCAGAGTGTCACCATGTCCAAAATAGACTCCAGATTTCCTAGCACACCAGCATATTCAGTGCAACAAAATTAGAGTAATGTTTGACATGATAGGGCTTCCCTGATGGCTCAGATGGTAAAGAATCTGCCTGCAGTGTGAGAGATCTGAGTATGATCCCTGGGTTGGGAAGATCCCTTGGAGGAGGGCAGGGCAATCCATTCCAGTATTCTTGGGGCTTCCCTCGTGTCTCAAAGTGTATGCCTGCAGTGTGGGAGATCTGGGTTCGATCTCTGGGTCGGGAAGATCCCCTGAGAAGGAAATGGCAACCCACTCCAGTCCTCTTGCCCGGAGAATCCCATGGACGGAGGAGCCTGGTGGTCTACAGACCACAGGATCGCAAAGAGTTGGACACGACTGAGCGACTTCACTTTCTTTTCTTTCTTTCCTTTGAAGTGGTAACAGAGAGAGATTCTCAGGTTTCCTGCTTCCTTTCCTGTCTTCAGCTTGCAGTTTTATGTGCTTTAGCTTGCAGTTTTATCAGGTTATGGCCTCTCCTACTCACTTCACCTCCTCTATCCGAAACTGCTTTGTTTGGAATTTTTGGTGGGTGAGGGTTTTCTGCCCTTCCTACTGGCCGCACATCTCTGCGCCGTATCACTGCTGCGACTTGGGACAGAACTAAACAGAAGCATCAGAAGCAAGAGTCTAGGAAAAATCAAGTCTGAAAAAGCAGTTTTATCTAGCAAACTTTTAGTATTCAAAAAAATCAATAATAAGAAGAAAACAATTAAAATGGGGAAATTTTAGAACTGCAAGAGGTGGGTATATGAATAACCAAGTACATAGAAAGCTGTCCACTTTCATTAGCCACCAAGTAAATGAAAATTCAACTCACAATGAGATTATTTTATCCCAATTCCTTTTATAAGTTATTTTTAAAATGTCTACATCAAATATTGCCAAGGAGATGGGGCAAATAGAGTTCTCATACATGGCTTTTGGTAATGTAAAATGTTACCATAAGTTAAGAAAGTTAGCAGGTTCTTATAAAGTAAAAAAGGAGATGTTTATGTTACAGTAATTACCTCTTAGATCTATAACTAGTAAAATAATACGTATATATACACATATGTTTTTATAAGGGGGTTTATACAAGATATTTTATAATAAACCGAAATTCAAATATCTATTGGTAAGAGAATGAGTAAGATGGGATATATATTGCAGAGGACTATATGCATCCATATAAACTCAGCACAGCCGAATTTCAAAACAATTAAGCTGAGTGCAAGATACAGACTAAGAACATTTATTGTGTGGTTTCACTTATGCAAAATTCAGAAACAGGGAAAATGAGATTAGGGAGAGAAACCAGAGCAGCATTTGCTCTAGGTGAGAGTGAGCTCTTTGGGAAGTTAAGGTCTGGGGGAAATTGCCTTTAATGATGGGAGTAGCCAAGAAGCTCGGGTTATAAAGTATCAGAGAAATGTCTATGGTGTTGAAATGTTATCTTCATTCAGGTATTAGGAACAAATGGCACATTTCCCAAATTACCCATTTGTACAATTTAATGCTATCTTTTACTGTATGTAAATTTTCCTCAATTCTAAAGCAAAAGGAATTCATAGAAGAAGATAACATAGGTTAAATGTTATGCGAGGGAATGTATTTCCTTATATTAGATTTTATCTTGTGTGAGACTATGTGACCATCATGCACAAGGGTAGATGGCAGCTCAGGAAACGCTATGATTTAGACAACTATTATTGCAGCACACTGCATTACAATAATTGTCATGCATTTGTCATATGAAAATAAAATGCATGTATATCACTCATTTAAAGACAAGGCCTTAATTTCAAATCTTCTAGTAATCAATTACACATCTTTGGTCAAATCATATAGTTTATCTGAGCTTAGTGTCCTCTGAATCTGAGAAGGGTAATATCCACCTCATTTAGGTTAAATGGTATATTTTTAATGTAGTGCATATAACATATTTTTACTGGAATAATAAACAAATAAAAAATTATATGCAATGGTGGTGATCAATTTGCAGTTTTATCATGACTATTGAAACTGTTCCAATTTTGCTGCAATAAAGCAGCAAAAAGTCTTTCTCATTGTTCTTCTGATCATTGACTCTGTGTCAGTGATTGAGTACTTTTAAGTCATGTGGGTCTCCGTGGAACTGTAAAGATCATTATGCTGCTTTCTTCCTTTCTTTAAATTATTCCTTACAACTGTTCACTAGAGTCTAGGCCAGATATCCCTGAGGACAGGTAGACGATTTAAGAGAAATGATTTGAATAACTCACATGCTATTAATACTTTCTCAGGAAATATCACAGAGATACAAAAAGCATAAATTCTCCCTACTCAAAGAAAAGTCAGAGAAATTTGAGAGGAGAAAATCCAATTCTTCATTAACGTGAGTAGACAGAAGTTGTTGATTTTGATTAACACTTTGACATTGGTAATTTCCCTTGTTTCTTAGATTCTGACCATGAACACTTTTATGGACACTGACAGATACTCTTTAACCACAAAAACTCCATTATTATTATTTTCTGTTGTTGCTAACTTTTTCCCCTGGAATACTGCGGTCGTGTCAGGGCATCACCTGTGAACTGACTAGATGTCATCCATCTATTTTATTTGTGAAAGCTGAAAGTCAGATGTGGATATTGTAAGTGCAGAGGGAGTTAGATGTATCTGAAAAGATCATGAGCAATCTAATCTATTAAAATCCAGTAAGATTAGAATTTCCATATAAAATATAAGATGTTCATTGCATTTAAATTTCAGATCAATGACAAATACTTTTTAGTACCTGCCTCATATAATAGTTGAATTTTTTATAAATATATCCAATGTAATATTTCAAAAATACTTTAAGATATGTATTACCCATGAAACATTTTATAAGCTGAAAATAATCTTAATATAAGGATAGTATGTTCTTCTATGTGAGAATCAATTCTCACACATGAACTTGGAGAATTTTTAGTTGTTTGTTTTCCCTAATGGTTGCTTACTTTTTTTTTTTCAGGAGTGACTTTACTAACTGATTCAGTAAACTAGTAAATGTAAAGAACACTTTTTAAAGAGTTAAGGAGAAAGCCATGAACCTCAAGTAGTTTCTAACTCTATCACCAGGTCTGAAGATTGAAATATCAGTTATATCTTTGCATACTTTTTGTATCCTGTGTGCTCTAATGGTTAGCCCTCAATAGAAGCATATAAATGTTGCATCAGAATGGTCAAAAATGACCAAAGATATCCTTCACAAAATAAGAAGAATGGGCGGAGTATTACTATCTCTTTGAGATTCTTATAGAAATTCTTTTTGATAAGTACCCAGAAGTTGTAAGTTGGACCATATGAGGAACTGCTAATCAACAGATATCAAATTTCAGTAATGGAAGATAAGAAAGTTCTAGAGAGGAGCAGCACTGTGCCTGTAAGTAGGAATGCTAGTCTATTCCACCTGAAATCTTTTAAAGGAACAGATCTCTTGTTATATATTCTTAAGGAGAAAAGTAAAATTAAAAATGAATGGGTAGGGTAAAATAATCTGGAAATTTAGAAGAAAATAATAAAAGACACTGAAAATGAAGATACACTCAATAAACGCTAGACCAATCCTTAACAGAACTGAAGACTTCAAAATGGTAAAATTGGTGGCAGAAGTCTGAATTCCTTTGCCTAATTCAGTGTGTCTCACATTCTACAAGAAAATCCATGATAGCAGACCAGGTAAAACTTGGTTCTTCTCTGTGAAAGAGGAAAGGGCCTGAAAGCCAAATGGGACACGATAGAGAAACAGCTGACAGTGTCATCTAGGAAGAAACAAAAGAACTGGCTCCACAAAGCCCAGCATCGCCGTCCATCCTTAAACCCATTTTTGGATCAGACTAGTTTCTTGATTTAACAAGACAGAAACTCCGTAGTATCTTAATAAGGAAATAAAACCTAGGAAAAAATGTCTATTTTCTGGGTTGCTGTTAGTTCAGCTGGTATTTTTGAATATCAGCAGGGACACAGAGGGCAAGAGAAAAAAATGTAGGGCTGAGTGTCTGCTGAGTGAGGTGATGTGAGTAGAAAGGCCATACAGAGCTGACTGTCAGATGCATTGAATATGAGGCTAAAGCTTATTCTTTAATTATTCTAAAAATAATCTCAGATTACACATTTGACTATTCAAAAAGTATTAAAGACTGTTATTTGTCTGTCAGCCAAACTGAGAGAATCATGACATGG
The DNA here is from genome assembly GCA_917880005.1 of Nanger dama. Lineage (NCBI taxonomy): Eukaryota > Metazoa > Chordata > Mammalia > Artiodactyla > Bovidae > Nanger > Nanger dama. Next base: position 365,300 of record CAKJTW010000184.1, on the reverse strand, counting down.
AGGTCAAAATGATACAGTCGTCAATGAGAGCATTAATTAAAGCTTGACCCAAGGAAGTAGGAGTGCGTAGGATGGCAAAGTATTATTGACAATGGCAAATAATAAAATGTGGAACTTTGAAAGAGAAATGTAGAGGATGGGTACAATATTTGTGATTTAAAGTGGCCCCTTTAAAATTTTTATGTTTGCCGCTTAAAAAGCGTATGTAGCCAGCAACACACTAAATTTCAGCAGAATAGAGGAGCTGGTATAATTTGGAAGCATGATTCCAGGAAATCTCACCCTAGGCATTGCCTGTGCCATCTAATAGCAATCTTAGGAAATACAATTTTTTTAATACTTTATTCTACATTACAATACTGTATTTGTTTTGCCAAACATTGACATGAATCAGCCACAGGTGTACATGATCTCCCAGTGCCGAAGCCCCTTCCCACCTCCCACCCCATATCATCTCCCTGGATCATCCCATGCACCAGCCCCAAGCATCCTGTATCCTGTATTGAACATAGACTCGTGCTTCGTTTCTTACATGATAGTATACATGTTTCAATGCCATTCTCCCAAATCATCCCACCCTCTCCTTCTCCCTCAGAGGCCAAAAGTCCATTCTATACCTCTGTGTCTCTTTTGTTGTCTCACATACAGGGTCATCGTTACTATCTTTCTAAATTCCATATATATGTGTCAGTATACTGTATTGGTGTTTTTCTTTCTGGCTTACTTCACTCTGTATAATCGGCTCCAGTTTCATCCATCTCATTAGAACTGAGTCAAATGTATTCTTTTTAAGGGCTGAGTAATACTCCATCGTGTATATGTACCACAGCTGTAACCATTTCTCCTTTCTTGCTCAAACAGATGATGCTCCAAAATCTACCATGGCTCATGAAAATTTCACCCGAGTTATTGAATTTATTCTCACAGGAGTCTCAGAACGCCCAGACCTCCAGATCCCTCTCTTCTTTGTCTTCCTGGTCATCTATGGACTGACCGTGACAGGGAACCTAAGCATCATCACCCTCACCAGTGTGGACTCTCGGCTCCAGACCCCCATGTATTTCTTCCTCCGGCACTTGGCCATCATCAATCTTGGCAATTCAACTGTCATTGCCCCTAAAATGCTGATCAACTTCTTAGTAAAGAAACACACCACCTCCTTCTATGAATGTGCCACTCAACTAGGCATGTTCTTGGTTTTCATTGTAGCTGAGATTTTCATTTTAGCCGTGATGGCCTATGACCGCTATGTGGCCATTTGTCACCCCCTGCTCTACATGGCGGTGGTGTCTCGGCGGACCTGCTTTCTGCTAGTTTCCCTCACATACCTCTATAGCTTTTCCACAGCTATTGTGGCTTCATCTTCTGTATTCTCTATGTCTTTTGCTCTTCCAATGTAATCAATCATTTTTACTGTGATATCGTCCCTCTGATAGCATTGTCCTGCTCTGATACTTCCTTTCCAGAAACAGTAGTATTTGTATCGGCATCTACAAATTTGGTGTTTTCCATAATCACCGTTGTATCATCTTATTTCAACATTGTTCTGTCCATTCTAAGGATACGTTCATCAGAAGGACGGAAAAGAGCCTTCTCCACATGCGCCTCACATGTGACAGCTGTGTCAGTCTTCTACGGAACTCTGCTTTTCATGTATTTGCAGCCTCAAACTAACCATTCTATGGGTGCTGATAAAATGGCTTCAGTGTTCTATACACTGGTGATACCCATGCTGAACCCCATGATCTACAGCCTGAGGAACAAGGACGTGAAGGGTGCCTTGAAGAGATTTCTGACAAATTCATGCTGTTCTTTTAAGCTAATGTAATTTTTAACCTAAGGTAAATGAGGAGATGGTTAAGAAAGGCGCATTGTGTGGAGGAGATTCTAAACAGCATTTGAAGCTAACAGAATGGGTGTTTTTCCCATTTTATTTATTTTGAGGCAAGGCTCTAGTCTGCATCATACAAATAGAAATCTAAAAAATAACCTAGTTTTTTTCTGATCTAAAAAACAAAAGTCAGAATTTGAGACAATAGTCTCAGAAATTTTGGCAATGAATTGCAGAAAGGAAACAGTGTATGAAGATGAGATCCCCATTCTTTGTAAAAGCTGTCCAGTTCACTTATCCTGAGCCAAGTTCATTTATCCTACTGATCCATGTAGGTTACTGGAAGATTTCAGTTGTCCCAGACCAAAAAAAAAAAAAACACACACATACACACACAAATGAACTAATATTTATGAAATCACCCATGAGGCAGAGTTTGTAGTTTGCCACAAACCTTGTTAATTCCCTGCTCTAATTAAAAAGAACAAATAAATCAACCCTCTTAAGAAGATAACAATATTCACATGTCTTCACAGCACAATATAACCATGTTCAAGACAGATTCTAAGTTCCTGACAAAGCACTATAGTCAATAGAAGAAAATGAGAGTAATCTTTGAAGTGACAGCAGAGAGTGTCTCTCAGTTCTCCGGCTCCCTTCTCAGCCTTCAGGTCTTCAGAGCATTAGTCTGCACCTTCTTTTGAGACTTTGTCAACTTCATGGCCCCTTCTGCCCACTTCATCTCCTGCATTCCAATCTGTTTTGTACTTGTGGAATTTTTCTGGTGGGAGATAACTTTTGCTCTCCCTAGTGATAGCAAAAATCCTTTTGGTAATACAATAAGATATTGGGTCATAGAACAAAACAGAAATATCAAAATGTAACATCAGGGAGAAAATATGCAAAAATTGTTTTATCTAGCACATGTACAAATTCAAAAATCAAGTAAAAATTAAATTTCAATGGGCAAAATTTAGATGTAAGGTGTAGATTTCAACACAAACTGGTTACAAATAGAGAAAGCAGTACATTCAGGCTGTATATTTTCACCCTGCTTATTTAACTTCTATGCAGAGCACATCATGAGAAAAACTGGGCTAGAAGAAGCACAAGCTGGAATCAAGATTGCTGGGAGAATTATCAATAATCTCAGATATGCAGATGGCACCACCCTTATGGCAGAAAGTGAAGAAGAACTAAAGAGCCTCTTGATGAAAGTGCAAGAGGAGAGTGAAGGAGCTGACTTAAAGGTCAACATTTAGAAAACTAAGGTCATGGCATCTGGTCCCATCACTTCAAGGCAAATAGATGGGAAAGAACGGAAACAGAGACAGACTTTATTTTTTGGGCTCCAAAATCACTGCAGATGGTGACTGCAACTATGAAATTAAAATATGCTTGCTCCTTGGATTGAACCCATGTCTCCCACATTGCAGGCAGATTCTTTACTGTCCGAGCCACCAGGGAATAGAATTATTTTATCCCAATGTCCATTTATATATGTGTGTGTATTAATTTTTACATCAAATATTGGTAAGAATATGGTGAAAATGAAATTCTCATGCATGGCTTTTGCTAATGTAAAATGCTACTCAAGTTTGGTAATCTTGCAGTTTCTTGTAAGGTTAAATATACAGTGACGTATGTCCTAGTTATTCTAAGATCCCTAACTAGGAGAATAGTAATGTAAATATACTCACACATACACTTATATAGGACTCTTTATGCTAGACAGTTTAATAGCACAGCACAAACACAATATCCATCAATATTTGAAGAGTTGTGGTACTCAAATGCAGTGGGATGTCATATAGTTATAAAATCACACATGGATAAATTTTAAAATCACTATGCTGAGTGAAAGATACCAGACAGATTATTGTGTGATTCCACTTACATGAAATTCAAAAACAGAATAATAAGTTTGGGGATAGAAAACACAGTAGTAGTTGTTAGAGTTGTGAGAGTATGGAATTAAGTGAGGGAAATTTCCATTATTCCTGGAGAGGCAAGGGGTGGAGGGGTTATAAAGCACTAGAGAAGTTTCTGTGGTGCAGAAAACATTCTATATCTTGATTTAAGTATTAGCAACAAATGATACATTTTCCAAAACTTACCCATCTATGCAATTTAGATCCATCTTTAGCTGTTTATGATTTTTACTCAATTCTAATACATAAGGTTGAGGGTATACGTAAAATGTTATGAGAGAGCATGTACTGTCTTATATTAAATTTTACCTTCCATGGGGTTGTACTGAACATTATCCAAGTGAGTTGGTGTCTCTGCTCAGAAGCACTATAGTTTTAAACACACACTGCATTTCAAAAATTGTTACAGATTTGTCATATTAAGGGACAGGGTATGTATACCACTCACTTAAAGATGAGGCTTTAATTTCATCATGGCTTTGGTCAAATTACATAATTTATCTGAGCTTGGTTTTCCTCTGTTTATTGTTATATCATATAGGTTAAATGATATATTTTCACCCCAGTGCCAACTACATATTTTTTACTGGAACTATAAATCAAAAAAATTCTATGCAATGATGATGGTGATTCATTTACAATTATATCGTGACTTTTGGAACTGTGTCAGTTTTGCTGAGTTAAAGCCCATACAGTAGCATTTCCATTGTTACCATAACCACTGAGTCTGTGTAAATGAATGAACACGTAAAATAGGCTGTAGGTCTCGATGGAGCCGTACAGATCATTTATGCTGTTTCTTCCTTTCCTTAAATTGCCCCTTACACTCTTTCACCAGGGACTATGCAGAATATCTTGGATAATTAGCAGAAACTACAGGCAATTTTTTAATCTCTCAAATGATTTAAACAAAAATGTCTGAATAAATACCATACTACCTCCTCAAGGAACATCAGAAAGAGAGAAGAAAAGTGTAAATTCTCGTTACTCAGAGAAAAGTCGGAGAAACTTGAGAGCAGAAAACTGCAATTATTCTTTAAATGTGAGCAGATAAAAATTGCTGTTAATTTTCATGATCACCTAATGTTGGTAATTCACCTTGATTCTTAGATTCTGACTAAAGACACTTTTATGGTCACTGACAGATCATTCTTTATGTCACAAGAATTTCATTATTTCCTTGTTTAACAGGTTTCTCTGGAATAGTATGGTATTTAAGGTGTTAAAACCCCATGAATTGACAACAGGGCTTCCCTGGCGGCTTAGAAGTTAAAGCATCTGCCTCCAGTGCGGGAGACCTGGGTTCAATCCCTGGGTCGGGAAGATCCCCTGGAGAAGGAAATGGGAAACCACTCCAGTATTCTTGCCTGGAGAATCCCATGGACGGAGAAGCCTGGTAGGCTACAGTCCATGGAGCCGCAGAGAGTCGGACACGACTGAGCAACTTCACCTTCACCTAAGGGCTCTATATCTGTTTCAACTAGTGAAAGTTGAAAGCTGCATTTGGATATTACAATTGCAGAAAGAGTGTACAGATCATCACCAATCTAACTATTAGAATCCAGTAAGGTTAGATTTGCAGAGAAAACACAAGATATTCAGCTGCATTTATATTTAGATCAATAACAAATACTTTTTAGAATCTGCCTCATGCAACATTTGGCATTTTTGTTAATGTAACTAATTCAATATTTTAAGAAGAATATTTAAAAATATTGTGTCACCCATTAAGTATTTTATAAATTGAAAATAATTTAATTTAAAGATATGCATATTCTTATATGTAAGATCAACTCCCATGCATAAACTTGGAGATTTTTTATTCGTTTGTTTTCTCTCAGTTCAGTTCAGTTCAGTCGTGTCCGACTCTTATTTTCTCTACCAGATGCTAATCTTGCTAACTACATGATCCATTTTTTTTTTTTTTCTTTTTTAAAGAAAAGACCAAAAATTGTTCAAGTAGACTGGTAAATATAGGATGATTTTTTAAGAGTTTTGGAGAAAGACTTTAAGCCCAAATGACTCCTAACTGCCATCAGCAATTCTGAAGATTCAAAACGCAGTCATGCCTCTCATGCATTTTGTTTCTTCTCTGCTGTAATGCACACATGCATGCTCAGTTGTGTCTGACTCTTTGGGACTCCATGAACTGTAGCCCCCTGTGGGATTTTCCAGGCCAGAATGCTGGAGGGGATAGTTATTTCCCCATCCAGGGTATCTTTCTGACCCTGGAGGGGATAGTTATTTCCCCATCCAGGGTATCTTTCTGACCCTACAGGAATAGAAACTGCATCTATAAACAGACATATCCTTTCCTAAAAAAAAAAACCCATACCAACTTAGCACGGTATCTGTTCAATCTAGTCACTTACTCATGTCTGACTATTTGCAACCCCATGAACTGCAGTACGCCAGTCCTCCCTGTCCCTCACCAAATCCCAGAGTCCACCCAAACCCATATCCATTAAGTCAGTGATGCCATCCAACCATCTCATCCTCTGGCGTCCCCTTCTCCTCCTGCCCCCAATCACTCCCAGCATCAGGGTCTTTTCAAACGAGTCAGCTCTTTGCAGCAGGTGGCCAAAGTATTGAAGTTTCAGCTTCAACATCAGCCCTTCCAATGAACACCCAGGACTGATCTCCTTTAGGATGGACTGCCTGCAACTTCTTGCTGTTCAAGGGACTCTCAAGAGTCTTCTCCAACACCACAATTCAAAAGCATCAATTCTTCTGCAGCTTCTTCATAGTCCAACTCTCATATCCATATACAACTACTGGAAAACCCATAGTCTTGACTAGATGGACCTTTGTTCACAAAGTAATATCTCTGCTTTTTAATATACTGTCTAGGTTGATCATAACTTTCCTTCCAAGGAGTAAATGTCTTTTAATTTCATGCCTGTAATCAACATCTGCCGGAGAAGGCGATGGCACCCCACTCCAGTACTCTTGCCTGGAAAATCCCATGGACGATGGAGCCTGGTAGGCTACAGTCCATGGGGTCGTGAAGAGTTAGACACGACTGAGTGACTTCACTTTCACTTTTCACTTTCATGCATTGGAGAAGGAAATGGCAACCTACTCCAGTGTTCTTGCCTGGAGAATCCCAGGCATGGAGGAGCCTGGTGGGCTGCCATCTATGACTTGCACAGAGTTGGACACGACTTGAAGCGACTTAGCAGCAGCAGCAGCAGCAATCACCATCTGCAGTGATTTTGGAGCCCCCAAAATAAAGTCAGCCACTGTTTCCACTATTCCTCACCCATTTGCCATGAAGTGATGGGACTAGATAACATGACCTTAGTTTTTTGGATGTTAAGTTTTAAGCCAACTTTTTCACTCTCCTCTTTCACTTTCATCAGTAGGTTTTTAGTTCCTCTTCACTTTCTGCCATAAGGGTGGTGTCATCTGCACATCTAAGGTTATTGATATTTCTCCCAGCAGTCTTGATTCCAGCTTGTGCTTCTTCCAGCCCAGCGTTTCTCATGATGTACTCTGCATAGAAGCAGGATGACAATATACAGCCTTGACGTACTCCTTTTCCTATTTGGAACCATTCTGTAGTTCCATGTCCAGTTCTAACTGTTGCCTCCTGACCTGCATACAGGTTTATCAAGAGGCAGGTTAGGTGGTCTGGTATTCCCATCTCTCTCAGAATTTTCCACAGTTTATTGTGATCCACAAAGTCAAAGGCTTTGGCTTAGTCAGTGAAGCAGAAATAGATGTTTTGCTGGAACTCTCTTGCTTTGTCGATCCAGCAGATGTTGGCAAGTTGATCTCTGGTTCCTCTGCCTTTTCTAAAACCAGCTTGAACATCTGGAATTTACAGTTCATGTATTTCTGAAGCCTGACTTGGAGAATTTTAGGCATCACTTTACTAGCGTGTGAGATGAGTGCAATGGCACTCTGTATGGCAGTTTGAGCATTCTTTGGCATTGCCTTTCTTTGAGATTGGAATGAAAACTGACCTTTTCCAGTCCTGTGGTCACTGGTGAGTTTTCCAAATTTGCTAGCATATTGATTAAGGCACTTTCATAGCATCATCTTTTAGGATTTGAAATAGCTCAGCTGGAATTCCATCACCTCCACTAGCTTTGTTCATAGTGATGTTTCCTAAGGCCCACTTGACTTCACATTCCAGGATGTCTGGCTCTAGGTGAATGATCACACCATCATGATTATCTGGGTCATGAAGATCTTTTTGTACATTTCTTCCATGTATTCTTGCCACCTCTTCTTAATATCTTCTGCTTCTGTTAGGTCCATACCATTTCTGTCCTTCATTGAGCCTATATTTCCATGAAATTTTCCTTGGAATCTCTAGTGTTCTTGAAGAGATCTCTAGTCTTTCCCATTCTGTTGCTTCCTCTATTTATTTGCTTTGATCGCTGAGGAAGGCTTTCTTATCTCTTCTTGCTATTCTTTGGAACTCTACATTCACATCAGTATATCTCTCTTTTTCTCCTTTGCTTTTCGCTTCCCTTCTTTTCAAAGTTATTTGTAAGCCATTTTGCTTTTTTGCATTTCTTTTTCTTGGGAATGGTCTTGATTCCTGTCTCCTGTACAATGTCACGAACCTCCATCAATAGTTCATCAGGCACTCTATCAGATCTAGTCCCTTAAAGCTATTTCTCACTTCCACTGTATAGTCATAAGGAATTTCATTAGATCATATCTGAATGGTCTAGTGGTTTTCTCCACTTTCTTCAATTTCAGTCTGTATTTGGCATTAAGGAGTTTTCATGATCTGAGCTACAGTCAGCTCCCAGTCTTGTTTTTGCTGACTGTATAGAGCTTCTCCATCTTTGTCTGTAAAGAATACAATCAATCTGATTTTGGTGTTGGCCACCTGGTGATGTCCATGTGTAGAGTCTTCTTTTGTGTTGTTGGAAGACGGTGTTTGCTATGACCAGTGAGTTCTCTTGGCAAAACTCTATTAGTCTTTGCCCTGCTTCATTCTGCGTTCCAAGGCCAAATTTGCCTGTTCCTCCAGGTGTTTCTTGACTTCCTACTTTTGCATCCCAGTCCCCTATAATGAAAAGGACATTTTTGAGGGGCGTTAGATCTAGAAGGTCTTGTAGGTCTTCATAGAACTGTTCAACTTCAGCTTCTTCAGCGTCACTGGTTGGGGCATAGACTTGGATAACTGTAATATTGTTGGTTTGCCTTGGAAACGAAGAGATCATTCTGTCCTTTTGAGATTGCATCCAAGTACTTCATTTCAGACTCTTTTGTTGACCATGATGGCTACTCCATTTCTTTAAGGGATTCCTGCCCGCAGTAGTAGATATAATGGTCATCTGAGTTAAATTCACCCATTCCAGTCCATCTTAGTTTGCTGATTCCTAGAATGTCAGTGTTCACTCTCACCATCTCCTGTTTGACCTCTTCCAGTTTGCCTTGATTCATGGACCTACTATTCCAGGTTCCTATGCAATATTGCTCTTTACAGCATCAATCCTTGCTTCTTTCACCAGTACCATCCACAACTGGATGGTGTTTTTGCTTTGGCTCTTTCCCTTCATTCTTTCTGGAGTTATTTCTCTACTGATCTCCAGTAGCATATTGAGCACCTACCAACCTGGGGAGTTCATCTTTCAGTGTCCTATCTTTTTACCTTTTCATACTGTTCATGGGATTGTCAAGGCAAGAAAACTGAAGTGGTTTGCCATTTGCTTCTCCAGTGGACCACATTCTCTCAGACCTCTCCAACATGACCCTTCCATCTTGGGTGGAAATTATTTTCAATAAATGCCCAGAAGTCATATATTGGACTATACAGGGAGTTGCTAATCAACAGGTATAAAAGTTTCAGTTAAAGAAGGTGAATGAAATCTAGAGATCTACTCTATAGCATTTAACTATAATTTACCATACTGTACTGTTCACTCATAAATTATATAATGGGACAGATCTCATATTATGTATTTTATCATATAAAATCAAAATTTAAAAAGTAGACAAGGTCCATGGAATTTCATAAGCAAAGATACTAGAGTAGCTTGCCATTTCCTACTCCAGGGATCTCCCCAATCCAGAGATCAAACTCAAGTCTCCCACATTGGTAGGCAGATTCTTTACCACTGTGCCACCTGGGAAGCCCAAATCCACGATACTTCAATAAATTTTTTTTTCTTGAAAAAAACAAAAAAGAGAGAGACATGAGAGACACAGAATCAACATCCTGTAGTGCAGTGTTACAGGACAAAAGAAAAACTAGAATCTCAAAAAGAGGGTTGTCCTCACGGGAAAAGGATGCAGGTAGACTGAGAAACCTATTGGGAAGTTATGCTACAATTAAAAAAAAACCAAAAAACAACTTGAAGCAGATGAAAAAATCTTGAAATAGATGAAAAAATATCCTATGATCATTAGGGCTCATTTCCTAAATATCCGCAAGTCTAACTTACCAAACATGCTGCAGACTTACATAGTAGCCTGCCTAAATTAATATTTAAATGTCTCATAAACACTTAAAGTTTAATAAGTTCATAATATCATTTTCATCACTCCATCTTAAATCATAACCCCAAATATTTGAAAAACCATATCTGATCCAGTCACACACACACCAAAATAAAAAAAAAAAAACCCACAAAAGTATTTTTTGTTCCCAATCTCAGTGGCATTCCCTCATCTCTTTCTCATAGAGCCCACACAAGGAATTATGTTGCTGATGCTTCTTGTTTCTGCTCTCAACTGTTAACATACCATCTTCTCTCTATTTCCATTTCTCTACTTTGGCTCATTATTTTCCACCAGGAATCCTATAGCAACTGCTTAACTCACTTTTAAATTTTTATTCATGATTTCTGCTGCTGCTGCTGAGTTGTTTCAGTCATATCCAACTCTGTGCAACCTCATAGACGGCAGCCCACCAGGCTCCCCCCGTCCCTGGGATTCTCCAGGCAAGAACACGAGTGGATTGCCATTTCCTTCTCCAATGCATGAAAGTGGAAAGTGAAAAGTGAAAGTGAAGTCACTCAGTCATGTCCAATTCTGTGCGATCCCATGGACTGCAGCCTACCAGGCTCCTCCGTCCATGGGGTTCTCCAGGCAAGAGTACTGGAGTGGGTTGCCATTGCCTTCTACCTCTTTTCAATTATGTAATTATTTTCTTAACAGCAAGAGTTATCTTTCTAAAGTTTAAAACTGGCCATGTTCCCTATCTATCTTCAAACTTATCAATGTTTTAGAATTCACTTAAAATAAAATCCAACTATTTACTGTGACCTATATCATATGATTCTACTGTCCCCATTTCCTCATTATTATTTAGTCACACTGGCTCCATTAAGTTTTGCTATAAATACAGACAGGAAAAAGAATAGTTATTTTCTACCCCCAAACAGCATCTTCAGGAAATTGGAATCCTGGAACGCTCTTCCAGTGATTCATTCAAAAGCGGTTCTGCCTCACTGTTCAGTTTTAGTTCAAATGTCAGATCTCAAAAGGTCTTCTCTTAACATCTTGTGTGAAATAGTTCTCCCAAGTTATCCTAATGGATATTTTGTTTCTTGTTCTTATTGAAATTAATATACTCTACAGTTACCTTGTGCTTATATTTTGTGACCAGCCCTTTCTCTCTTTCCTGTTATTGGAATAGAATGTCCACGAGGTAAGGGACAAGTAATTCAACTGAAGCTTGGCTATTTCCTGACAAAAGTAGAAAATCAACAAATACCTGGTAATTAAGTAAGAAAATGACTCAAGGAACTAAAGAGAATGTTTGGTGTCAGAAACAAACTAGTATAAAATATTCAACAATATTAGAAGTAATTTTGGTCTTATCGCTTTGATTCTTTTTCATTGTCACAACTTATTTTTTTCTTACTGTAGAATTTTTGTTTTAATTTTGTTCACAAGAGAAATGTCAACAGTTCTGGTCTTTTAAAAGTCACATATTTATGATATATAGATTTAAAAAACACTTTATTTAATTTTGATTGACATGCAAAAACTCTACATGTTTAATGTATGCAACTTGATGAGATTGGAGATATGCGTGTATCAGTGAAATCATCACCACAATCTACGCCAGAAGCAGATTCACCCTCTACAAAAGTTTCAGTAAAATCATCACCACAATCTATGCCAGAAGTAGATTCACCATCCTCAAAAGTTTCTTCCTGCTCAGTTTATTAATTATTATTAATATATTGCATACACATATACATGTTAATTGTTGCTAAATCTTATATTAATTGATCATGTAGCTCTGACCCTCTACAACTTCTCTCCAAGTCCTCAGATTACTCTTAGCTACCCCATGGACTAGAGCCTACCAGGCTCCTCCACCCATGGGATTTCCAGTCAAGAGTGCTGGAGTGGGTGCCATTGCCTTCTCCAGAGACTATGAACAGACTTCTTTTGTGTTAGATGCCCCCAACTAGATATCAATTGTTATTGAGAAAAAGCTCAACTTACTGAGGTCAAATATCACCTTTCAAATATCCCTAGCAAAATATTCACTTGTATTATAATCTCATGTAGATCCTTTAGCAAATATATGTAATGACATTACCTTAGAAGTTCTATAAAAGGATGTTTAATATTACTGCATTGATGAAAAAATATAAAAAATCTGATGAAATATCAGTAAAGTGATGAACTCAAATTGAGGTCAGAATTATTTCATAATTCAAAAACTTAACATTATGAAATTGTATAAAAATAATGGTTAAAAATAAAAGCACATTGAAATAATATGAGGAATTGCATCAACTTGTGAGCAAGAAAGAAAAGAGTTATGAAAGAGAGGAAAACACTTTCAAAGAAAAAAAAATTTTAAGCTGAAAAGAGAATAGTTGATGTAAAAAATGTATCTGAGAACATGTCTCCATATATTTTTTTTTCTGGTAATAAAGTGAAAAATTAGCAAAGAGGTTAACAGAAATAGATGGGTCAAATTTGCAAGTTCAATATACACTGAATAGAAGCTATAGAAATACAGTATAAATGAAAAGGGGTAGAGCATTGGCTAAATTATCTATTCTTAAGAAAAGGCAAGAAATCTCAGATTAAGAAATTAAGAATAGATGCCAAATTATTTATGTGCTTAGTCACTCAATCATGTCCGACTCTGTGACCCCCATCAGGACTGTCGCCCACCAGGGTCTTCTACCCATGGAATTTTCCAGGCAAGACTATTGGAACAGGTTGCCATTTCCTATTCCCACGGGTCTTCCCAAGCCAGGGATAGAACCTCTATCTCTTGCGTATCCTGCATTGGCAGGCAGATTTTTTTACCATTAAGCCACTCGGGAAATCTTGAATTATTAGGGAACTTGCAATTCCTCATGTCTTCCTCACACTCTGTGCAAGAGGCATCAGATTGGAATCTCTGTTCTATTTTTTAAACTACTAAAACATTCCTAATTTAATAAGAGTATGAGAAAATAAATTTTCAAAATATATGTTGCACTGGATCATCTGTTCAATTTGCCATACCTGTTTCGTCTCTTCAGTAAATGATTGCAAATTTGGTTTACTAGACCTAGAACTTTGAGTTTAATAACTGAGACCAATAATCTCATCAATGGATGGCTTTTGACATCTAATAACAGTCCTGGAAAATAATTCCATAAAGTTTGTGACTACTTCTTTTTTTTCTTCAAACAGATGACTTTCCAAACTGTTACATGGCTAATGGAAATTTCACTCAGGTCACTGAGTTTATTCTCACAGGAGTCTCAGAATGTCCAGACCTCCAGATCCCACTCTTCTTTGTCTTCCTGGTCATCTATGGACTGACCATAACAGGGAACCTAAGCATCATCACCCTCACCAGTGTGGACTCTCAGCTTCAGACCCCCATGTATTTCTTCTTCCGGCACTTGGCCATCATCAATCTTGGCAATTCAACTGTCATTGCCCCTAAAATGCTGGTCAATTTCTTGGTAAAGAAACACACCACCTCCTACTATGAATGTGCCACCCAGCTGGGAGGGTTTTTGGTTTTCATCGTAGCTGAGGTGCTATGTTAGCCGTGATGGCCTATGACCGCTATGTGGCCATTTGTCATCCCCTGCTCTACATGGCGGTGGTGTCTCGGCGGACCTGCTTTCTGCTAGTTTCTCTCACATACCTCTATAGCTTTTGCACATCAGTTGTGACTTCACTGTCTGTATTCTCTATGACTTATTGCTCTTCCAATGTAATCATCACTTTTACTGTGATACCGTCCCTCTGTTAGCATCGTCTTGCTCTGATACTTCAGTTCCAGAAGCAGTAATACATACAGCTGCATCTACAAATCTGTTGTTTTCCATAATTACTGTTGTAGCATCTTATTTCAACATTGTTCTGTCCATTCTAAAGATACATTCATCAGAAGGATGGAAAAGAGCCTTCTCCACGTGCGCCTCACATGTGACAGCTGTGTCAGTCTTCTATGGAACTCTGCTTTTCATGTATTTGCAGCCTCAAACGAACCATTCTATGGGTGCTGATAAAATGGCTTCAGTGTTCTATACACTGGTGATATCCATGCTGAACCCCATGATCTACAGCCTGAGGAACAAGGATGTGAAATCTGCATTGAAGAGATTTATTAGAAATCCATGCTGTTTTTAAAATCATTCTAGTTTTAAAATCTGTAGATAAATAAAGATAGGCTGCCATTGGTTGGAGAAAGCTGAGATTAGATGTCTGGTTTATAGGTTCTCAAGTAATCCTGGAAATTAAATAGGATTCTTTTTCTAGGAAATGGTGATTTATAAAATAAACTGACACTCTCCTGGAATTCTCAGAAAATACAGAAATGAAGCATATTCACTAACTTTACCAAGTATTCAGTTATCTAGATTGAAAGAAATGTTTCCAGGAGTCAGGAGAGATATATTAAGAAATAAGTAAACTAGAACAGAACAATATCTATAAATGAAACATGCAAGCTGCTCTTTCTTATTATTTTGTTTCTTTTTCTTTTTATCTTGGATATGTATGGGTATAGTAGATAACCACATCTTGAAGAACTATAATTAGAGATGGCTAAAATCCTTTTGACTTTTTAAGCAAAATTATGCCAGTTATCTTTAAAGTAAAACTCCCTACTTTTTCTTAATATTGTTTGTTTGATAAAACATATAGAAGGAGTGAATTTATATTCTGAATGTCAACCAAAATATGACTATTTTATTCTATTAATATACTTCATATATTTTGAATTTGTTTTAAATGTATATAATTTATGTATCAACATAGTCAGTTTTTTAATATGCTCTCATTTTATTCATGAGCTTAGTGGATACCATTAAGATTTTCCTTTCTCCTTACTGAGTATAGTCCTCTTGATTGTGTTTAATATATGGACTTTATTGTGAGACAATGGACATTCAATGAACAATCTTTTTCAGAGTTCTTTATACCATTACAAAAACAATTTGTTTTCCAAAAATATTCTGTTGTGTTTTCTGATAGTTTTTGATTGGTAAGCTTACACTAAAATCTGTTCTCCAACTCTGAATGGAGAAGGGTGACCAGACCATATCATAGACTTATTAAATCAGATCATCAAATAAAGATTACTAAAACCATATTTTAAGAAAAGTTGAAAGGAGTTGAGGTTATAAAAATATTCAGAGATAAGATTGTAAAGACTCACATTAACATATAAGCTTCCAAATACAATTCACACTTTATTTTTAATGCAATATAAAATGGGTTTTATGTCCAAATATCAGAAGTTTATGTTTTGAAAGAATTGAAAAGCAATTGAGAGAAAATGAAATCAGGAAAATAAGGGAAATTTGGATATACTTTATTTTTCCCAAAGTGTTGTTGATTTACAATATTAGTTTTAGGTGTCGTTGAACACTACATGTGTGAAATTTAAAAAAATGAATAAAACACACTAATGACTAGAACAAAATAAAAATAGATTCATAGGAGTAAAGAGCAGACTAGTGGGGAAAGGGAAGAGGAGAAGGATAAGATGGGGCAGAGGAAGAGGCACAACCACTGTGTGCAAAATTGCTGGAAATTTGGCGAACAGAGAGGACACATATGTAACGAGTGTTTTCAGATATCTGATGGTTGGCAGCACAGGACTGTGATGTCAGTAAGGGGTACAGTTAACTGTCCTTCACATGGGGCGATGGTGGGCATGTGGAGAACACAGTATTGAGGTAAAGAAGGAGACACAGTCAGACCAGCGGGGCCGAGGTGCCTGGGATAAGTGCATTGGAACTGGAGTGGAGACACCTAAGCAGACACAGTGACTACCCACAGCCTGAATGCTGCTTGAGAGGGCCAGTGACTTCCAAACCTGTTAAGGTGAGCTTCCATACGGCCAGGTCAAGAACAGCTACCAGCGAGTGAGAAACGGCTGGAGGTCTGGATGATGCAGACTGCCACTTCACACAGGATTGAAGCACATCAAAACTCTGTCAAACTTAGTGAGAAAACTCACTGAATGTCTAGGGCTCTGTCCAACTCAAACCTGAGCCATGAGGGTGGGGGAAAGGTTGAAGACCCCAGACAAAGCTAAAAATGTGCAGGAACATTTGTATAACCATCCAGAGGCAGAGTTTGCAGTTTGACACTAACTTTGTTAATTTCCTGTAAAAATAAGTAACTAAAAGAGCAAATAAATTCAGCTCTCTTAAGAAGAATATGCTATCTAGGTTGGTCATAACTTTTCTTCCAAGGAGTAAGCATCTTTTAATTTCATGGCTGCAGTCACCATCTGCAGTGATTTTGGAGCCCCAAAATATAAAGTCTGACACTGTTTCCACTGTTTCCCCATCTATTTCCCATGAAGTGATGGGACCAGATGCCATGATCTTCATTTTCTAAATGTTGAGCTTTAAGCCAACTTTTTCACTCTCCTCTTTCACCTTCATTAACAGGCCCTTTAGCTCCTCTTCACTTTCTGCCATAAGGGTGCTGTCATCTGCATATATGAGGTTATTGATATTTCTCCTGGCAATCTTGATTCCAGCTTGTGTTTCTTCCAGTCCAGCATTTCTCATGATGTACTCTGCATATAAGTTAAATAAGCAGGGTGACTTTGCCGACTAAGATGCGTCTAGTCAAGGCTATGGTTTTTCCTGTGGTCATGTATGGATGTGAGAGTTGGGCTGTGAAGAAGGCTGAGTGCCGAAGAATTGATACTTTTGAACTGTGGTGTTGGAGAAGACTCTTGAGAGTCCCTTGGACTGCAAGGAGATCCAGCCAGTCCATTCTGAAGGAGATCAACCCTGGGATTTCTTTGGAAGGAATGATGCTAAAGCTGAAACTTCAGTACTTTGGCCACCTCATGCAAAGAGTTGACTCATTGGAAAAGACTCTGATGCTGGGAGGGATTGGGGGGAGGAGGGAAGGGGACGACAGAGGATGAGATGGCTGGATGGCATCACGGACTCGATGGACGTGAGTCTGAGTGACTCCGAGAGATGGTGATGGGTAGGGAGGCCTGGCGTGCAGCAATTCATGGGGTCGCAGAGTCGGACACGACTGAGCGACTGAACTGAACTGAACTGAAGAAGAATATAGCAATATTTAGATATTGTCACAGGATCCTATCACAATTTCCAATTAGATTCCAAAGTTCTCTAACACAGCACAAACCTTGAAGTGATAACAGAGTGGTTTCAAGTTTTCCCTCTCCCTTCTCAGTCTTCGGAGTGTTGTTCGTCTGTGTACCTTGAGATGGGACTTTATCAGCCTCTCCCGCCCGCTCCATCTCCTGCATCCCAATCTGTTCTGTACCTGAGAAGCTGTCAGAGGGGAGAAGATTTTCTGCCCTCCCTGCTGCTGCTGCTGCCGCCGCTAAGTCATCTCAGTCCTGTCCGACTCTATGCGACCCCATAGGCTCTGCCGTCCCTTGGATTCTTCGGGAAAGAACACTGGAGTGGGCTGCCATTTCCTTCTCTAGTACATGAAAGTGAAAAGAGAAAGTGAAGCCGCTCAGTCTTGTCCGACTCTTTGCGACCCTATAGAGGGCAGCCTACCAGGCTCCGCTCTCCCTTGGATTCTCCAGGCAAGAACACTGGAGTGGGTTGCCGTTGCCTTCTCCATCCCTACTGGTGCATAATTCTGCTTTGTATCACTGTAGGATCTTGAGCCAAAGAACTAAACAGAGACATCAAAATACTAAAACCTCTGTGTGCTTATTGACCATCTGGATGTCTTCTTTGGACAAATCTCTGTTTAGGTCTTCTCATTTTCTTGATTAGGTTGTTTATTTTCCTAATATTGAGCTATACCAGCTGCTTATATATTTTGGAGATTAATACTTTGTCAGTTGTTTCATTTGCAACTATTTTGTCCATTCTGAGGATTGTCTTTAAATCTTGTTTATTGTTTTCTTTGCTGTGCAAAAACTATTAAGTTTAATTAGGCTCCATTTGTCTTTTTTGTTTTTATTTCGATTACTCTAGTAGGTGGGTCAAGAGTACCTTGCTGTAACTTATGTCAAAGAGTGTTCTGTCAGGATTCAGGATGCTTGGGGCTGGTGCACTGGGATGACCCAGAGAGATGATATGGGGAGAGTGGTGGGAGGGGGGTTCAGGATTGGGAACTCATGTACACTCACGGCGGATTCATGTCAATGTATGGCAAAACCAATACGGTATTATAAAGTAAAATAAAATAAAATTTTAAAAAAAAGGGAAAAAAAGAATTTTATAGCTTCTGGTCTTACATTTAGTTTAGTTTTGTTTTTTAATTCACTTTGAGTTTATCTTTGTGTATGGTGGAAGGAACTGTTCTAATTTCATTCTTTTACACATAATTGTCCAATTTTCCCAGCACCACATATTGAAGAAACTATCTGTTCTCCATTGTATATCATTGCATTCTTTGGCAAAAAGTGAGATGTCCATAGGTGTGCAGGTTTGTCTTTGGACTTTCTTTCTTATTCCATTGGTCTATATTTCTGTTTTTATACCAACCCCAAAAATGGACAGAAGACCTAGGTAGACAATTCTTCAAAGAAGACATACAGATGACTAATAAACACATGAGAACAAATGCTTAGCATTGCTTATTGCTAGAGAAATGTAAATCCAAACCACAATGAGGTATCACCTCACATAGGACACAGTGGTCATCATCAAAAATCTACAAACAATAAATGCTGGAGAGAACGTGGGACAAAAGGGGAATCCTATTGCACTGTTGGTGGGAATGTAAATTGATATAGCCACTATGGAGAACAGTATGGAGATTCCTTAAAACACTAGGCATAAAACTACCATATGACCCGGTGATCCCGCTACTGGGCATATACCCTGAGAAAACCATAAATGGAAAAGACACATGTACCCCAATGTTCATAGCGGCACTATTTACAACAGCTAGGACGCTGAAGCAACTTAGATGTCCACTGACAGAGGAATGGATAAAGAAAATGTCATACAAATATACAATGGAGTATTAGCCTCAAAAGAATGGATTTAACTCCATTCTGGAAAGGTGGATGATTACAACCTGTTATATGGAGTGAAGTAAGTCATAAAGAGAAAAACAAATATTGCATATTAACATACACACAGATACACACACACACACACATATAGACAGAGTGAATCTGGAAAAAATAGCATTGACGAATCTATTTGCAGAAAAGGAATGGAAACTCTGATATAGAGGATGGGCTTGTGGATACAGTGGAGGAGAGGGAGAACAGGATGAATGGAGAAAGTAGGCAGTGACGTATACACACTGCCGTGTGTAAAGCAGACGGCTGGTGAGAAGCTGCTGTGTGACACAGGGACCCAGACGCACTCTCTTGAGCTAGAGGAGTGGGGTGGAGGGGGAGGGAAACCTCAGCCGGATGTGATATATGTATGATTATGGCTGATTTGTTTGCTATATGGGAGATAATAACAAAACACTGTAGAGCAAATTTTCCTCAATATGAAATAAATTAAGAACACTTCTAGAAGAAAATCTCCAAAAGTATTTCATCTAACACACTTATAAAAAGTCCCAAAAATTAATGAAAAATTGATTAAAATGGGCAAAATTTAGACACTTTAAAAGTATATATATATGAATGACCAGCAAATACATTGACAAATGTCCAATATCATTAGTCATTAAGTAAATGAAAATTAAACTCACAATGAGATTATTTCACCCCTATTTCCATTTATAAATTATTTTTTAAAATCATATCCAATGATCATGATTTGCTTGCAGTTTTGTCATAACTTCTGGAACAGTCGTAGTTTTACTGTGAGAAAGCGCATCCATCTTTTTCATTGTTACTGTAATAGCTGTCTTGAAGTAAGTGTCTCCCTGGAACTGTACAGATAAATTATACTGTCTTCTTCCTTTCCTAAAATTGTTCCTTACAGTCTTTCACTAGAGAATATGCAGGTTATCCTAGGTAATTTGAAGACATCACAGGCAATTTAAAAAAAAAAAAAAAACACCTCTCATGTAATTTGGGAAGAGTCGTCTGAATAAATTTAATACTACTTCCTCAGGGAGCATCACAAGGAGAGAGGGAACATATAAATTACCCCTACCCAAAGACAAGCCAGAGTAATTTGAAAGCATCTTCATTAAAGGTGAGTAAATAGGAATTGTAGATATTAACACCACAGTTTTGGTAATTTCACTTAATTCTTAACTATGGATACTCTTTCAGTCACTGGCAGCTTATTCTTTACATCACAAAAATTTCATTATCTCTTCTGTTAACTGGTTTCTATGGAAAAGCATGGCATTTTAGGACATTAAATCCTATGAACTGACTAGAGGTCATATATTCATTTGGTTTGTGAAAATGAAAAGTGGTGGTTGGATATTGCAAGTACAGAAGTAATTAGGAATATCTGAAAATCATCAGCAAATTAATCTGTTAAAATTAGTAAAGTTAACATTTCCAGATAAAATGTAGGATGTCAGTTGAATTTAAATTTCAGAAAAATAATAACTACATTTTAATATCTGGCTCATTTGGAGGAAGGCAATGGCAACCCACTCCAGTATTCTTGCCTGAGGAGTCCCAGGGACAGGGGAGCTTGGTGGGCTGCCATCTGTGTGATCACACAGAGTTGGACACGACTGAAGTGACAGGAGCAGCAGCATGTAATATTTGACTTTTTTCTATATATATATACCCAACACAGGTCTTCCCTGGTGGATCAGTGGTAAAGAATTCCCCCTGCCACTGCAGGAGACTTAGATTCGATCCCTGTTTTGGGAAGATCCCTGGAGAAGGAAATGACAACCCACTCCAGTATTCTTTCCTGGAAAATCCCATGGATGGAGGAGCTTTGTGGTCTATAATCCATGGGGTTGCAAGAGGTTGAATGTGACTTAGCAACTGAACAACAACAAAAACAAATACCCAGTGCAATCCTAGGAAAATAATATTTTAAGATATGTGTTACTCATTAATCATTTTATGAACTGAATAATTTTACTATAATATTCCTTATATATGTGAATAAACTCCCATGCTTAAATTGAGAGACATTTTAGTTGTTTTCCCTACTGATCACTTATGCTTATGTTTTTGTTCATGTTTGGTTTTTTTCAGACAGATATTTACAAACTGAGTGAATAGACTGTCGAATGAATAGAATGACCTTTTTAAGAGTTATGGAGAAGGCTATGAACCTCAAATAATTCCTGATTGTTCTCACCAAGTCTGAAGACTGAAAAGTCAGTCATCCCATTGCATAATTTTGTACTCTGTGATTTAATTTCTGAGTCGTGTCTGACTCTTGCAACCCATGGACTGCAGCCCACCAGGCTCCTCTCTCCAGGGGCTTCTCCTCTAATGGTTAGCCCTAAATGAACGAATATAAAGTGTTTCATCAGGATATTTGAAAATGACCAGAGGTATCATTTCCCAAATTAGAATGGGTAGGTTTCACTTTCTCTTAAACATCCTGATAGCAATTCTTTTTGATAAATACCTGGAAGTTGTAAGCTGGACCATATAGAGAGTTGCTAATCAACAAGTATAAAGTTTCATTTACATGAGAGGAATAAGATCTAGAGATCTGCTGCACAGCATTGTGTCTGTAATTAGCAATGCTGTTCTGTTCAGCCATAAATCTCGTAATGGGGCAGATCTCAAGTTGTGTATTCGTACCACATTGTTAAAATAAAAATTTAAAAGAACGGGCAAGGTGCAAGGATCTGGAAACGTAGAAGGATGTAATAACTGATATTAAAAATGAACTATGTCTAATAAACATAAGGATGATTCTTAGTAGAAATGAAGACTTCAAAGTGGTAAAACTGATTCTATAAATCTGAATTCCATTGCTTAATCCAATATGTCTCTCTTTATATATATATGATAACAAGCCATGTTACCCCTGGTTCTAATCTGTACATGAAGAAGGAGACTGAAATCAGAGTGGGACTCAGTAGAGAAAGAGCAGAGATCACCATCTAGAAAGAAGGAATGGAGCTGGCTCAGCAATCTCCAGCACTGTCTTTCCTTCTCAGCTCCACTCCTCGGATCAGACTAGATTTCTGGTTTGATAAGTCAGAACCTCTCTAGTATCTTAAAGAGAAAAGAAAATCTGAGGGGGAAAAAATTTTTTTTTTTTTTTTTTCTAGATTGCTTGTCTTTGCTCAACTGGTATCTTTGAATATCAGCAGGGAAACAGAGAGGCTAGGGTTGGGTGTATGTCTCGTGAAACAATATGGCTAGAAAAGAGACACAGACTTGAGTGCAGAATGCATTGAATATGAGACCAAGGCTTTTTCAGTTATTCCAAAAGATATCTCAGATTGCATGTTTGACTAATCAGAAACTTTTAATGACTCCTATTTGCTTATCAACAAATCTGAGAGAATGATAACTTGAAGAAGAGAAGGATACGGTAGTCCATGATAGTGTTAATGACAGCTTGACCTAAGAAAGTAGGAGAGGGGGTGCTTAAGATGGCAAAGAAATATGGAAATTGGCAAAAAATACAGCATAGAGCTTTAAAAGAAACTTAGAGGGAAAATATAATGTTTGTGATTTAACGGATTGCTTTCCAACATTTACTTTTGCAATTTAAGAAGAGATATAACCAGCCTGCATGTGCTCGGTCACTCATTCGTGCCTGACGTTTTGCGACGCCATGGACTGTAGCCCGCCAGGCTCCTCTGTCCATGGGATTCTCCAGGCAGGAATATTGGAGTGGGTAGCCATGCCCTCCTCCAGGGGATCTTCCTGACCCAGGGGTTGAGCCCTTGTCTCCTGTATTGGCAGATAGTGTAAGACCTCACGGCCTTTTCTCAGGACCTGTCGCTCCAAAGACCACAATGGCTCGAATTCGATGCAATAAGCAAGAGGATTTATTAAGCCGGCGTGCCGGGGTTCAGTCTCCTCGGGAGGAGTGAACCCACGGCGTCAGTAGTGAGGGGTTTTTATACAAAAAAATCACAGGCAGGCGGGAACGAGGTCAGGTTATGGGATACAATGAAACAGGGCCATAGGTGCGGGGGATACGGCTTAATTGGTGGGAAAATCTACAGAAAGCAACAGAGAAAGCTATTTTCCGGGAGGCTACGGCCTTGCCTCCCGAGCTTAAATTTTTAATCTAAGTTCTTCAATAGATTCTACTACTGCACCCCCTGGGAAGTTATAAACCATCAGCACGCTTGACTTTAGCAGAAGTAAGGGAACTGCCGGGCTTCGTTAGTGGCTCAGACGGTAAAGAATCTTTCAGCAATGCAGGAGACCTGAGTTCGATCTGTGGGTTGGGAAGATCCCCTGGAGAAGGCAACAGCTACCCACTTCAGTATTCTGACCTGGTAAATTCCATGGACTGTATGGTCCATGGGGTCACAAAGAGTCAGACACGGCCGAGTGACTTTCACTTACTCAAGGGAATGGATATATTTCAAAGGATGATTTCAGGAAATCTTACCGCAGAAACTGCCCTTGCCATATAACAACAGTCCTAGAGATTTTTAAAAACTGTAACTACTTCTTTCTTTCCCAGATGACTTTCTACACTCTTACATGGCTAATGGAAATTTCACTCAGGTCACTGAGTTTATTCTCACAGGAGTCTCAGAACGTCCAGACCTCCAGATCCCACTCTTCTTTGTCTTCCTGGTCATCTATGGACTGACTGTGACAGGGAACCTAAGCATCATCACCCTCACCAGTGTGGACTCTCGGCTCCAGACCCCCATGTATTTCTTCCTCCGGCACTTGGCCATCATCAATCTCGGCAATTCAACTGTCATTGCCCCTAAAATGCTGGTCAACTTTTTAGTAAAGAAACACACCACCGCCTTCTATGAATGTGCCACCCAGCTGGGAGGGTTCTTGGTTTTCATTGTAGCTGAGGTGCTCATGTTAGCGGTGGTGGCCTATGACCGCTATGTGGCCATTTGTCGCCCCCTGCTCTGCATGACGGTGGTGTCTCGGCGGACCTGCTTTCTGCTAGCTCCCCTCACATCCCTCTATAGCTTCTCCCCCAGCTGTCGTGGCCTCATCCTCTGTATTCTCTGTGACTTACTGCTCTTGCAATGTCATCAATCACTTTTACTGTGATATCCCCCTCTGCTAGCATTGTCCTGCTCTGATACTTCCTTTCCAGAAACATCTGTGTTTATATCTGCAGCTACAGATCTGGTGGTTTCCATAATTATAGTTCTTGTATCTTATTTCAACATTGTTCTGTCCATTCTCAAAATATGATCATCAGGAAGGAAGGAAAGAAGCCTTTTCCACCTGTGCCTCACATATGGTGGCGGTATCTGTCTTCTACGGCACAATGATATTCATGTATGTGCAGCCTCAAACTAACCATTCCATGGATACTGATAAAGTGGCCTCCGTGTTTTATACTCTGGTGATTCCCATGCTGAACCCCATGATCTACAGCCTGAGGAACAAGGACGTGAAGGCTGCCTTAAAGAGATTTCTGACAAATTCGTGCTGTTCTTTTAAGCTGATATAATTTTAGAAATCTATAAGTAAATGAAGTTAAGACAAACTGCCATTGTGTCAGAAAAAGCAGCAGTTAGATAATGGATTAATAGGAATGCAGGCTACTCTGGGAATTAAAAGGTGCTAGAATTTGGGATGCACTGATTTAAAAAAATTATCTGAAGCTCTTGGATGTATGAATTTAATACAGAAACAAAGCATTATTCACTTATTTTCTCAAGGATTATGCAAACACCTACATTGAAATAGATATTTCCAGGAGTCAGGGGAGATATGAACTTGAAGGTTTTAAATAAGTCAAAACAGAAGAAGGAAAATAATAACTGAGGGAAGTAAGTGGATTTTTCTCATTCTTTGGCTTTCTTTTACTTTCTGTGCAGGTAGCAGATCACCGCATCTGGAATTGCAGATGGCCTAAATGCTTTTCATCACTAAGTAGCAAAATTAAACTGACAAATTTATTTAAAACCATCCCTAACTCTTTCTTAGTATAGTTTGAAAGAAAAGCTACACAGTCCTGATACATTACACATTTGTATTTTGAATGATACTCAAAATGCAGTTGAAATTATTTTTATGGCAATGAATATGATTTATACAACTTATTAATGAAGAACACAAGGCATCATCACTGACGGCTTTCACTCTGAATACTACTGTATGATGATCTTAGTGGAGTTTATAAGAATGTTCTCTTCTCCTTACTCTAAGTATCAGTTTTCTGTAGTATGTTTAATAAATGTACTGTGTTTTGATATAAGTAAACATTCAGTGAATCATGTTTTTGAAAGTTCCTTGCATCATTAAAAATTAATTGTTTTTGTAATTTTTTGATTTCTGATAGTTTTGAGTGCATATCAAAATTTATCATGCAACTTGCATATATGCAGGTGACCAGACTCTATCTCAGATTTAGCAAATCAGAATGGAGTTAACAAATATGAGGATAAATTAATGGAATATTATTTATATAGTGCATGTAACCAAGCTGGGCATTTCCAGTGAAGAAGAACAGGAAGTCTTGTTTGATACTAATTTACTAAAAGTGTCTGGATTTCTAGACTAGCGATGTACCAGGTACACAAATAATATCCCTGAAAAAGGTTTGTTTCATGTGGATCCTCAAATAGAGAATATTAAAACCCTCAGTGTTTCATGATAAAATGTATCAGGTTAATTTTTTTTTAAATCATGTTGTACAAACTAACAGTGCTATGGGTATAACTTCATTTGGAATGAAATCTCTGAATATCGTTTTTTAATTTCAGAAATTTCTTCTCAACATCATTGGGTAAATATTTCACAATTGTGTCTCTTTTACATCTCTCTTCTGTGGACCAAAATAAATTTGTTTTGTCACTTACTTCTATTTATCATTTGCCTTTGAAAAGATGTCACGTTTGAAATACAAAGAAACTGCACAGTGACTTTGCTGTGTCTGTACATGCGCAAAACCACTGTTAATACCTTTATGGCAGAAAGTGAAGAGTTAAAGAGCCTCTTGATGAAAGTGAGAGAGGAGACTGAAAAAGAGGGCTTAAACCTCAGCATTCGGAAAACTACAATCATGGCCTCTGGTCCCGTCACTTCATTGCAAATAGATGGGGAAACAGTGGAAACAGTGGCTGACTTTATTTTGGAGGGCTCCAAAATCACTGCAGATAGTGATTGCAGCCATGAAATTAAAAGACGCTTATTCCTTGAAAGGAAAGTTATGACCAACTTAGACGGCATATTAAAAAAACAGAGACAACACTGTCAACAACGTCTGTCTAGTCAAGGCTATGGGTTTTCCAGTAGTCATGTGTGGATGTGAGAGTTGGACTATAAAGAAGGCTGAGCACTGAAGAACTGATGCTTTTGAACTGTGTTGTTGGAGAGGACTCTTGAGAGTCCCTTGGACTGCAAGGAGATCCAACCAGTCGATTCTAAAGGAAATCAGTCCTGCGTGCTCATTGAAGGACTGATGCTAAAGCTGAAACTCCAATACTTTGACCACCAGATGTGAAGAACTAACTCATTTGAAAAGACCTTGATGTTGGGAAAGATTGAGGGCAGGAGGAGAAGGGGGATGACAGAGGATGACATAGATGTCATCACAGACTCAATGGACATGAGTTTGGGTAACTCTGGGAGTTGGTGATGGACAGGGAGGCCTGGTGTGTTGTGGTTCGTGGGGTCACAGGGAGTCGGACACAACTGAGCCACCGAACTGAACTATTAATACTATCATTGTAAACAGAAATGTGTGATCTTATTTAAAAAATGCTATTTATTAAAGAAAATGAAAGACAGTAGCTTCTAAGTAGGCACTCAAAATTGATATTGGGGGATTTCCTTGGCAGTTCAGTGGTTGAGACTCCATGCTTACAATGCAGGAGGTGCAAGTTCAATCCCTGGTCTGAGAATTAAGATCCCTTATGTCACACAACACAGCAAAACAAAAACAGACAAAAAGAACTGACATTATTTCAGGTCAAACAGTGTGATGTGACAGGCAAAAGTAGCAACATGGATAAATAAGTCAGGTACTAACATGAATACAGTAAGACATGAGATCAAAAGAGAATGAGGAGAACACAGAATGTATGAAGACATTATAGTATAATGTGCACTATGTTACATTGATGAAAGTGAAAGAGGAGAGTGAAAAAGTTGGCTTAAAACTGAACATTCAGAAAAGAAAGATCATGACATCTGGTCCCATCACTTCATGGCAAATAGATGGGGAAACAGTGGCAGGCTTTATTTTTGGGGCAGAGCTCCAAAATCACTGCAGATGGTGACTGCAGACATGAAATTAAAAGGCGATTACTTCTTGGAAGAAAAGTTATGACCAACCTAGACAAGATATTAAAAGCAAGAGACATTACTTTGCCAACACAGATCCGTCTAGTCAAGGCTGTGGTTTTTCCAGTAGTCCTGTCCATACACATGAGAGTTGGACTATAAAGAAAGCTGAGTACTAAAGAATTGATGCTTTTGAACTGTGGTGATGGAAAGACTCTTGAGAGTCCCTTGAACTGCAAAGAGGTCCAACCAGTCCATCCTAAAGGAGATCAGTCTTGGATGTTCATTGGAGGGATTGATGTTAAAACTGAAACTCCAATAATTTGGCCACCTGATGTGAAGAGCTGACTCATTTGAAAAGACCCTGATACTGGGAAATATTAAAGGCAGGAGGAGAAGGGGACAACAGAGGATGAGATGGTTGGATGGCATCACTGACTCAATGGACATGGGTTTGAGTAAACTCTGGGAGTTGTTGATGGATGGGGAGGCCTGGCATGCTGCAGACACAACTGACCAGCTGAACTGAGCTGAACCAATGTTATATGCATTCACAACCTACAGGGGAAACATTCTATAAGTTCAAAGCCTAAACATTCTTAGGAGAAGGGAATGGCAACCCACACCAGTATTCTTGTCTGGAGAATCCCATGGACAGAGGAACCCGGTGGGCTACAGCCCATGGAGTTGCAAAGAGTTGGACAAGACTGTGTGACAAACACACACAAATGCTTTTAAGGACCGTATGTAATTAGAAAGATGTGAGACAAGAGAAACATGCTACAAGGATATGTAGTATGACACAAGGACTGTGTGGTGGTGACTTGAGCATATTAACCATTTGTCATTCAGTAGCACAGTCATGGCCGACTGTTCTCGACCCCATGGCCTGTAGCATGGCAAGTTTCCTTCACAGTTCCCCAGATTTTGCTCAGAATTATGCCCAGTGAGTCAGTGATGCTTATCCAGGCATCTCATCCTCTGTCACTCTGTTCTCCTTCTGCTTTCAGTCTTTCTCAGGATCAGAGTCTTTATTATATGAACCATCAGTTCAGTTCAGTTCAGTCGCTCAGTTGTGTCCAGCTCTTTGTAACCTCATGAACTGCAGCACGCCAGGCCTCCCTGTCCAACACCAACTCCTGGAGTTCACTCAGACTCATGTCCATTGAGTCAGTGATGCCATCCAGCCATCTCATCCTGTTGTCCCCTTCTCCTCTTGCCGCCAGTCCCTCCCAGCATCAGAGTCTTTCCCAGTGAGTCAACTCTTCATATGAGGTGGCCAAAGTACTGGAGTTTCAGCTTTAGCATCGTTCCTTCCAATGAACACCCAGGAGTGATTTCCTTTAGAATGGACTGGTTGGATCTTCTTGCAGTCCAAGGGACTCTCAAGAGTCTTCTCCAACACCACAGTTCAAAAGTATCAATTCTTCACCACTCAGTTTTCTTCACAGTCCAACTTTCACATACATACATGACCACTGGTAAAACCATAGCCTTGACTAGACAGACCTTTGTTGACAAAGTAATGTCTCTGCTTTTGAATATGCTGTCTAGCTTGGTCATAACTTTTCTTCCAAGGAGTAAGCATCTTTTAATTTCATGGCTGCAGTCACCATCTGCAGTGATTTTGGAGCCCCCAAAATAAAGTCTGACACTGTTTCCCCATCTATTTCCCATGAAGTGATGGGACCAGATGCCATGATCTTCATTTTCTGAGTGTTGAGCTTTAAGCCAACTTTTTCACTCTCCTTTTTCACTTTCATAAAGAGGCTTTTAGTTCCTCTTCACTTTCTGCCATAAGGGTGGTGTCATCTGCATATCTGAGGTTATTGATAATTCTCCCGGCACTCTTGATTCCAGGTTGTGCTTCCTCCAGCCCAGCGTTTCTCAGGATGTGCTCTGCATATAAGTTAAATAAGCAGGGTGACGATATATATATACAGCCTTGACGTACTCTTTTTCCTGTTTGGAACCAGTCTGCTCCGTGTCCAGTTCTAACTGTTGCTTCCTGACCAAACAGATATAAACAAAAAGTTAGAAACTAACATATCCCGACTTAGAAAACTTTCCTACAGCCTAGTAGCTTCTGGATATTCATATGACTTATTTGTGATAATAGAGACAAATGACAAAGACCTTTAACATACAACAATAATAAGATTACAATCCATGAAAAAGCAAAGCTGAACCAACTCTTAGAGAAGGAACAAAAGTCATCACAATCACTAAAATAAGAAGATGTAAGAAAAGATAATTTAAAATGTTATGTCATCTATTATGACTACACTTTGAAACAAAAGTTCACTTCAGCTTGTGATTTAATTTATGTGGAAATAATTACATAAATAACAAAAAGGGAAAAATAATTTTTGATTTGCTATAAATTTTTGAAGTATGCTATTTCTGACAGTGTGTTAAGCAATTTATAGACATTATTTACTATTCAATAGTTACATTAAATCCATTTGATTTTTTTTTAACTCAAATCAAACAGCGTTTGAATTTGAAACAGATATCAGATAAGATAACTATGACTTTTAGAAGAGTAATTGCCAAAATCTTCCAACTAATAAATGACAAAGTTGGGATTCAAAATGGAAATTTGACTCAAAAGCTCATACTCCCAAGAACAAAACACAATTGCATAGCATCAAATCATGTTTAGTTCATATTTTCACTACACAAAATTCAACTAAATTTAAATATTTATAGTATATACATAATTGATCATACAAATTTTATAATGACTGGATAAATTGGGACCTAGCCAAGAGATGAAAAAATATCTTCTACATTGAATTTGATAATGTTTTAACAGCTTTATTAAAGTATATATATATATATATATATAGCAGCATAAAATGCACCTATTGTGAGGAAAGAAATTATAAGTGGATTAGTATTCTTTTGAGTAAATTTATAGTGATTATGCAACCATATCATTATCCAGATTCAGTTCCAAAGCTGCAAGTCTATAAAGTATATATTTATAAGTAGAGTTGTACACATGCAATCACGTTCCAGTTATAAATATTTATGTTGTCACCACATGAAGTTTCTTTCTGCCGATTTCCAGTTAATTTTCACTCGATCCATGTCTCCAGGCAGCTTGTGATCTACATACTGCCTCATATATTTGCCATTTTAGGAATTTTCATTAAAATAGAGTCATAAAATGTGCAAACTTCTATGTCTGACTTCTTACACTAATAAAAGATTTTGTGTTTTATTCATGTTGTAACATGTGTTAGAAATATTATTTTTTATTACTGAATAGCATTTGCTTATATGCATATACTAGTTTTGCTTGTTCATTTATTTATTGGTAAACAATTGGATTATTCTATTGTTTGCTTATTATGAATATTTTTGGTATGTATATTTGTGTAATAGTCTTATGTTCATATTTTTATTTTTCTTTGATATTTTGGAACAGAATTGCCAGGGTGATTGGAGAGTCTTAAGTTAAATCTTTTATGAAAATACAAATAAAAGCTTTCCAAAGTTTTCATTCTAACAGACATATGAGTGTTTTAGTGTCTTTACACTTGGTATAGACAGTCATTTTGAGTAAAGTCATTCTAGGGTATTCATAGTGAAATGGTGCTGTGGTCTTAATTTGCTTTTCCTTAGTGGCTGATGATTTTGAGTTTGATATTGCTATTAAATAGGCAGCTAATCTGCTAGTATATTGATTTTACCAACCAGTACTGTGACTTCACAGTATCTACAACTTTCTTGTTTCCAAGAAAAGTCACTGATATCACATTTGCTCTGAAATTCATCTCTAGAAATGGATTTTTCCAAGCTCTGCATCATATGACATTAGCCCATATCTAGCAGCAAAGCTGTAGACCCTCATGACACCTCCAAAATGACATTTCTAGATAGTTAGCCAATAGATTTTATTTATTCAAACTGCAATTTTATTTATTGCAGCCATACTTATAAATGATAGTGAAAACAACCATTTATCATTTAATAGGTGAATGCATAAACAAATTGTAATACATCCATGCAATGGAATACTATTCAGAAATAAAGGGATTGAGATATCAAGGTACAAGCAGAGGTGGGACATTTGTTCAAATATAGATTCATTTGTAAATGTAATTAATGAAATAAGACAGGCATTGTATATTCATAAAATATTTAATATCGCCAATATACTGTTTCTGCCTATCTAATTACTATCCTGATCATCACCTATAGAATATAATCAAGCTGCTATTTTTTTTTTTAATATTTAATGCCTCATTGAAAGGACTGATGCTGAGGCTGAAGCTCCAATACTCTGGCCACCTGATGTGAAGAGCCGACTCACTGGAAAAGTCCTGGATTCTGGGAAAGGTTGAAGGTGGGAGCAGAAGCGGACAACAGAGAGTGAGATGGTTGGATGGCATCAACGACTCAGAGGACATAAGTTTGAGCAGACACCTGGGGATGGTGAAGGACAGGGAAGCCTGGTGTGCTGCAGTCCATGGGGTCACACAAAGTTGGACACAACTGAGTGAACAACACTTTAGATATTTTGTGAAAATTTTAGCTGTAGATATGCAGTTCTTAAAAAATGGACTTGTGTTAATATATCTTCAGTCAGCCTTTGCCTCCCAACTGAGCACAGACTGTAATTTTTTTGATGATCTCACTTACATTATGCTCCGAGGTAAAGTCCTTTGGGATAGAGATACTGACAAAAGCATGCAGTAATCTGTTACCCAAACTACTAGGAAAAAGAAATTTGTGTGGCCTCTGCTCAGGTAGGTTAGAAGAATGCATTTCAAAATGGCGAGCTGTGAGTCACATATGTGGAATAATATTGCTATAATAGCTCAAGATAATAATTTTTAAAATTAAAGAGTATAATATTAATACAATGGGCTAGAGTAAAACAATTTGAAATACATTTTGTAACCTAAAGATAGTGCTTTATCTGTATTTACATTAGTTTTGGCAAAAGTATCAAAAACATCTAGTTTTTCAAGTAAACAGTTAAAGAATTAGAAGGAAGTGGAGAGGTAACCTAGTGTGCTGCTGCTGCTGTTGACTCACTTCAGTCGTGTCCGACTCTGTGCGACCCCATCGACGGCAGACCATCAGGCTCCCCATCCCTGGGATTCTCCAGGCAAGAGCACCGGGTGGGTTGCCATTGCCTTCTCCAGTGCATGAAAGTGAAAAGTGAAAGTCAAGTCGCCTCAGTCATGTGCTACCCTCAGCGACCCCATGGACTGCAGCCCACCAGGCTCCCCCGTCCCTGGGACTCTCCAGGCAAGAGCATCAGAGTGAGGTGCCATTGCCTTCTCTGATAACCTAGTCTAGTGCCTTTTAAAATATACATTGTTATTAGTTGTTCACTCACTAAGTGGTGAGTGACTCTTCGTGACCCCATGGGCTGCAGCATGCAAGGTTCCCCCGTCCTTCACTACCTCCTGCAGTTTGCATGTCCACTGAGTTGGTGATGCTATCTAAACATCTCATCGTCTGTCATCCTCTTCTACTCCTGCCTTCAATCTTTCCCAGCATCAGGGCTTTTTCCAGCAAGTCAGCTCTTCACATCAGGTGGCCAAAATATCAGAGCTTTAGCTTCACCATCAGTTCCTCCAATGAATATTCAGGGTTGATTTCCTTTAAGATTGACTGGTTCAACATATATACATGAATAAATTGAAGTTGAAAACGTTCAGAGTGGGTTTCCCAAGCTCCTGTAACTAATTAAAGACAGAACCAAGTCTAGAAAGTAAAGGTGAATAAGCATGATGTATGCATATGTCTAGAATTTATAGAAATTATGCATGTACCTAACTAGTTGCTCAGCGCCTAAGCTCCTAAGCTGAGGGCTGAAGGATTGATGCTTTTGAACTGTGGTGTTGGAGGAGACTCTTGTTGTTCCTTGAACTGCACGGATATCCAACCAGTCCATCCTAAAGGAAATCAGTCCTGAATATTCATTGAATGGCTGATGTTGAAGCTGAAACTCCAATACTTTGGCCACCTGATGCAAAGAACTGACTCATTTGAAAAGATACAATATTGTAAAGTAAGAAAAGAAAAGAATAGAAAAGACCCTGATGCTGGGAAAGGTTGAAGGCAAGAGGAGAAGGGGAAGAGAGGATGAGTTGGTTGGATGGCATCACCGACTGGATGGACATGAGTCTGAGTAAACTCTGGGCATTGGTGATGGACAGGGAGGCCTGCTGTACTGCAGTCCATGGGGTCACAGAGAGTTGGACACGACTGAGTGACTGAACTGAACTGAACTGTCTAGTTGCTTTTTTACATATTCTCTGCTTGAAACTTCCCTTGTCTTAAATCTTTCCATGTTAATTTTGACATGCATATCCAGGGAAATCTTCCCTTAACCATCCCCTCCTCAAAGTCTTCCAGTTTTCAGGCCTCCTCTCATATGTGTTTCTGGTGTACAGCACTGAGCTTCATTAAGTTATTATACAGCAACTCACTATTCCAAATAGACCTGATTGCTCTCTTCCTGTTTTTATTCCCTAATATCTGAAGTCAGACATTTATTTGAGGTCCCCTCAAAATGCAGAAAGATACTTAATAATATTGAGTCAGTAAAGATGTTTTAATGCATTCAAATTGCAAATTAATGACTTATGTTGCTCTTATATATGTGTATATATCTATTATTATGTTTAAATATAAATTTATTTATTTTAATTGGCAGTTAATTACTCTACAATATTGTATTGGTTTTGCCATACATCAACATGAATCCGCCACAGGTATACACGTGTTCCCCATCCTGAACCCCTCTCCCTCCTCCCTCCCTGTAACATCCCTCTGGGTCATCTCAGTGCACCAGCCTCAAGTATCCTGTATCATGCATTGAACCTGGACTGGCGATTCATTTTACATATGATATTATACATGTTTCAATGCCATTCTCCCAAATCATCTCACCCTTGCCCTCTCCCACAGAGTCCAAAAGACTGTTCTATATAACTGTGTCTCTTTTGCTGTCTTGCATACAGGGTTATCATTACCATCTTTTAAATTCCATATATATGTGTTAGTATACTGTATTGTTGTTTTTCTTTCTGGCTTACTTCACTCTGTATAATAGGCTCCAGTTTCATCCACCTCATTAGAGCTGATTCAAATGTATTCCTTTTAAAAATAAAAATTACAGTTTAGACTCTATGAGGATATTTGAAAAAGCAGGCATATGATTGACCACATTGCAATCTATTTCAAAACTATGCTTTCTACTTTGGGAGGATTATATCAGATAAATGTCATCATTATATGCTTAAAGATAGCCACCAAAATGAAGAACATAACTTAAGAATAAGGAGACAAAACGGTTAAATACAATTAGCACAATATTAATCTTTAATTAACCCAGATAAGATTTAATTTCCCATTACCCTGGTGGCTCAGTGGTGAAAGAATCTGCCTCCACAATGCAGGAGACCTGAGCTTGATTTATCTCTTGGTCAGGAAGCTCCTCGGGAGGGAGGAAATGGCAATCCACTGCAGTATTCTTGCCTGGGAAATCCATGGACAGAGGAGTCTGGTGGGCTACAGTCCTTGGGGTCGCAAAGAGTCAGACACAACTGAGAGACTAACACTTTAACACTTGACCTAACATTTAGAAGCTGCTGCTGGTGCTAAGTCACTTCAGTCATGTCCGACTCTGTGCAACTCCATAGACAACAGCCCACCAGGCTCCCCGTCCCTGGGATTCTCCAGGCAAGAGCACTGGATTGGGTTGTCATTTCCTTCTCCAATGCATGAAAGTAAAAAGTAAAAGTGAAGTTGCTCAGTCGTGTCCGACTCTTAGCAACCCCATGGACTGCAGCCCACCAGGCTCCTCTGTCCATGGGATTTTCCAGGCAAGAGTGCTGGAGTGGGGTGCCATTGCCTTCTCTGAACACTTAGAAGAGACTTCACTAAAAAATAATTTTTAAAAATAACAAAAACAAAAGCACTGGGAACAAGGCTGCCAAGCATAAAGTATGGAAACTCCATCAAGGACAGAGTTATGGAAGCATTTGGTTTTATAAATGTGAGAGAAAATATAAATGCAGTATGTCTAAACTGATTTTACAACACAAATATGAAATATGTTAACTAAACTTGGGAAGCAACGTCAAAGAAATAGTGATAATTAAATGGTTCTTAAAAGTAAATAGCTTTCCCTTTATGTATTTTTCTTGTAGGAAAGTGTACTAGGAATGGCAAAGACAGTGGAAGAGAAGCAAAGCACGTCATGTTTTTATTGACAAAGAGACCAGTGGGCATCCCTTATTGGTTGGGAGACTTGAATGGAATCAGAACAGTAAGACTATTCAGGGACACAATTATCAAAGGTCACATATATGTTAAAATATAATTCATACCTTATTTTTGATATACAGCAAAATGATATATATGTATAAATGTCAAAGTTTTGCCTTTGAAAGTGGAGAAAGAGGACCAAGAGGAAAAGACCAGAAAAATAAAAAACATGTGAGCAGAGCTTCTTTTTTTCTTTGTGATCTAGTCTACTGTCTTCTTTTAGACTCTAAGTAGTATTTGGAAATTGATAATTCTCAGCATGTATTCTTGAATGAGGGAATGAGTGAACTGAAATAGGCTCCTAAAGAAGCAGCATTTAGACATGAAAAGCCCCAAAAGTGAAGTTGCTCAGTCGTGTCTGACTCTTAGCGATGCCATGGAATGTAGCCCACCAGGCATCTCAGTCCATGGGATTTTCCAGGCAAGAATACTGGAGTGGGTTGCCAGTCCCTTCTCCAGGAGATCTTTCCAATCCAGGGAAATAACCCGGGTCTCCCGCATTGCAGGCAGATGCTTAACCGTCTGAGCCACCAAGGAAGTCCTTTAGATATCAAGACAAAGGTGAAGGACAGGAGGCGCACAGTCCTGGCCATGCATAGATCAGAGTGGGAGGCGTAGTCTAGACCCGTTTATCAATAAGTTGTTTCCCTATGTTTGTGAAGATGATGATGGTGGGGGATGGGCTAGCTTATAGTTTTTGATATTGTGCTTGTAATTTCCTCTATATAATGAACTCAAGTTTTAGAGACTTGGCCTGTATAATTTTGACAAAATAAACTAGAACAGATTACAGTACTACAAATGGTCCATGCA
Organism: Nanger dama; assembly: GCA_917880005.1. Taxonomy (NCBI): domain Eukaryota; kingdom Metazoa; phylum Chordata; class Mammalia; order Artiodactyla; family Bovidae; genus Nanger; species Nanger dama. The sequence goes on along the minus strand of CAKJTW010000184.1, from coordinate 328,759 downwards.
AGGTAAGTGATGCCAGGTAATCAGAGTAGTATTTTAGATGTATTTATTAGTCCACACCATCACGTAAAAAGTATTTATTTCTGTGATTTGTAGTCAAAGAGTTTGAGTCTGAAAGCTAGTTGTCCAGAGAAGTGGCTTGGTCTGGGCAGTTCTATGAACAAAAACATTGTCTCTTTTTCTCTTTCTTTTTTTATTTATTCAAAATTACATTTGTCTTTTTAAATGCAAAATATTTTCATTTCTTTTGATCATGTAAATTCCTGCTTTAGAGATAAAAATGTGCAATATAACAGCAAAAAAAAATCTGGAAATAATATGCCTCTTTAATAGAACTGATAAGATGTAGTGATAACATAATAATAAGGTGTGGACTGAAGTCGGAAACTCACAGATTTGAAAAACAACTAATCATATTCAGACGAGCCTGCTGATTTTGTTTGGGATGCTTGTTTTGATCTCCTTTTCCTCATATGCAGAGTGAGCATAATGATATGATTTTAGGTTTAAAGTTTTAGTAGAACAAATGAAGCAAATAAACTCCTCACTGTCACTTCCACACTTATCTATTTTCAGTATTTGCCTTATTAACATAACTAAGATGATAGTCTATAATTGATAGTGACTTTTTAGTGACAAATTATTAAAGGAAAACAGAAAATGCAGAGCTACGTTCCTGCCTGCCTTGGAATAATATGGAGTTCTGTCTGCACAAGTACAATGACAGATGCGTCAAAGACAAGTACCACTGCAGAATATTTCCTTCATGCTATTAATGCTAACAGTTTCCCAATGAAATAAAAGTAGCTCTGGACTTCCAGTGGTTAAGACTTTGCCTTTCAGTGCAGGGGTACGGGTCCCCAGAGGGCACTGCTACTGAGTCGCTTCAGTCGTGTCTGACTCTGTGCAACCCCATAGACGGCAGCCCACCAGGCTCCCTGTCCCTGGGATTCTCCAGGTAAGAACACTGGAGTGGGTTGCCATTTCCTTCTCCAATGCAGGAAAGTGAAAAGTCAAAGTGAAGTCGCTCAGTCATATCTGACTCTTGGCGACCCCATGGACTGCAGCCTACCAGGCTCCTCCATCCGTAGGATTTTCCAGGCAAGAGTACTGGAGTGGGGTAGAGGTAAGGAATCTGCCTGCCAATGCAGGAGACTCAAGAGAAGCAGGTTCTGTCCCTGGGTTGGGAAGATGCCCTGGAGGAGGAAATAACAACCCCCTCCAGTATTCTCACTGGGAGAATCACATGGATAGAGGAGCCTGGCAAGCTACATACAGTCCACTGGATCACAAAGATTCGGACATGACTGAGAGTCTGAGCAATAACTGGATAAAATAAAAGAGAACAGATTAATTAGGTAAGATACCACTTGACTCGAGACCAAAAAAAATTAAAAAATAATGCAGAAGCAAAATTGTAATTAATTCACTGAAGACTTTAAAGAATGGCTGAACATTTTAATAAGTCAGATTAAAGTTGCAGATAGCTTAATGTTCAGGAACTTTCAGCAGAAACCAGACTGTTCCACAGCTCCCTTCTTTGTATAAATAAGGAATCCGAGACAGGAGAGCCATGCCTTTCCCACGTTTATCTGTTTTTACTCTCCATCCCATTCCCAGAATCCCTGTATGCTAACTACATGTTAGCATTAAATCTCCTTACAAGATATCAAAGCATAAAAATACCACTTATAAAAGGGCTTCCCTGGTGGCTCAGAGGTTAAAACGTCTGCCTCCAATGTGGGAGACCCAGGTTCAATCCCTGGGTTGGGAAGATCCCCTGGAGAAGGAAATGGTAACCCGCTCCAGTATTCTTGCCTGGAGAATCCCATGGACAGAGAAGCGTGGTAGTCTACAGTCCGTGGAGTCGCAAAGAGTCGGACACGACTGAGCGACTTCACTCACTCACTCAATGGTAACTTGAATTTAACTCTTTTTTTCTACTTCCTCATGCAGATGTCTGGAAGAGATATGGCACAGACCAACTGCACTCAGGTAAAGGAGTTTATTCTCATGGGCCTCACGGATCAAGAGCAGTTGAAGATGCCCCTCTTTGTCCTGTTCTTATCCATCTACCTCTTCACAGTAGCAGGCAACCTGGGTCTGATCCTAGTCATCAGAACAGATTCAAGACTCCACACACCAATGTACTTCTTCCTTAGTAACCTGGCCTTTATTGATTTCTGTTATGCTTCTGTCGTTACACCCAAAATGCTTGGAAATTTCTTGTACAAGCAAAATGTTATCTCTTTCAACTCATGTGCTGCCCAGCTGGGCTGCTTCCTCACCTTCATGGTATCCGAGTGCTTGCTACTGGCTTCCATGGCCTACGATCGCTTCATGGCCATTTGTAACCCCCTCCTCTATATGGCCTCAATGTCCCAAGGAGTCTGTATCCAGCTCGTAGGTTATGGCTTTTTGATGGCACTGTTTCACACCATCTTCACTTTTCGCCTCTCCTATTGCCACTTGAATACCCTCAACCATTTCTACTGCGACGACATACCTCTTCTCAGGCTCACTTGCTCAGATGCACGTTCCAAACAGCTGTGGGTTTTGGCCTGCGCTGGTGTCACTTTCATCTCCTCTGTTCTGATTGTCTTCATCTCTTACATGTTTATTATTTCTACCATCCTGAGAATGAGCTCCACTGAGGGAAGACGCAGAGCCTTCTCCACATGCAGCTCCCACATGCTGGCAGTCACCATATTCTACGGAACCCTCATCTTTATGTACTTACAGCCAAGTTCTCAGCATTCTCTTGACACAGATAAGATGGCCTCTGTCTTCTATACAGTGATCATTCCCATGTTGAACCCTTTAATCTACAGCCTCAGAAATAAGGATGTTAAAAATGCCCTGAAAAAAATCATCACCAATAAAAACCAGGCTTCTATGTTCACAACATTTAAAAATGATTCAATGGTGGGATAATTTGGGAGACTGGCATTGAAACATGTATAATATTGAAAGGTTGTTGTTGAATTATGATGCCAGGATTCTTGGCCCCTGGAGGAGAAGAAGAATTCAATCCGGGGCCAGAGACGAGGCTTGATTGCTCAGAGCTTTTGTGTAACAAAGTTTTATTAAAGTATAAAGGAGATAGAGAAAGCTTCTGACATAGGCATCAGAAGGGGCAGAAAGAGTACCCCCTGCTAGTCTTCAGCTGGATGTTATATAGTCACCAGCAGTCTGTTAATGAGAGAAAGGAGTGTCTCAAAACTCAGAATGGCACCAGGCCCCTCACCCATAGGATGGATTTTGGGATAACCTTGGCTCCAAATGGTTTATCTTGGGCCATAAAAGGATTAACTTGAATCTTGAAGAAGGGCAGATCACCATACAAATAGTTTCATTTACATAGATTAGAGCAACAATATCAGAGTATAACATATTGGTTTATCAAGTAGGTTCTGGGCCCAAAAGGCAGAACTGACTTGAAGACAGAGTTTGGGGTAAATACACAGTATATTAGCATAGCTTAAGATAAACATTTCCATAAGAAAAAGACAATGGTTAACTTCAAGTGAAACCAGGTGTCATTATGGCAACACAGAATTTTAAGAGAAACCTCTTTTAAATTTGTATAGAGAAGGAAAAAATATGGCTAGTTTGTTTCCTCCTGCCGCTTAAGAGAGATAAAATGTCTGACACTTGCAGGCTATTTCCTCCATTTGGAGACCCCTGGCCTTCCTGCCTGCTACTCTCTCAATATCATATATGAAATGGATCACCAGTCCAGGTTCGATGCATGATACTGGATGCTTGGGGCTGGTGCACTGGGATGGCCCAGAGGGATGGTATGGGGAGGGAAGAGGGAGGGGTGTTCAGGACGGGGAACATATGTATACCTGTGGTGGATTCATGTTGATGTATGGCAAAACCAATACAATAGTGTAAAGTAAAAGAAAATGATTCGAATAAATAAATGTGGACTTTCTCTCATGGTGCTTTTTTTTTTTTTAGTTGACTATGAAAAACTAGTCAAGTGATTTGACCTTATTTGCTGTTCAATAAAGATTTTTAAAACTAAAATAAATTCATTCTCTGAATTATTTGTAATCAAACTTGACTTAGAATCATAATTTATATGTAGAAAGTATCATAGGAACTTACATGCCATTTCTCAAATTTTATATATGCATATATATATCTATACATAAAAGTATATATACGTATATTTATATATTTATAAAAATTCATTTCATCTGATATCAACATAACTAGATATAAGCCAAAGGTAGACAAAACTGAGTTCCCTTTAATACCCAGTTTAAAAATTATGAGAATGGACTTTAATAATGTATCTTAGAGTGCTTTTGTACTATATTCCCAATTAAATGCTAAGAGACAACTGTAAATCAGTGATTTCAATCTGAATTGATTTTTCTCCCAGGGGCTATTTGGCAATGTCTGGAAATATTATTGATTTTCACCATGACAAGGTGGTATAAACGAGTAGCCTTGCTATGTAGACGATCAGCGGTGTGGGTGTGTTAGTTGCTCAGTTGTGTCCGACTCTTTGTGACCCCATGGGCCATAACCTGCCTGGCTTCTCCGTCCATGGGATTCTCCAGGCAAGAATATTGGAGTGGATTGCCATCTCCTTCTCCGAGGCTATAGATGCTGCTACATAAACTATAGTGGACATGAAAATTTGTCACACACAAAACAATTATACAGTCCTAAACACTGTTTCAATGCTGAGAAAGTCTGCTCTCAGAAATTGTTTTCTAAGAATTGTAGACTTCATCCTGGTCAGACTGGGGAATGATGTTACTAAAGCTTCCTACGTTCTTCACCACTCAGTCGTGTCTGACTCCCTGTGGCCCCATGGACAGCAGCCCATCCTGTTCCTCTGTCCATGGAATTTTCCAGGCAAGAACACTGGAGTGGGCTACCATTTCCTCCTCTTGTGTCTCCTGCCTTAGCAGGCAGATTCTTTACCTCAAGCCACTTGAAAAGTTTCCTATAGACTTGCTGATTTTCCCCTTTTTTTTTTTTCCATCAAGTGCCATTAAATTCCCAGCTGAACTACGTTTTTCTGCTCACGTATGTCACTCTCTATTTCACAAATCTTGAGGTGACTGTGTCCCTTGTTCATGAATTTATAATTGCTAAATTTACTGTTTTCCTGTTATTATTATTAAAAACCCATCTTTGTTTACTGTAGTCCTATTTTTCTATGACTTTAATATAAAATTTCAGCTCTCTTATAGTTACTATTTGCATGGAATCATTTTCTATCATTTTACTTTAAAAATGTATTTATTACTTTATGTTTGGCTGCACTGGGTCTTCATTGCTGTGAGCTGGTTTTCCCTAGCTTTGGTGAGTGGTACTACTCTCTAGCTACAGTATCCAGGCTTCTCATTATGGTGAGTTCTCTTGGTTCCGTTCTGGCTTTTGAGCGTGGTCTCAGTAGCTGCAATGCACAGACATAGCTGTCTTGAGGCACATGGACTCTTCCCCGGACCGGCGACTGAACCCACATCCCCTGCACTGGCAGCAGCAAAAACTGAGTGAAAACTGTGTCTCTTTTAGACGACCAGTAGTTGGATTTTGCCTTTTTAAGTAACTGAATATATATATGCCTTTTGCTTGGTGTAATTAGGACCTTTCTACTTAATGACATCTGGAGGGCTTGTTAGAACATGTATTGCTGGATCAAACTTCCAGAGTTTAAGAGTCAGTAGGTCTGATACAGAGAAAGAAAAAAAAAAAAAAGCATTTTCAGTAGCCACTTATAGTTTCCAAGTGTTGAATGAGGTTACTGAGAGGATGTGGCCTTGGCTTGACTCTTGAGCTGGAGCCGGGCAATCAGCGGGTCCTCACTGTCAATCACTGCCTCCATGCCTTTGGAGTGCACTTTTCTGCCTGTTGCTTCCACGGCAGGAGCCATTGTCAAGGATGCAGCCTGGAGAGCCTAAGATGTTGAAACCATCTGGATGGTAGGCGTGCTGCTGCTGCTGCTAAATTGCTTCAGTCGTGTTCGACTCTGTGTGACCCCACAGACGGCAGCCCACCAGGCTCCCCGTCCCTGGGATTCTCCAGGCAAGAACACTGGAGTGGGTTGCCACTGCTTTCTCCAATGCAGGAAAGTGAAAAGTGAAAGTGAAGTCGCTCAGTCGTTGTCCTACTCTTAGCGACCCCGTGGACTGCAGCCTACCGGGCTCCTCGGCCCATAGGATTTTCCAGGCAAGAGTACTGGAGTGGGGTGCCATTGCCTTCTCCATGGTAGACGTGAGTGAACCCATAAGTCTACTATATGAACTTTTAGGAGTCCAGGGGGCCTTTGGAGAGATTTACTCATTTTATAGCTGCCCAAGCCAAGACTTAGGCATATTCCCTTGCTATTTAAAATCGCCACGGACCAATATGGGATGATCTACTTCTTTCAGTTTCTTCCTGCCCTCCATGTATGCTTGTCTAGTTTCAGATCTCACTCTGGAAGCTCTCATGTTTGCAAACCAATACCAGATTGTCTTGATGTTGCTTGTCCAGGGCTCTGCTTTGATAGCCATTGCCTCAAATGATCTCTTTATCATATCTATATTCAGCTTCTGGTGGCTTTTCTCGCTTAAAAGTGAGTGCCTACATTTCCTTATTGGAGAACTGCATCAGGTTCCCTGAAGCTGTTATGCCTGTGGGCCAGGTAAGACAGAAGCAACTGGAAATTTGCATCCCACAGGGACTATCCCTTAGCAATGATTTATATGAGCCCAGGAGTATACAGGTGGCCCTTGGACACTGCAAGTCTGAATTGCACAGCTCTACCTACACATGAATAATTGTCCATTAGTAAATATTATAGTACTACAAGGTCTCTGATTGTTTGAATCCAATGATGGAGGGAGGAATCATTGATACAGTAGGTCAATGCTAAGTTATATACAGATTAATCCATACATTTTTGGGTTATGGGTTGTTCAGGGTCAGCTGTTTATATTCAAGCTCCTTTGCCCGCTCAGATCAACTTGAGCTACCTCTCTCCAGAACTCTTCCATGGAATCGAACCAAAATTCCTATCATGGGGACTTTGATACTATATCTTTGTTTGGCTTACTTTTTACCAGGTGCCACTTCCCATTCAACCCAATAGCTATTCATGGGAAAAATTCTTAACAATCACATTTACAGCAATCATTGATTCAGTGTCTCATTTTGGGGAACCCAAATTAAGATAGTATTATAATTTTTTGCAATATATTATTTGTGTAATTTTCCAGAAAGAAAAGTCCTCTTGATAGTCATATATGTTAAAACAGTAAAATTGTTTAACATTCATCAAGTTTTCTCAGCCTACTTAATAGTAAGTGCTTTTAGCACCTCTTCTTATCACAAAAAGGACTCAGAAGTTTAAAAACAAAACTTGAAAAGTAAAAGTCTAAAGAATTATTTAAGCTATGTAGTCAAATCTAGTTTGCTCTTAGCCATGAAATTCTGGGTACTTTTTCTTCTGGGGCCTTCCCTGGTAGCTCAGATGGTAAAGAATTTGTTTGGAATACAGGAGACATAGGTTCAGTCCCTGGGTCAGTAAGATCCCCTGGAGAAGGGAATGGCAACCCACTTTAGTATTCTTGTGTGGAGAATCCAATGGATAGAGGAGCTTGGCAGGCTATAGTCAATGGGGTCTCAAAGAGTTAGAAATGACTGAGCGACTTCATTTTCTTTCTTTTCTTCTGGAAAAAGAAAGCTAACTGAATGGATATGGATATCAGGAGGCATGAATTTGACTCCTGATAGAGCCACTAACTTTATTTCCCTGTTTAAGATGTGAACTTTCTCACTGGTTAAATGATTGGGTTGTGTTAGATACATGATTTTATTTTTTGTAGAATTATTTTGGTTAGAATTTTTAATGTTTTTAGTAATAATATCAGTGTGTGCATGGGTGCTAAGTTATGTCTGACCCTTTGCGACCCTGTGGACTGTAACCCACCAGGTTCCTCTGTCCTTGGGATTCTCAAGGCAAGAATACTGGAGTGGGTTGTCATGCCCTCCTCCAGGGGATCCTCCCCACACAGAGATCAGACCTGCGTCTCTACATCTCCTGCATTGGCAGGTGGGTTCTTTACCACTAGCACCACCTGGGAAACTCCAATAAACAATGATAACTAAAATCAGTCTGGTGGAGTGGGGTGGTAGAGCCAAAGCTCTGACCAGATTTTCCCTCTTAACACATTTTCCAGCGATATTCCTTCTGGCCACTCAGAAACAACTTGCGCCAGTGCCAGAAGACCAAGTTGCTTTCACAGCACTCTCTGAAAGGCGTGAGACTAAATGTGATCTATGGCCCCATGCTGCTTGGTGGTTCTTTGATTTCCAGTCTTTATAAGCATCATAGGAATTCTATTTTGACAAGGGAAATCTCTCACCAGTGCTGTTTCCGACCTGTCCTAAATCTCCCCAATCCCCATAACACTAATGTCCAGCTTTTCTTCCAGTTATAAACTTTCTTAAATGTAGTCTCATTCATGAGGGTGTAAATTCTTCCATGACTTCTACCTATCTGAAAATGTCAAAACAAATATTTGAAAAAGAAACTTTTTTTTTTTTCACTTGTTTGTTGGTTTTTTCCACATGATTTGTGAGATTTTAGTGAGTCTGAGTGAACTCCGGGATGGTGATGAACAGGGAGGCCTGGCATGCTGTGATTCATGGGATCGCAAAGAGTCGGACACGACTGAGCGACTGAACTGAACTGAACTGAACAAGGATTGAACTCAGGTGCTCAGCAGTGAGAAGCCAGAGCCCTAAGCACTGGATCACCAGGGACTATCCAAGAAAGCTTATCTCTTGAAAACTTTGAGATCTAGGTAACTAGCACTGCTCAGAAAACAGTTGTGATTTTCAAACTGTTAAGTATAACTTTTCCTTAATAATGCTGTTAAGGAAAACATGAAATTGTGAACGTTGCTGTGTGGGTTTGATTTAAAATGTGTTATTGAAATGAGGTTAATTTTATTGATGTGTTTGGGGATTCAAGGTTCAATGATCACTTGTCATAATTTTTGTCGTAATCTATTCCACAAAGTTTCTAAATAACTGTAGTAATACGTTAGCTTTATTTACAGAGATTCAGTCCCCAAGTTCTCACAGATCAGTCTCTTGTGACAACTCAGGAAGAAATGTGAGATAAATGAGTCCCACTGGTGCTTTCTCATGGAGATGGCATGCAATCTTTTTCAGGTTCTCCCAGGTTTTCACATGAAGATCTTGGGAGAGGAAAAAAAAAAAAAAAAAAAACTCACAAATCTCCCAAACTCTCTCTCTACAAGGGAAGATCCCATTGCTGAGGAATATTTTCCAGGGAACAGCTGCCAGGAGCACTGTCTAAACTGCATGTTTATTTGCAAAGCTCCTGCCTCAACAGCATGCTTATCTCATTTGCAGACTTATTTGTCAAGTTTCTCTCCAGCAGTGAAAAACCTGGCCCTACTACTTAAAAGCCATTTAATTACTTGTTCAACATCAATATATATGTACAGCCTTTCAGAATTAACTTAGACCACCATGAGAAACAGATTTATAAACCAGAATGCAAAGTTTATATTCCGTTCCTTTTGTCTGTAATTTTACAATGACTAATCAAAGAACCATTTTCCAAAGTTACTCATGACAATAAATCTCCCATCTTAAGTGTGATTATGTCATACATCCATAATACAGTTAAATACATTTGTACGCAATTTTTCCTGGCATTGTCTGACAATTTCACTAACTTTTATATATACATATATAATTTAGTCTTTGCAATATGCAGTTCTAGGAATTTATGATAATTGCAGAGAGTTAAATAACAACCCCCTAGGTGACATGCAGGACAGTTCCTTGACCTTAAAAATTCCCTCAATGTATCTCCTAATCAAATACTCTCCCCTCCCAAAACTTGATCAACTGAACTGAACCCTTTCTCCTAAAGTTTAGGAAATGGAAAGATAAACCTTTCCCTGGGAAGAGCCCTTGATGACATATACATAAAAACCAATGCTGAAATAGCTTTATAAAAACTCAATCCTAACAAGTTGTGATTAATAACTCCTCTTTATGGTCACTTGAATTCAACTAATGTATTTACATGCAGGGATTTATACAAAAGATTTCTACTTAGTTAATTTTCCAACAGCCCTATACCAAGTAGAAGTCAAGCCATTTTACAGTGAAACTTAAATGAGATCAGAACATTTTTCCAACTGCGTTAACCATGTTTGTAATTTAAAATAAAATACAGACTAATTATGTAATTTACTAAGCATAATTCATGTTAATTCATATAATCCTGATTGATGGTGACAAATCGTGATCATGTCAAGCTGTGAAATGCAAGCATTTGCTGCTTTTCCTGTTCACTGAAGCACGCGCGTTAATGCATCATGAACAATGTTAGCTACTAACACTGCCACTCCCCCTGCAGCCATTATATTAAAGCCCATAGTTAGTTCATAGGAAACTACACGGTAAAATTTATACCCAAAATCACTGTACAAAGCAGACAAATCTGCCATTGTATCCTCACAAACCGTATGCAGGATAGTCTGCTTATCCATCATTAATCCAGAATCTGTAGGGATGCAAACTCCTCCCTGCTTGGGGCCTCGGAGTTTACATCAAAAGTTTTACTGATCCTCTCATTTATGTCTTTTAGGTTCACTATGTGTAACTGAGGTTGTGTTTTTCACCTCCTATCCGAAACCTCTGCAAGATACAATTAAAGTGGCTGGTGAATTCTCAGTTGATTGCTGGATGCCCTAAATTATGGAGAAGGCCAGAAAGAAAAACACCAATACAGTATACTAATGCATAGATATGGAATTTAGGAAGATGGTAACAATAACCCTGTATGCGGGACAGCAAAAGAGACACAGAGGTATCTGTGTCCTTTGGACTCTGTGGGAGAGGGCAAGGGTGGGATGATTTGGGAGAATGGCATTGAAACATGTATATTATCATATGAGAAATGAATCGCCAGTCCAGGTTCAATGCATGATACAGGATGCTCAGGGCTGGTGCACTGGGATGACCCAGAGGGATGGTATGGGGAGGGAGGAGGGAGGGGGGCTTCAGGATGGGGGAAAACATGTACATCCGTGGCAGATTCATGTCTACGTATGGCAAAATCAATACAGTATGGACTGTAGCCTACCAGGCTGCTCCCTCCATGGGATTCTCCAGGCAAGAATACTGGAGTGGGTTGCCATTTCCTTCTCCAGGGGATCTTCCCGACCCAGGGATCGAACTCAGGTCTCCCGCATTCCAGGCAGATGCTTTAACCTCTGAGCCACCAGGGAAGCCCCATTGTAAGGTAATAGCCTCCAATTAAAATAAATAAATTTATACTAAAAAAATTACGGAGAAGGCAACAGAAATTGCTCTATATTGGAAAAATAAAGATAATTCCACAGTTCCACTTTCTCCCTCATCAGCCTCTCCCCACAAACCCAACAAAAACTATTTCAATGTAGAGAATTATTGTTTCCATAAACATGCTGTCTTTGTCCATTCAAGCTATCATAACAAAATACTATTAAAATGAGTGGTTTCTAACAATAGAAAGTTATTTTCTCATAATTTGGGGGCCGGTAAGTCCAAGATCAAGGTCCTGATCAATTTGGTTCTTCGTAGGAACTCTCTTGCTGGATTGTATGTGGCCAGTGGTTTCTAACAATAGAAAGTTATTTTCTCATAATCTGGGGGGCTGGTAAGTCCAAGTTCAAGATCGTGATCAATTTGGTTCTTTGTAGGAACTCTCTTGCTGGAAGGTATGTGGCTGCTGTCTGACTGTGCTCACTTCACATGGCCTCTTCTGTGTGTGTTTGTATATCAGAGAGTGTGATGTTTGTGTGTGTTTATGTGTAAAGAAAGAGAGAACAAGCTAGGGTCTCTCCTTATAAGGCCACTGATTTATCATGAGGATCCTATTCTCATTATCGCTTCTAACCCTACCTCCTTCCCTAAGGACCATTTGCAAATATCATCACATTGGGTTTGGGCCCTTGATCTATGAATTTGGGGAGGATACAATTCAGTTTACAGCAGACACATTGTTTCCAAGTAAATTTTAAAACCATCTCCTATCTGTACACTCTTGTTGTAGACACAGAAGAGCTAAGAAAGTTCTCTGGGAGAGTGTTCTTTAGACTTGGTCACCAAGGAAATCATGTAATGATGGAGACAGACAACCTAAAGAGAAAATGAGCACTTCATAAACATTTCAAAGAATAGGACAGTGATGTTCAGAAATAGATTCTTGGAGGAGTTATATATTTATTTCTTTGAAAGAGATGTAGTTAGAAAATTCACAAGGTAATTTTTATCTTTCTTCCAAGGGTAGATTTAAATTCTTTTGTTGAACAACAACCACATAACAGTTAAAGCAACAAATAAATAAGAGCAATTCAAAAACTAGAAAATCTTAGGGAATGATACAAATGCAGAACTGTACACCTGAAGTTCTTCAAAACAGAATAATAATGCTAATTGATCTCCAGCCTGCCTTGGGATCCCTTTGGGGTGTGGGCTGTAAGCTTTCTGATTATGTTACTTGCCTCCTACTCTAAGTAAGAGAGAACCCTTGGGATATGCCAGTGACAAAACCTTGCAGCTTGCTGCTTCCCAGACCTATTTGGAGAAGAAATAGGAACACAGTCTGCCCAGGTATAGTTTAGAAGAGTATATTTAAAAATTGGGATACAAATGACAGTTTTAAAATGAATTAGAATAGAATAAATTTTAGAATAAAATATTTTGGATGACATTTTGGAAACAAGGTAAAGAATATCTAATCTTATTTCAGCTATGCAGACATATGGTATTATATAAAATGCATTTTTAGTAGTTTGTGATAAAAAACTTGAAATCTCAAATATTTTGAGACTCAAATATTCAAAAAAATTTGAATAGAGATATAATCTATTCAAACATTTAGACAAGTTAGGCACTTAACTGATTTTATTGTAAACTATGTCAAGACTCCTTTTTAGCAAGTAATGAGAGATAAGCACATTAAGTTAAATCATCATTGTGACCCTTAACATATTTTATACAAATAAAAGTATGAATTATGAACAGGGGCATAAATTGAAATAGCGTGACAAAAATTAATATTTAATTCATTATCACCAAGCATGTAGAAGGGGCTATATTAAGAAGTGAATAAAGAATTCATGACTCCCACCCATGGAGTAGATAATCTATCAAAAGAAGAAATACAGAAACAGATGGAAATCATAAATTATATGTAAATAAATTATGTATAAAATGTTTCCAGAACATAAAAAGGAAAACTGGTAAGTAACAGAGGAACTGGAATTTAAAGAATTCTCTTCTCAGAAAAGGTTGAGTTTTGATAGGCTTTGAAGAATAAATAGGATTTTTTTCTTCCAACTCTTTAATTACCATTCACCTGGTAGAGATAAGTATAGGGAAAAAAACACACAGGAAGTAGGGAAGAAATGGAAAGTCATACTGTAATTCAGGACTGCAAAATAATTCTGCGTGTTGATTGCAGCATAAGAGATGTGAGTATATAAAATCTGAATATAAAATATCATGAGTTAGATCATAAAAGATGATATATAATATACTTTCAAATATATTGACAAATATATGCATGTGCTACCTTTAAGATAAGATAAAATGGCATACTGAAGCATGTTTAGTTGCTAAACAATGAACTCTGAGCTGCTGTCTTGGAACTAGTAAACCAAACTTCCAATAAAATACTTGCTTAATTAGTTCAAAGTGGAATTCATTTATTCGTGGGACCACTAACTAGGCTTTTAAACACTCTGATGACTTGCTTCATGTATTGATCAATACCATCAAAAATTATCTTCTTCCCATAGAAAGTTGTAGAAACATCCACACACGCACACTTAAAATTATTTTTGATTTTGATAAGATAGGCACCACTTTAAATTAGGAAATTGAGGAACAAACTGAATTTTTGACATACTAAAATTAATGTATTTTGAGGGCGACAGAGCATTCAAATAAAGATCTCCCAGTTTCATTCAGGGTTCTTTCTGCTGTGCCTTGCTTGGCATAAACCACAATGAAATGGCATTTTTCAACATTTATCTGTTAGAAAATCAATTCTTCATTACTGAGACTCTATTGAATTTTTTTCATAGATAGAATAAGTGAAATAAAATAGAAATTTTACATTGACTTTTAATTTTTCTTGGAGCATTTTTTTTATTGATTTACAATATTGTAATTTCTGCTGAACAGCAAAGTGACTCAGTTATACATATCCATCCATCCAATCTTTTGTAGATACTTTTCCATTTTGGAGTATTGGGTAGACTTCCCTGCATTATAAGGTGGATGCTTGTTAGTTTTCTAACAGTGAGTGGGCGCCTGCGTCAGAACCCTAGTGTGAAAGCCCTGTGCTGCAGACAGGCTGTCTGAGCTTACTTCAGCTGCTTTGCTTCTCAGTGTTTCTTCCCTGTCTATAAGATGGGAATATAAGAAGCAGAGTAGGACTTCCCTCCGTGTCCAGTGGTTAAGAGTCCACCTGCCAGTGCAGGGGACATGGGTTTGATCCCTGGTCCAGGAAGATCCCACATGCCGCGGGGCAGCTAAGCCCATGCGGCGCAACTACTGAGCCAGTGCTCTGCAACACGGAAAGCCTGGCGCCACACAGAGGGGTAGCCCTGGCACTGCAGGCTGAGCACGCCCGAGTGCACTGAGGAAGACCAGGGCAGTCAAATACAAAAATTATATTATAGTTTTTAAAAGAACAAACAACCCATGAGGTAGCCAGAGTCCTTCATAACGTAGCCCATTTTCAGCATTTGCATTATTAAGACTTTTGTGAAGACCGTGCAGCAATCAGTGGTGGCCTCCCTGCAATAAGCACTGATATTCAATAGACGGATAGAGCATGCTGCTCATCGCTCTGTCAGCACTGCGACAGTGGGGGTTTGTATCACATACGCAAGTCTGTCAGAGTGATGTCACTGCAGGGGGTTCATTTTCCTGTATATTATTAATGTTAAGATATTTTGATAAAAGCAATAGCTGTATTGTTTTGAAAAAATAATGTCCAATCTTAAACAACATAAGAGCTTTGAGCAAAGAGTCAGTGTGGACTGAATCCTATCTACAGCTGTTAATTTCATAAAATGCACTTGATTTGGGGGAGATAAATATGTCTCTCCTATAAAACATCTCTGTTTACTCTTTGGCCCATCACCAGACTCACGGATGCTAGCGCTTTTACTGTTAGCATTTTCATGTGGATAATACCAGTTGCTTTAAAGGATATTAAGACGACTTTAATTAAGTTGGATTTCATTATCCTCTCTTCATCCAGACATAGTGAAGACACATGATCCAGATAAATTGCACTGAGGTGACAGAATTTGTTCTTGTGGGCCTCACAGATCGTCAGGAGTTGAAGATGCCCCTCTTTGCTTTGTTCTTATCCATCTACCTCTTCACAGTAGCAGGCAACCTGGGTCTGATCCTAGTCATCAGAACAGATTCAAGACTCCACACACCAATGTACTTCTTTCTTAGTAACTTGGCTTTTGTTGATTTCTGTTATTCTTCTGTCATTACACCCAAAATGCTGGGCAATTTCTTGTACAAACAAAATGTTATCCCTTTCAATGGATGTGCTGCCCAGCTGGGCTGCTTCCTGGCCTTCATGACCGCCGAGTGTTTGCTCCTGGCTTCCATGGCCTATGACCGGTATGTGGCCATCTGTAACCCTCTCCTCTATATGGTCGTAATGTCCCCCAGGCATCTGCGTTCAGCTTGTGGCTGTCCCCTACGGCTACAGCTTCCTGGTTGCCCTACTTCATACCATCCTCACCTTTCACCTCTCCTACTGCCATTCCAATATCATTAATCATTTCTATTGCGACGACATGCCTCTTCTCAGGCTCACAAGATCAGACACTCACTCCAAGCAGCTGTGGATCTTTGCCTGCGCTGGTCTCATGTTCGTTTCCTCCCTTCTGGTTGTCTTTGTCTCCTACGTGTACATCGTTTCTGCCGTCCTGAAGATGCGCTCCGCTGCAGGCAGGCGCAAGGCTTTTTCCACCTGTGGCTCTCACGTGCTGGCAGTCACCATATTCTATGGGACTCTCATCTTTATGTACTTACAGCCAAGTGCTAATCATTCCCTTGACACAGATAAGATGGCCTCTGTCTTCTATACAGTGATCATCCCCATGTTGAACCCTTTACTCTATAGCCTGAGGAATAAGGAAGTGAAAGCTGCCCTGAAAAAAAGTCATCATGAATAGACACCAGGCTTTTATGTTCATGAAATTAAGAAAGTGACTTGCATGAATAAAAACGGAATTTTCTTCACAGTCTGATTTTTTTCTCTTAAGCTACCAAAATGCCTATTCTTAATATTGGATTTCTACATGTATGTTCATTGTGCAATAAAATTTTCTAAAGATTTTCACTTAGAATGAGATTTCAGATATAAAAGTGCCCATTAGAATTTTTGCCAATTCTCACATTTTCAAATGAAATTATATTAAAGAAATAATTCTTTGTTCCATAAGAATTTATACCAATGTTTTTTATTTCTCAAATGAATAATTGCATAACAAACCATTATCTGGATATATAACTAGTTATAGGACAAAGGTTTCACCTTTCCACCACTTTAAAATCCCTGGTTCAGGATTCTCCAGTTCCATTAATCATATCCCATACGAAGAACAAAGATGCACATTGTACTTCTTTCCCTTTCTTAGAAAAATATAACATTATAAAACTATTCCATAAATCAAGTATACTCAATAAAAATAATTTTAAATTAATGAATGAATTAATAAACTGCTCCATATTTATACATTTAACAAATTGTCTTTATTTATTTATTTTTCAAATTGTCTTTGTTCAGAAGAATAATACATCTGAAGTTTACCTTAGTCACTGATTTAACATGGCCTGTCATCTGGTTTGATCTCTGAAGACTAATTTTTAAGTGCACTTTTTTTTTAAGCCTATGAGATCTTGTTATATTTTTTCAAGGTATCTAAAAAGGTGTAACTCAAGAATGGAATCCCAGGGTATCATATATTCTAAATTAATATACACAAAATAATTTAAACATCATAGATCATTTTCCAGTAGCAACAATCCTGTGCAATTATACTGGGCAGATCTCAGGTAAGTTGGTCATCAGTGGATAAAGTATAGCTTATAATATGATGAGCACACTAGGCGATGCAGCCTAGCTTGGAAAAGAACACATGCCTTGTAGGCAAAGGATGGACTTGAACTGTGTGTGGCCTTCCTGTAGCTTATCTGTCAATTGAATAAGGACAGCATTACGAAATTTGGAGTCTTCTAAAATACTGAATACACAAAAGAGTAATAATAAACCATAAGCATTTGCACATCATCTCTCTTGCTAAAGAACCTTAATTCTATTTCCGACTATACTACATGTGAGAGGCCAATTTATAAATGAGGATTAACACAGATAACAGATAACTGTGATATAGATAGATATAGATATACAGGTATGCATATATAATTTCAGAAAAGTGTGATGATAATTGAACAGTTTGCAATTATACAGAAAATGGTTTCGAGTTTGTAATTTGCATTATCATTTTAATATATATTAATGAATGTATATATGTATGTGTGTGTGTGTGTTTGTGTATGTTTTCAGTTGCTCAGTTATGTCTGACTCTTTGCAACCCGATGGACAGTAGCCCACCAGGCTGCTCTGTCCATGGAACTGTCCTGGCAAGAGTACAGGAGTGTGTTGTCATTTCCTACTCCAGTGGATCTTCCTGATCAAATAATCAAATCTGTATCTCCTGCATCTCCTGAGCTGGCAGGTGGATTCTTTATCACTAGCACCACCTGTGAAGACCATATGTGTGAGAGTGTGTGTGTGTGTGTATGCCATTTGAATGTTTAATGAAATATAACCAGAGAAAGGTAATATAGTACACATTTTGGTGAATCATAGTGATACAGGATTGACTTAATCTACAGTTCTCAAAAGTTTCTTTTTTGTCTTTTCTTTAAACACATTTATCCACGATTTGAACGTTTCAGTGGTTCCCGCAGCAAATTTTGAGTCTCTATTCTATATACTCAGAGCCTGTCATTAATGTCTTTGAATTCACACTGTCCTGTCTTGGCAAGATGGAGCTTTTACCAGGACACAGCTCTTCAATTAAAGAGCATAGACTCCTTGGTGTCTGAAAGCCCGAATCTGAATGCTAGGTCTGACCTTTGAGGAGTCAAAACATCTCAGACACTTATGAACGTCTCCATCTCCTCAATACTGTGAAGGTGAAACGGACAGCAAAGCCTAAATCTATTGTCATGAGACCAAGACTACAGATGAATTCCTTTTCTAAATGTCATTCTACCAAAAAATAATGTGAAACTATGAATTTATTTGACTTAAGCATAAATAGCATGAATATATAAGATGAATAGAGAAATTTAATATTGCTAAGCTCAATATATTAAATTAGGCTTTATGTTTAAATGTTTTGTTTATCATATGAAGTGGAATTCTGAAAACTATGTTTTCACTTTTCTTTGAAGTTTCACATTTTTTGTGAAAATTATGTTATAATTTTCATTACATAGCATTCTTCTATCTATTGTAATAGAAGACATTGTCAAAATCATAAAAAATCCAATATTATCTTTTCACCAAACAAATCAGTTTAGATACACTTTCATACTTTATACATAACTATATTTCACCTTTTCCTTCATTGCATTGGCTAGTACATTAAAAATAATATTTAGTAAGAGTCATGATTGTCCTAATTTTAGTTGAAATACCTTGTGTTTCATCTTAACATATTACTCTTAATATATTCACGGTCATCTCTTTAACTCTTGAAATATTTATCTGCTATACTACCTATGATGCTGGAATTTTGTATACATGATATCCTGTATTTTAATTCAAGATATTCTGTCTTCCTTAACAAATATCCTGACTACTGAGTGTGTTGAAATTCTTGCCTGCAGCAAATCCCTTCAAATCCAAAGCAGGCAGCACTGAAATCTGAGAACGGCCCGTTGACCACTGAGGATTTATCTTTTCAATATGGTCACCATAAAATAAGCATGAGCGAAGCCCTTGATCCACAATGTGAAAGATTATCTGCAATGGATGTTCTGCAGGTAACAGTATGATATGCTTCTATATACAACTCATGGCCAAACACAATAATTCAAGAGTAACTGAATTCATCCTCTTGGGACTCACAGACAGTCCTGAGCTTCAAGCCCTTCTTTTTGGGATCTTTTGGTGATCTACTTAATTAGTGTCATGAGTAATCTTGGATTAATCATGCTAATTCGTGTCAGTCCTCAGCTTCATACAGCTATGTATTATTTCCTCAGCCACCTAGGTTTTGTGGATTTTTGCTATACCTCCTCAGTCACTCCTAACACTCTGGTGAACTTCCTCCAAGAAACTAAAAGGATATCCTTCCCTCGTTACTTGTGCCACTCAGCTGTTTTGCTTTATCATGTTTGTGGTTTGTGAATTTTATATGCTCTCAGTCATGGCTTATGACAGGTATGTGGCCATTTGTAATCCTTTACTCTATACCATTGTCGTGAACAAAAGGGTCTGTATTCAGATGGTGCTTAGCACATATCTATATAGCTTTTTCGTGGGACTCCTACAAGCAGTTCTTACATTCCACTTACATTTCTGTCATTCAAACATAATCAATCACTTCTACTGTGATGATGTCCCCTTGGTTGCCCTGGCCTGTCATGAAACCCATCACAAATATATCAAAAAGTTGCTACTGTTCACAGTTGCTGGGTTCAATATCTTTTTCTCTCTTTTTATCGTCCTTGTCTCCTATGTGTTCATTCTATTTGCCATTCTAAGGATTACATCAGCTGAAGGCAGGAAAAAGGCATTTTCCACTTGCTCTTCCCACTTGACTTCCATCACTATCTTTTATGGTCTGATCATCTTCATGTATATGCAGCCAGAAACAAGCCATTCTTTGCATACTGATAAAATATCTTCTGTATTCTATATAGTGGTAATTCCCATGCTAAATCCTCTCACATACAGCCTGAGGAACAAGGAAGTAAAAATGCTTTGAAGAGAACTATGGAAAAAATGTATTCCACAATAATATAAGTGATCCATGCTTTAACTGAAAGCCTTCATTTTAGGATGCACCCCCAAAAAGCAAATAAACAAAAAACAAATAGCTTTTCTGCATGATCATGCCTTTAGTAACATGCTTTCTAACACTGCAATATTTAAAAAGTGAAAGTGACAGTGTTGTCTCAGTCCTGTCCAACTATTTGCTACCCCATGGACTGTAACCTGCCAGGCTCCTCTGCCTAAGGAATCCTCCAGGCAAGAAGACTGGAGTGAGTTCCCTTCCCTTCTCCTGTGGATCTTCCTGACACAGGGATGGAGCCAGCCTCCCGCATTGCCAGCAGATTCTTTACCATTTGAGCCACCAAGTAAAATTTAGCATTAATACAGAAGATGCATGTAGTTTCTAATTTTATTTGTATTATTTTGTAAATTATAACTTCTGTGAATGCTGAATATGCATTGGAAAGACTGATGCTGAAGCTGAAGCTCCGATATTTTTGGCCAACTGATGTGAAGAGCTGATTCACTGGAAAAGACCCTGATGCTTGTAAAGATTGAAGGCAGTAAGATAAGAGAACGACAGAGGATGAGATGGTTGGATAGCATCCTCAACTCAATGGACGTGAGTCTGAGCAAACTCCAGGAGATAATGAAGGACAGGGAAGCCTGGAGTGCCATGGTCTATGGGGTCGCAAAGGGTTGGACATGGTTAGTGACTGAACTACAACAGCAATATTGAAAGATATGAGGCTGAAATGAGTTCAGTTGCAAATAGTGGGTTAAATTTTCTTTCGTAGATCAGTCTTTTTTATAGTGGAATTTTGACTTGAATTCTTCAATTCATAAATTTTACATGATAAAAAATCATATTGTCTTTAGATTACTAAAGCAGTTTTAATTATTAGTATGGTATAAAATACCATGCACACACACATACACCACACACACACACACACAGCATAAGAAGAATCTGAAAAGAACTGTTGATTCTAAAACTCTAACACAGACACTGATACCAACACTGACAGAAAATCTGACTTACAAAGACTGAAACAGTAAGTTGAGTTTTAACAAGGGAAGCATGTCCTTCTGCAAAGAGTAAGGTCTATAGATCCAATAATATAGTCAATTTGCTGATTTTTACTGAAGTTATTTGGTCTTTGAAGAATGTCCTTGCATTGAGTAACATACACCTATGACCATATGAAAACCATTACACTGAATATATAAACCGCCTAGGAGAATATATTTATTTTAACAAGACTAACAAGCAGAATATACATTTCCATTTATTTTGTCTTTAATTTTATTCATAAATGTCATTGATTTCTGAGAAAATTCTTTGGCTAGATTTATTCCCAGACATTTTATTCTTTTTATTTAATTGTTAATGAGATTGTTTTAATTCTTCTGATGATTCATTATCACTATATAGAAATAGATTTTTATTTATTAAATTTGTGTCCAACAACTTTACTCATTGGTGAGTTCTCTCAGTATTTTGGTGACGTCTTGGAATGTTTTATACAGAATATCATATCATCTGCCACTGTTACTTTTAAAAAGAAGATATTTCATTGAGGGTTTTTGCATCTATGTCCATTATGGATATTAACCTGTAATTATCTCTTTTGGTAGTGTCTTTATCTGGTTTTGGTATCAAGGCAATACCTGCCTTGTAAAATGAGGTTGCAGGGAAATGCAAATTAAAACCACAATGAGATATTGCTTCACATCTGTCAGAATGACTATTACCAAAAATGTAACAAATAGAAAATGCTGCCAATAAAATAGAGAGGATGCCCTTGCACACTGTTGATACAGCAACTACTAAAAGAGTAGGAGACTCCTCAAAAAATTAATAGTAGATATCATGTGATCAGAACTCCACTTCTGGGTATGTTTCTAAAGGAGACAAGACAGTAATGTGAAAAGATATATACACCTTTATGTTCACTGCAGAATTATTTACAATAACTAATTTATGAAAGTATCATAAATATCCATCAAAGAAAATGGAATTTTACTCAGCCATTAAAAAAAAAAAGTATGAAATCCTGTCATTTGTGATAATGTGGGTTAACCTAGGGGGTATTATGCTAAGTGAAATGTCAGATAGAAAAAGACAACTACCATATAATTCAACCGCCATGTGAAATCTAAAAAAACACATAATAAAACAGAGAATAAGTAGTTTCTTGAAGAAAGTGGAGTGGGGAGATGTGTGAACTAGGTGAGAGACCTTAAGAAGTACAGACTTCCAACTACAAAATAAATGAGTCACTGTCTGAAATGCAGCCAGCGTGGGGAATGTGATCGGTTTCACTGCAATGCATGTGTATGGTCACAGCCCGTAACTAGACGATCACGGTGACTGTATAAGAGTATTCAGTCACTATGTTGTGCAGCTGGAACCAACATAGTGCGGTAAGTCAGTTATTTTGTTATCGTTGTTCCGTTGCCCAGTTGTGTCCGACTCTTTGCGATCCCCTTCATTGCAGCTCCCCAGGCTTCCCTGTCCCTCACCATCTCCTGGAGTTGGCCCAAGTTCAAGTCCATTGCATCAGTGATGCCATCCAGCCATCTCATCTTCTGATGCCCTCTTCTCCTTCTTCCCTCAATCTTTACTCAAATCAGTGACTTTTCTGATGAGTCAACTATTTGCTTCAGTTCAGTTCACTTCAGTCACTCAGTCATGTCCGACTCTTTGCGTCCCAGTGGATGGCAGCTCGCCAGGCTTCCCTGTCCATCACCAACTCCCAGAGCTTGCTCAAACTCATGCCCATCAAGTCGATGATGTCACACAACCATCTCATCCTCTGTCGTCCACTTCTCCTGCCTTCAATCTTTCCCAGAATCAGGGTCTTCTCAAATGAGTCAGTTCTTTGCATCAGGTGGCCAAATTTCTAGAGCTTTATCTTCAGTATCTGTCCCTCCAGTGAGTAACCAGGGCTGATTTCTTTTAGGATGGATTAGTTTGATCTCCTTGCAGTCCAATGGACTCTCAAGAGTCTTCTCCAACACTGCAGTTTCAAAGTATCAGTCTTTCAGCTCTCAGCTTTTCTTATGGTCCAACTCTCACATCAGATGACCAAAACACTGGAGCTTCAGCTTCAGCTTCACTCCTTTCAATGAGTATTCTATAATTCAACTTTAATTAAAAAAAAAAAAAGAAAGAAAGAAAAAGTAGGTGCTGGGAGAGTCCAGCTGGCGAGCTGACAGACTCTGCTGGGACACGGTCAGGTGTTGTCCAGGCTCACCTCGCAGACTCCTGGTACGGGCTCCTGAGGGACTCGCGGTCGGGACACTGAGTCCACTGGCCGTGCCTGCTCACCAGAAAGGCCTGGGCAGCCCAAGGGCACATCCTTTTGGGTGCCTTTGTCCAAACCTCAGTCAACTCCCAACTCACAGGATTTTGTTTTCCACTCTTCCTTGACTCTTTCCCTTTGTTTCATTACACAAATAACCTCACCCTGTATCACAGAAAGAGTCTTCCTTATCTGGGACAGAAAAGGATGTATTCAAATGCATGATTATAAAATTCTTCTCTGATATCACAGGATGGGGAGCCTGATGAGAAAAAGGGGTGTGGAGAGCAGCGTCTAAATCTGTCTTTTGCTGTTTGACCAGTTACAGCTTTCCAGCTTCACCACTTTGTGTCCTTTTAGTCCATAACTGGAGTAAGGAACCCACTGCTCCTTCCTTTGCAGAAGATTCAAACCCTGCAAGTCTTTTCCTGCACATAGGGATCCTCACTCAGTCCAACTCACTCATCACAATAAAAGAACCTCAAGCCCCATAACCATTACTGGCTCCTCCTAGCCATATTTTCAGGTCAGACTGGGAATTTACCCTCCTCTCCCTAGAAAGCCCCGTTATGTGAACACAACTCTTAATATCTTTACTTCTTGCACATGTGGTATCATCTGGCTCTACATCTAAGGCAAGTTGTGAGTGGAGTGGTCCTGTGAAATGTCAATTGATCTCTGATTTGTGTGTTTTGTCTTCTAAATACTGAAGAGAAATATGAATATTATTTCAATCTTTGCAGCTGAACTGAAATGTCAATCCTAATATTGATTTGAACATTAATCTCAGAAGGAAGGAATAAAAATTACTTATTGGGAAAGTCATTTTTATCCAGTGGTTTCAAAAACTAAATACAAGGCCCATAGATGTAACATTTATTTTAAATAAATTTATAATTTTAATATAAAGCCAATACGACAGACTTCAAAACAAATAATCAAAGCAGACATAGCAACTAATCAAATTGTTTTCCCAAAAGAGATCATTAAAATTTTCCTTTACTCTGGATTCTTTAACTAAACACAGCTAAAAGTGATCTACCGTTTCAAGGGAAACAGTTTTTCCCCCAGTAACTAAACATTAAATAATTATGTTCTTGTATGTATAATTACATTGTCTTTCAATATTTGTTAAAAGAATGTAGTACAGAAAGAAATCTCCCTGAGGGACTGCATACACAAACTTCAAAGTTGTCTCATAAATATCCAGGTAATTTAAAATGTTACTGGCTTCACAAAGATTCCCTTCAGGTACACTGAACTGTTTAGGGGTTTGTTGTTGAACTGAATGATGACATATTGAATACTGAAAGGCATCAGGTAGTAGAAAAATGTGCTCAATCCCTTGTTTCAGGGAAACAATTTGGACATACAAAAATATAACTTTTATCCACTTAATCATTTCAGGATAATTATTGGCCATTTTCTGTATACTAGGTACAGTTGGAGGTAATGATTAAACTGAGTATAAGATAGAAATATTATTGCTTGCCAAAAGGAGTTGAAGCTTACGATGTGTTACAGATAAATTGATAGCTATCTTCAGTATGGTGTGGTTTAAGTATTATGAAGGAATTAGTGGCTGCAAAACATGTATATAAGAGGAGGACTTAAACTGCCTTGAAATCCTCTAAGAGGAAGTGATTCAGTAGAATAGAGAGAATCAAGTAGAAGGATAATCAGGCAAATAAAAAGAATGATGGCAGAGGAAAAGTGTTCTAGGAAGAGAATAAAGGATGTATAAAATTTTGTCTCATATTCAAGTATATAGAGAAATTTGGAAAACCTGTGACATAGAAACTAGATAAAAAATGTTTCAGGAGGCACCTGATCTGAGATGCAGAAATGAAGTTTTCTAGGACTATGTTAAAAGAGCTTGAAATTTATCCAAATGGCAATGGGAAGACACTGAAGGATTTCATCAGGACAAAATAAGAATAAAGTTTTTGTAAAATATCATATAAACTGATAATTGAGGAACAGAGAACAGTGACTGACTGGGGACAAGACTAAAAATTAGGTTTCATTTGCAAAAAAATAAACAAAGCATCATTGTGCTTGGACCAATAAAGCAATAAATATGAGCAGATTTGAAAACTGTGTAAGGGATAAATCATTAGTGTTGGCATTGTTTAGCCATTCAGTCATGTCTGGCTCGTTGGAGTAGCCCCCTGGAGCCCACCAGGCTCCTCTGTCCATGAGATTGCCCAGGCAAGAATACTAGAGTGGGTTGCTATTCCCTCCTCCAGGGGATCTTCCCAACATAGGCATTGACCCCGCATATACTGGGGCTCCTGCTTTGACAGGCAGATTCTTTATCAGCAGTAAGGGGGCAAACTGAACATTGGCATGAGGATCAGAAAAGCATAGTAAAATAAACTGCTCTCTGATTTGGAGAGCAAATGGATAATGACACTGTTCATTGTGATTCTTTGTGACTCCATGGACTTAGAGCCTGCCAGGCTCCTCTGTCCATGGAATTCTCCAGGCAAGACTACTGTAGTGGGTTGCCATTTCCTCTTCCAGGGGATCTTCCCTACCCAGGATCGAACCCACTTCTCTTATGTGTCCTGCATTGGCAGGCAGATTCTTTGCCACTAATGTCATCTGGGAAGCCCGTTCACTGTGCTAGGAAATATATATTCCAAGTCTTGCTTTTTGGGTCCCATGTGCAGGAATATCAAGTTCTTTTCTGTGTGCAATACTTTTGATGAAAGTATTTTTTCTTTTGATAAATGGTAATTTCTGAGAGATATTCAGATGTATAAAACTGTAGCAGAAAAAAAGATAGTTGGAAAATTAATTTATTAATATATTTCCTCATAATCTGCATATAGATGCCTATTCAGTACGTAGGTTTGGATAACTGATCAAGAAGGTGCCAAAATGAGAGGAAGAAGCTTTGGAGAGAACATGAATAACGTGCCATCTAAAACATAGTAATAGGAAAAGACTCCAAGGTTGAGAATCAAAATGAACAAATAAAGACTGCTTTGCTTTAGAACCCAAAGTTGTATTCAATAGAGTTCAGAGCTACAGTGCTGCCAAAAAATACAGATTTTATTGGATTTGAAAATAGGGAAGTTGATAATAAACATGCTCAGGGAATTTTTTGTTTTAATGGGAAAGAGATGTGGATTACCTTCCAGGGTGGCAGTAGTGGTAAACAGTCTGCCTGTCAGTGCAGGAGACATAAGAGATGCAGGTTACACATCTGAATTGTGAAGATCCCTTGGAGTATGAAATGGTAACCCACTCCAATATCTTTGCCTGGAAAATTCCATGGAAGAGGAGCCTTGTGGGCTACAATTCTTTGGATCACAAAGGGCCACTCTAACGGCAGAAAGTGTTTCTTGATGAGGGTGAAAGAGGAGTGTAAAGAAGTTGGCTTAAAACTCAACATTCAAAAACTAAGATCATGGCGTCCAGTCCCAACTCTTCATGTCAACAGAAGAGAAAAAAGTGAAAACTGACACATTTTACTTTCTTGGGCTCCAAAATCACTGCAGATGGTGACTGCAGCCTTGGAATTAAAGATGCCTGCTTCTTGGAAGAAAAATATGACAGATCTAGGCAGCATGTTAAAAGCCGAGACATCACTTTGTTGATACAGGTCCGTATAGTCAAAGCTATTATTTTTTCCAATAGTCGTGTATAAATGTGAGAGTTGGACTATAAAGGAGGCTGAGTGCCGAAGAATTTATGCTTCAAAATGTTGTGCTGAAGAAGACTCTTGAGAGTCCCTTAGACTGAAAGGAGATCAAACCAGTCAATCCTAAAGGAAATCAACTCTGAATATTCACTGGAAGGACTGATGCTGAAGTTGAAGCTGCAATACTCTGGCCACCTGATGTGAAGAGCAGCCTCATTGATAAAGACCCAGGTGCTGGGAAAGACTGAGGACAGGAGGAGGAGAAGTTGAGATGGGATGAGATATTTGGATGGTATCAATGACTCAAAGGACATGAATTTGAGCAAACTCTGGAAGATAGTGAAGGACAGGGATGCCTGTCATGTTGCAGTCCATGGGGTCACAAAGATTCAGAAACAACTTAACAGCTGAAAATAGTTACAAATATATTTGAGAAATTGGGGGAAATTCTCCAAGCCAGGCTTCAGTAATACATGAACCGTGAACTTCCTGATGTTCAAGCTGGGTTTAGAAAAGGCAGAGGAACCAGAGATCAAATTGGAACATCGGCTGGATCATGGAAAATGCAAGAGAGTTCCAGAAAAACATCTATTTCTGCCTTATTGACTATGTCAAAGCCTTTGACTCTGTGGATCACAGTAAACTGTGGACAATTCTGAAAGAGATGGGAATACCAGACCACCTGACCTGCCTCTTGAGAAATCTATATGCAGGCCAGGAAGCAACAGTTAGAACTGGACATGGAACAACAGACTGGTTCCAAATAGGAAAAGGAGTATGTCAAGGCTGTATATTGTCACCCTGCTTATTTAATTTCTATGCAGAGTACATCATGACAAATGCTGGACTGGAAGAAACACAAGCTGGAATCAAGATTGCCAAGAGAAATATTAGTAACCTCAGATATGCAGATGACACCACCTTTATGGCAGAAAGTGAAGAGGAATTAAAAAGTCTCTTGATAAAAGTGAAAGAGGAGAGTGAAAAAGTTGGCTTAATGCTCAACATTCAGAAAACTAAGATCATGGCATCCGGTCGTATCACTTCATGGGAAATAGATGGGGAAACAGTGGAAACAGTGTAAGATTTTATTTTGGGGGCTCCAAAATCACTGCAGATGGTGATTGCAGCCATGAAATTAAAAGACGCTTACTCCTTGGAAGAAAAGTTATGACCAACCTAGATAACATATTCAAAAGCAGAGACATTACTTTGCCAACTAAGGTCCGTCTAGTCAAGGCTATGGTTTTTCCAGTGGTCATGTATGGATGTGAGAGTTGGACTGTGAAGAAGGCTGAGTGCTGAAGAATTGATGCTTTTGAACTGTGGTGTTGGAGAAGACTTTTGAGAGTCCCTTGGACTGCAAGGAGATCCAACCAGTCCATTCTGAAGGAAATCAGCCTTGGGATTTCTTTGGAGGAATGATGCTGAAGCTGAAATTCCAGTACTTTGGCCACTTCATGCAAAGAGTTGACTCACTGGAAAATACTCTGATTCTGGGGGAGGGGGGGGATTGGTGGCAGGAAGAGAAGGGGACGACAGAGGATGAGATGGCTGGATGGCATCACTGACTCAGTGAACTTGGGTCTGAGTGAACTCCCGGAGATGGTGATGGACAGGGAGGCCTGGCGTGCTGCAATTCATGAGTCACAAAGAGTCGAACACGACTGAGTGACTGAACTGAACTGACCTGTTCCAATAAGTCTGGTTGAAAATTGGTGATGGGAACAGAAAGAGAAAGGAATAACCAAGATAAGTTTTCAAGGGGATGTTAATCCAACTTTAACATGGGAGGAGCTCTTATGTTTATTTTGTCATGTTTTAAGGTATATGTGAAGTAACCTGAGACAATACAGTGATAAAGGAAAATCATATTAACTTATCCTATGCCCTGTTAAGAAAGGATGGGAACAAATTCAGTTGTACCAGTTTTCAGACAGTGATAATCTACCTTGGGTCTGTATTAGTCTTCTGTGAAATGAGGTTCTTCTAAATGCTGTCCAAATGCTATTCCTTTGGGAACATTTGATACTTCAAGATAGAGCTTAAAAACATATATCTTTATTGTTTGAAAACATTTTACAATCTGGAAAATTGCTCACTGATGTGTATTTTCCCAAAAGATAACCAGAAAATTTCACAATGCAGTTTTCTCAATATCGATATTATATATGTATTAAAAAAATAGAATATGAAGATAAACAAAATGAAGAAAATTTTAATATTATACCAAACTGGTTCCCTAAAGATACATAGTTAGTATTTTGATTTTTGACTTACACTTTCCATGCTTGATTTTGCTAATTTTTAATATTCTAATGAAATGATAAAATGAGTTCTGTGAAAGAAATTTACAACTTAAGAAATTATGTTAATATATTTGCTATCAAAGCAATTTTACATCCTGAACTTTTTTTTCTTAAAAGAAAAGTACAACACAGGCTTTGCTATTGTATTGATTATAAAATTTTAATTGAAATTATCTCTTTCTTCTTTTACAGCTTCTTAGTGGAATTTCCGCCTGGACCAATATTTTTACAGTAAATTCACAAGTAAATCTATACATAATTCAAAGTCATCAAGATTCTACTTTAACTGAATTTAGCATAACATCCTGGAGAGCCAGGGATACCTTCTCACACTTAATCATTCCTTACAGAGTCAAGATTATTCTGAGTGTGTGCTCTGGTGGAATTTACTGTAGAATCGTTTATTTCATGGCAGAAAGTAATCATTCAGCAGTTACTGAGTTCATCCTCTTGGGCCTCACAGATAACCCAGAGCTTCAGCTCATTTTCTTTTGTGTTTTGTTGTTGATCTACTTGATTACTGCCTTGGGTAATCTTGGTTTGATTGTGCTAATACAAGTGAGTCCTCAACTTCACACACCCATGTATTTTTTCCTCTGTCATCTGGCTTTTGTGGATTTTTATGGTTCCTCCACCATCACACCAAACACCCTTGTAAACACTTTTCGTGAAATTAAAAGCGTGTCACTTTATGCATGTGCTGCTCAAGTGTGTGGCTTTATCACATTTTCAGTTTGGGAATTATTAATGCTATCTGTCATGGCTTATGATCGGTACATAGCCATATGCCACCCTTTACTCTATATAGTTCTTATGCCTAGGAAACTCTGCATCCAGATGGTCACTAGCTCTTATATTTATGGATTCCTGGTGGGATTCATACAAGCAGTGGCTACATTCCACATGGCTTTCTGTGGCCCTAATGTGATTAACCAGTTCTACTGTGATGATGTTCCCTTGATCGCTCTGGCCTGCTCTGATACGCGAGTCAAAGAGCTAATGTTATTAGCCATTGCAGGATTCAATGTCTTCTGCTCTCTTCTCGTTGTTCTCATATCTTATGTGTTCATTGTCTTTGCCATCATAAGGATCCATTCTGGTATAGGGAGACAGAAAGCCTTTTCTACCTGTGCTTCTCACCTGTTTTCTATTACTATGTATTATGGGACCCTCAGTTTTATGTACCTGCAGCCCAAGTCAAGCCACTCACTAGATACAGACAAATTTGCCTCAGTTTTTATACTGTGGTGATTCCTATGCTAAACCCACTGATCTACAGCTTGAGGAACTGGGAGGTAAAAAATGCATTGAGAAAAATTATCGAAAAGATGTATTTGAATAAAAAATAAGAATTGTGTTGTTACTAAAGATATGCTGGGTATAGATTTCAGTTCAGTTCAGTCACTCAGTCATGTCCAACTCTTTGCGATCCCGTGAACCACAGCACGCCAGGCCTCCCTGTCCATCACCAACTCCCGGAGTCCACCCAAACCTATGCCCATTGAGTCAGTGATGCCATCCAACCATCTCATCTTCTGTCTTCCCCTTCTCCTCCTGCCCCCAATTCCTCCCAGCGTCAGGATCTTTTCCAGTGAGTCAGCTCTTTGCATCAGGTGGCCAGAGTATTGGAGTTTAGCTTTAGCATCAGTCCCTCTAATAAACACCAGGGACTGATCTCCTTCAGGATGGACTGGTTGGATCTCCTTGCAGTTCAAGGGACTCTCAAGAGTCTTCTCCAACACCACAGTTCAAAAGCATCAATTCACCAGTGCTCAGCTTTCTTCATAGTCCAACTCTCACAGCCATACATGACCACTGGAAAAACCATAGCCTTGACTAGATGGACCTTTGTTGACAAAGTAATATCTCTGCTTTTAATATGTTGTCTAGGTTGGTTCTAACTTTCCGTCCAAGGAGTAAGTGTCTTTTAATTTCATGGCTGCAATCACCATCTGCAGTGATTTTGGAGCCCCCAAAAATAAAGTCTGACACTGTTTCCATTGTTTCCCCATCTATTTCCCATGAAGTGATGGGACCAGATGCCATGATCTTAGTTTTCTGAATGTTGAACTTTAAGCCAACTTTTTCACTCTCCTCTTTCACTTTCATCAAGAGACTCTTTAGTTCTTCTTCACTTTCTACCATAAGGGTACAGATTTAGGACATTTTAAATCAATGCTTGTACAAAGATTCAGTATCAGTAGGCAGAGGAGACTTTGTCCTTTGTGACTCAGTTTGCTGATGTCTTATTTCCTCCTTGGAAACAGATATTTTCCTATTTTGACTTAAACATAGTAGATATCTCAGAAATATTTTAATGGTCAAATTCTGAAAGTGAGATAGAAACTATCCATTCTCTTTGAACATAAAATGCTTTGTCAATCGAGATGAAAAATAAAGCACTTTAAAACCATAATTTTGTCTCATTTTTCTCTAATATTGAGGATTTTAGGCTATCTTGAGAGACACGAACTATGCAAATAGTATAAACACCATGTAAATTTTTTTCCTCCATGTTGAACCGAAGTTAAATATAATATGTTGCTTGGTTAAAGTGTTTTGGTTTTAAAATGTCCATAAAATGAACTTATTGTTATCTTTACAGTATTACATTTATATGGTTGGGCATGCTTTGTAAGGCTTTATTTTTTAGAGAAGTTTTATATTTACAACAAAATTGAGGAGGAGATGCAGAGCTTTGGTCTTATATCCCTTACTGTCAAAGATGCATAACCTCCCAGTTATCAACACCACTCACCAAAATGGTGCACTTGCTACAATAGATGAATCTTCATTGATGTATCTTAATCACACAATGTCCATAATTTACATTAGGTATCACTCTAGGTATTATGCATTCTATGATTCTGTTCAAATTTGTAATGACTTAATCCCTCATTGCACTGCTGAACAGAGTATTTTCACTACCCTATTTTTGAACTGGACATGGAAGAACAGACTGATTCCAAATAAGAAACGGAGTACATCAAGGCTGTATATTGTCACCCTGCTTATTTAACCTATATGCAGAGTACATCATGAGAAACGCTGGGCTGGAAGAAGCACAAGCTGGAATCAAGATTGCCAGGAGAAATATCAATAACTTCAGATATGCAGATGACACCACCCTTATGGCAGAAAGTGAAGAGGAGCTAAAAGTCTCTTGATTAAAGTGAAAGTGGAGAGTGAAAAAGTTGGCTTAAAGCTCAACATCCAGAAAACAAAGATCATGGCAATCTGGTCCTATCACTTCACGGGAAATAGATGGGGAAACAGTGGAAGCAATGTCAGACTTTATTTTTGGGCTCCAAAATCACTGCAGATGGTGACTGCAGCCATGAAATTAAAAGACGGTTTGGAAGAAAAGTTATGACCAATGAATAAAAGCAGAGACATTACTTTGTCAACAAAGGTCCATCTAGTCAAGGCTATGGTTTTTCCTGTGGTCATGTATGGATGTGAGAGTTGGACTGTGAAGAAAGCTGAATGCCGAAGAATTGATGCTTTTGAACTGTGGTGTTGGAGAAGACTCTTGAGAGTCCCTTGGGCTGCAAGGAGATCCAACCAGTCTATTCTGAAGGAGATCAACCATGGGATTTCTTTGGAAGGAATGATGCTAAAGCTGAAACTCCAGTACTTTGGCCCTCTCATGTGAAGAGTTGACTCATTGGAAAAGCCTCTGATGCTGGGAGGGATTGGGATCAGGGGGAGAAGGTGACGACAGAGGATGAGATGGCTGGATGGCATCACTGACTCGATGGACATGAGTCTGAGTGAACTCTGGAAGCTGGTGATGGACAGGGAGGCCTGGTGTGCTGCGATTCATGCAGTGGTTCCAGGGTAATTTGAAGGGGAGACAGAATCGGCGTCCTAGGAAAAATCTTATTTAATTACAGGTATATAGACAGATTAGAAACAGATAGTGTAGTAGGAAAATTAGTGGAGAAAAAGAGGCTGAATAACAGTTTATGTGGAATACCAATCTCCATCTACGTAGGCCACAGGAGTCTTTCTCTTCTCCCAAATTAGAGGAGGCACTGAAACCTCCCTGGCCCAATCTTAGAAGCCCAGGCAAAATCAGCAGGCTTGATGAGTACCCACGTTCCAGATGGGAATTCAGCCAAAAGGGGAAAGAAAGAATGACACTGGGGAATCAGTCTTTCCAGAAACTGATCCATTTTCTTTATTTTCACGTTTGCTTATATACTTTTTATTATAATAGGGATGAATACAGAGTCACACAGGGTCAGCAGACCTGACCCTTGTCAAAATCAGGTGCTTCATATAAAATTATGCAAAGGTCTTAGGGGTTTACATTATCTTATCGCCATGAGGCCTGGGACATTTTACGGTCCTTTCTGATAACAGTCAGTCAACCAGAAAACTTATTTTTTCCAGGGGTGATTTTTCTTAAACCAGGTGCCACCCTCCAAATAAAGTTGCATTTCTATAGGGTGAGGGTACGGTGGATTACAATCAAGAAAGGAATTTACTTAGCCTAAGGTTTAACATGATTAATCTTAAAGGTTAATATTCATTTCTCCTTTATACTAGTTATATTCATTATAAGGGCAGGGAATATGGAGATTTAGCAGCAAATATTGGCTCAACAAATGAAAAACCCTTCACCAATATAATTTCTAATCAACCCACTATACTATACTAATAATTTGCTAACTTCTCAAAAGAGTCTGTATTTAGAAACTTTTAAAGCATCTCATGCCTCTCATGCTTGGGAGGCTGTAAACAATCACCTGTGGCCGGACGAACCCGCTCCAGGCAGGCTAGAGAACCTTCAGAAGAGCTTGTAAGTTGAAACACTCTTGTCATACCCAGGAACTTTTATTAACTGGAGCTGCAAGTTAACTCCTTCTCCGAGAGAAATGGTGATGGAGGAGAGCCCCCATAAAGTCAGAGGTGTAGGTGAGAGCATAAAACAGTAAAGTAGGCAGACTCTGTTTTTGGAGGTAGATGCTCGGGAACAGGGGGTTTCCTGAGGCTCGATCACGCCTTTGCGTATGCCAAAGCCTCCTTCCTCATGACCTTTGCCATGGACGGAGTTCCTCACGCTGATTCACGGCAACTCTGATGCTGGGAGGGATTGGGGGCAGGAGGAGAAGGGGATGACAGAGGATGAGATGGCTGTATGGCATCACTGACTTGAAGGACGTGAGTCTGTGTGAACTCCGGGAGTTCGTGATGGGCAGGGAGGCCTGGCGTGCTGTGATTCATGGGGTGGCAAAGTGTCGGACACGACTGAGTGACGGAACTGAACTGAAGGTTCTCTCTGCTCTGTCTGTTCATCTCGTCCCCACTGCCCTCACCCATGGCAAACATGGATCTTCTGATCATCTCTGATGTTTTGCCTTTTCCAAAATGTCATAGAGTTATAACTATATAGTATGTAGCTTTCTCTGGTTGTCTTTTTTTCACTTAATAACATGCATTTAAATTTTTCTTGTGTCTTTTCAGTGCTAGTAGCTCTCATTTCTTTTTAGCTTTGAATAAGATTCCTTTGTCTGGATGTACCACAATTTATTTATCCGTTCACCTACTGAAGGACATCTTGGTTGCTTCAATACTTTAACAATTATGACTAAATCATCCATAAATCTCTTTATGCATATTTTTATGTAGATGTATATTTTCAAATCATTCGGATGAATTGTTGATTTGTATGGTAAAAAAATGTGTTTATTTTTGTATGAAACAGACAAACTCTCCTGGTTGAACATTTTAACATGATCATTTAAGCACTGTCCCTTTTCTGTTCAGCCTGCACTTTAGCTCCTCTGACTGCTTCTGGGTGCAGTGACGCACACTCTACTCCGCCTGATCACTGAGGAGCTAATCGCCCGTCCTTGCTAATCTCTGTGAACAGTTTGTGCAGTCTCCCACTGGCAGTGGCATGAGCTCTGGCACAGAAGTTCTAAAGGTGCCAGATGAATTCCTGTGCTTCATATATATGTTTCCTGGCTCCATTGTGCATGGCTACCCCTAATCTCTTAAGTGAATCCGAGTCGATCACCTTAACTGGCACACTAAGTCCTTCCTTGTCTGCCTGTCTGTTGGTGTGAAGGAGTCAAAGAGTCCAGTTTC
This sequence comes from Nanger dama, assembly GCA_917880005.1. Classification (NCBI taxonomy): domain Eukaryota; kingdom Metazoa; phylum Chordata; class Mammalia; order Artiodactyla; family Bovidae; genus Nanger; species Nanger dama. The sequence goes on along the minus strand of CAKJTW010000184.1, from coordinate 293,293 downwards.
TTAAAACACTAATTGGGCTGCTAGTGACAATCTTTGCCCTCTGGGATTCTCATCCTACAATCCAGTGAGCCTAATATGATAGGAATGAATAAGAGACATAAAATCAGAAAACTGGTCCCAGGATGTAATGAGGAGAAGCATCCATTCTATTAGCACGTCTTTGTTTCCAGAAGCATGATCACATGCTGTTAGGGACACTATAACTTATGTTCTCATCGGTTCATTAACTACGGGGTATCATGGAGGATGGTGCACCAATGCAGCCAAATCATTTTCTGAGCTGGTGACTTGGCTGTGTGGTCAGGTTGCCATTCATAAGTCTAATCAAGCCAACTGAGTCTTGACAAGAGATAATCGGTTAAGACCATTCATTATATGCCATGGCCATGTCAAATTTTCACTGCTGTAGAGTGAGTGTATTTCTTCTGAGAGAATATTGTATGGCTTATTATTTAAAGAACAAAACACCCTTTAAACTATTGCAAGATGACACATCCTAGGATGTGTTCTTGGGGAGAAAAATTCCTTTTCAACATATTGATTTCAGTGAGGACGGACAGCTGTCCTGTCCAACACTGAAGGAGTCTGATATAACTGTTGTATCATGTGTTTCTATTTTTATCTCAAAGAGGGGTGCCACACTCAGGGCTTGGCATAGGTCTCTGCTAACAGACTGGGCACTCAGCACTGGCAGCAGTAGGAAGGAGCCGTGTTTTTGGGAACATACCTGGTCCTCATTGCTGACACTGTGGCTGTGCTGTCCATGGTGTCTCTGGGGCTGTGAGGGGGAGGGGAGGGGTGGCGAGTATGCCTGTGATGGGTTTTCCAATCCTTCTCCTCAGTGCAGACCTCTTCTGCAGTAGTTACTCCTTGCTGTTTAGTCACTAAGCCATGTTCTATTCTTTGTGGCCTCACAAACTGTAGCCCACCAGGCTCCTCTGTCCATGGGATTTCCCAGGCAAGAATACTGCAGTGGGTTGCTATTTCCTTCTCCAGGGGGTCTTCCTGATCCAAGGATCAAACGCTTGTCTCCTGCTTAGCAAGTAGACTCTTTACCACTGAGCCACCTGGGAAGCCCAGTGACTCTTTGGTAGTTTTTTAAAAATTAAATCAGCATGCTTTGTGCCTTTCACAAGTTCATTTAAAGTCCTCTTCTTCAAATGCCATGTTCTTGGACACTTGATATCCTCAGTCCCACAAACAAGTGTCCAAGGCTATTTATCACCGTCTATGGATCAGAGAGTGGCCATGATCTTCAGGCCACACTCTCCCCATTTGAGATAGAAGACCATGTTCTACCCACTGAGATAAACTGCTCTCACCACTATCACTCAGGACCACCTCTGTTTCCTCCATGGTGTAAAAGCCCTTCTTTGCACTTGGCTCAAATCTTATGTGTGTGTGCTCAGTCACGTCAGCCTCTGTGACTCCTTGGACCATAGCCCGCCAGGCTCTTCTGTTAGTGGAATTTTCCAGTGGATTGTCATTTTCTGGGCTTCTCTGGTGGCTCAGAGGTTAAAGCGTCTGCCTCCAATGTGGGAGACCGGGGTTCGATCCCTGGGCTGGGAAGATCCCCTGGAGAAAGAAATGGCAATCCACTCCAGTATTCTTGCCTGGAGAATCCCATGGACGGAGAAGCCTGGTAGGTTACAGTCCATGGGGTCGCAAAGAGTCGGACATGACTAAGCGACTACACCTTCACCTTCACCTTCACCTTTGTCATTTTCTACTCTAAGAAATCTTCCTGACCTAGGAACTGAACCCCCATCTCTCGCATCTTCTGCGCTGGTAGGCAGATTTGCTACCACTGTTGCCACTCCAGTCTTATTTGGAACCTCTTTCTTTGGACCCTCTTAAGGTCCAAATATTATTTGGGACCTCCCTAATTTGAAACCCCTAGCTTATTAAACTGTAGAACGGACTGTGTGGAGGTCTGTGTGACAGAGACAGGCAATATACAAAATTTGTTACTAAAATCTCAACCTAATTTAACCAGGTTGTAAGCAAATGACTTCCAGTTGATGGATTGCTATTGGGCTGGACCTAAATTTGAGTTGGTGAATCCTGTAATACCCAGCACAGAATAAGCAGCAGATGCTAAATGCTTACTTGCTGTCCCATCATCTGGCACTTAGTTTCTACTAGGGTGCCCTAGAACACAGAAAACCATTTTATTTCTTCATCAGTAGGTCTGGCTTTTCTCCAAGGCCTGTGCAGTAATGCTGATTTCAGTTTTCCAGAGACTCAAACATCATTCTTTTCCAACACAGATATTTCCAACATCTTTGGATTACTTGCAGAAGCTACTCTCTCTGAGATTAAATCAAATCTGGTAGTCTTTTGAAATATCCAACATGTAGCTGAGAGCTATTGTCTCTGTGACCTGCCTTATTCAATAGAATGCTTAAAAGTGTACAACTTCCAAGGCTATAACTTTTTCCAGGGAAATTTTAAATATCTTCATTGGAAGCCCAAGCCAGACACTCATCACATGGACCACATCCAGCTGTCAGCCTCTTCAAATATAGTATCAGCCATGTGACTGAGGTCTTCACAGACCATACAGCCAGCCTAATGCCCAGGTGACACCACAATGTGGAGAGAGATTGTACGTAGCTCACAGGATTATGAGAGATAATAAATCATTGTTGCTTCAGGTCTCTAAAATTTGGGGGTTTTCTTTAAAAAGCTGTTCGTTGAAACAATAGTGATCACAGAATGAATTGCGAAAAACTTTGAAGTTAAATGAACTCTAGAAATCCTGAAGATAAATTTTATGATTTTGACAGAAGGAAAATGTTTAAAGTATTTCCTAAAATAATTGAGAAATGTATTTTAGATACTCATAGCCTTGTTTATGCTGATAGATCTCTTTTTTTCTTTTCTTTTTAATTTATTTTAATTTAAGTTTATTTATTTTAATTGGAGGCTAATTACTGTGCAATATTATATTGGTTTTGTCATACATGACAGAGCTCTTTTATTTTTTTTTATTTTTTCTTTATTTTATTTTATTTTTTTAATACTTTATTCTACATTACAATACTGTATTTGTTTTGCCATACATTGACATGAATCAGCCACAGGTGTACATGATCTCCCAATGCTGAAAGATCTCTTTTATTTATTTATTTATTTATTTATTTATTTTAATTAAATTTATTTATTTTTTTAATTACAATACTGTATTTGTTTTGCCATACATTGACACGAATCAGCCATAGGTGAACACAATCTCCCAATGCCAAAGCCCCCTCCCACCTCCAACCCCACAGTACTGTATTTGTTTTGCCATACATTGACATGAATCAGCCACAGGTGTCCACGATCTTCCAATGCCAAAGCCCCCTCCCACCTCCCACCCCACATCCTCTCCCTGAATCATCCCGTGCACCCGCCCCATGCGTCCTGCATCCTGTATTGAACATAGACTGGCACTTCATTCTTACAAGATAGTATACATGTTTCAGAGTGAAGTAAGCCAGAAAGAAAAACACCAATACAGTATACTGACACATATATATGGAATTTAGAAGGATAGTAATGAAGACCCTCTATGTGAGACAACAAAAGAGACTCAGAGGTATAGAACGGACTTTTGGACTCTGAGGGAGAGGGAGAGGGTGGGATGATTTGGGAGAACGGCATTGAAAGATCTCTTTTAAACTTTCTTGGATTTCTATCAAGCCTCTAAGAAACACCACAGAGTTAAATCATTACAGATTGGTTAGAAATAAAATGCAAACAAATATGATGACTTCTGTACAATTTATGTTTAAGGTTCTTTGTCATTTACACTTTTATTCTACTAAAGAAAATGGTGTTATAAAAACAGTCTTCCTAGGATAAAAGGTCCACATTTAATAATAACTTTTCTTTCTTTCTTTGTAATAAGCATTGTCTATGAATTTTCTATCTGTATGTCTTTCTATTTATCACTCTATACATGTGTGGAATGAGGAGAATTTGTTAGAGAGTTTGAAGAAAAAAAGCGTTCATTTATCTCTGATTTGCATGCCTTTAAGTGCTTTCTATTAGGCTTCAGGAAAAAATAAAGTTTATTTTAAATTATTTTCTTCTTTGAACAGAATGTTCAAGCAACAGTTTTTGAGACTGAACTAAATGTACCTCCAAGCTTCTAAACTCATGGCTTAATTATTATTATTCCTTACAACCCAACAGATAATTGAGTGGGTTGCAGATGTAGGGCTGGATCTTTGGTGCACTATAAACTATTACATGCTAGCCTTGCACAGTCCAAGAGCAAAGTTAACTCACTGTTTTAACGTGCACTGACTTTTTATAAAATTAAAACTTTAATAAGGCTCATGTGCATGTATGAGTGCTAAGTCACTTCAATAGTGTCTGACTCTTTGTGACCCTGTGGATCATAGCCCACCAGGTTCCTCTGTCCAAGGGATTTTCCAGGCAAGAATACTGAAGTGGGTTACCATGTCCTCCCTACAGAGTATCTTCCCCACCTAGGGTTTGAACTCCTGTCTTTTTTTTTTTTTTTTTTAATGTATCCTGCATTGGTAGGAGAGTTCCTTACCAGTAGAGCCCCTGCAAACCCCAATAAAGCTCATACTAAGTATAAAAAGTTAATAAAAACAGTTAAACATTTCTGAGTTGTTTTCCCACATGTTAAAATAATATTTACTAGTAATTATTAATGTTTTAGTTTACTTAGATTCAGCAGAATGATCTGAAATTTCAAGTGATCAATCCCTGTCTGTTAAGCAAACTGAGTCCCAAAAGATTAGTCATAATGATTGTTTATGCTGTGAGACATCATTACATTGTTTTGTTCAGAAACTGCTTAAAATTAGGCAACACAGGGAACACATTCTGGAGGGACCAACAAATAATACAAGATATACTCACTACAGCTAAGTAATGTTAAATTTTGCTGACATTCACAGAGTTTGCCACAAGGCATATTGGATGGCTTTTTGGTTTCATTGTGGGTTGCTCAAAGGCAGCAGGCAGTGAGGAAAAATCAAGGTAACTGAAGTAGGAGAAAAGGGTTTAGGGGTAACACAAAACTTGTATTTATTTGTTCCATTATTCTACTAGTATATTTGAAGTTCCTGAAAAGTGCTAGCTCCTACAAGGTTTGGGGGAGATGAAGAATAACTATTGGCTTTTTTCAAAAATGTGAAATCTAGATTATTTTACAAAGCAATTAACAGGTGAATAAATTGTTAGACATAACACTTGAGAAGTAATGAAACATTTCTAGGAAGAAGTGAAATTTCACCTGAGATCTGATGGATACATAGAAAGATAAAGCCAACTAGATTGTAAAGACAGAAGGAAGGGTTTCTGCTTTAACTATGTACAAAATTCATGACCACATCTGAGAGATGGATAGTACACATGATGTCTGAAGCCTGAGAATTACATGAAAAATGTCACAAGAAGTGAGACTAGTCTGAAAAGAAGGGGTTGCTTATCAAAGGTTAAGTTAGCCAGCTTTTTGGACTCTATCCTATGTCAATAGGAAATAGTTAGCTATGATTTGCATGTTAGAAAGTACACTCTAGTTACAATGAATAGAGAAAGGATGGATAAGATAAATGTTTGGACAATAATACAGTAAGTTGTGATAGAGGCCTAAATTACAAGTAGACAGGTTTAAAAAAAAATAGGTTAGATAATTAGTATGTTCAATATCTACTTTTTATCAGTGGAGTTTAGAAAGATATATGAAGTATATTTTCTTGGCTTTGTGACTGAATAACTGGCTGGAAGATGACACCACTTGCTGAGTGAGAAAATTCACACTTCAAAGCAGATGAAAAATACAGGATGGATTTTGAATTGCTGAATTCTCTTTTGAAGATGTTATATTTAGGTGCTTTGGGAATACCTAAGTGAAGTTGTCTGGAGATCTCTTGAATGTATACCTAGAGGCAAAATCTGGCCTAGACATTTAGACTTTTGTGACACAAAAGTGACAACCATCCCCAGAATATTTTATGAGAGCTTCACAAGAGTGTGCAAAAAATGACCCAGGATGGCTTAGGAACAAAATGTAAAGTAATGCTTTAATTAAAACATAAGCACAGGGGATGGAGCCAGCAAGAAGAGTAGAAGTGGACAGAAAGATGGGATTCTGATGACTTGCAAACCAAAACAAAACAAAACGTGAAAATGGTGAAAACTAATGTCAACGACATCTGGGGCTACAGAGACAACATGAAAGTCCCCACTGCCTGTGGGAAGAAGGAGATTGTTGGTGAGCCTGGAGTGAGTGGCTGTATTACAGTTACTGTGAGAGCAGTTTCAGAATACAAGCTGATATCTAAATGCTGACGACGAAGCAAATGACTTTCCAGGACGTTTAGTACTGAAAGAATGAAGAGGAGAGGGACTGATGGATACAGGAAAAGGAAAAGAAGTCACAGGTCATTAGTAATGATTTCAGCATGTATCTTGTTTTTAAACTGATGGGGAAGATCAAATAAATTAGTAGAGGATGAACATATGGGATGAACAAAGCAGCTTGGGAACCAAAATATAAGTTTATATATTAGAGAATTTGTATGTTGCGAATAATCATTGTGGCAATTGATCACGGAGTCTAAGCTGTTTAGGGTGAGCACTGAATAAAAGAGGGGGCAGTAGGTAAAGGATACTTAGGGCTAAAGTGACTGAGTGGATACACAAAAGTTCACAGTGTCATAACTGATGTGAAAGGAGAATGCAGGAAGTTGCGGCCGTAGGATAAGGTTTTGATTTTGGATAGCTACTATTTTATCAATTGCCACGTAAAACAAGCTTCACAGTGGAATCATGGGAGTGAGATGCTCACGTGGAATAGCAATGGGGTCCCTGATTCCGAGATCAAGGATTTAAGAAGCCAAGGTATGAACTAAGTGGTGTTCATGATGCCGATGGCAAATTTGTGGAAGACAAACGTGTGGCATCTACACCAGAGCCTTCAGTGAATAAGAGGGAGCGACCTGGGTGTGTATGTGATGGCAGTGACTATGGGACCAGCCTCTGAGCATCAGGGACGTGTACCTGGATGCAAGACATAAAAACAAGAAAGAATGTTCCAGCATGAACAATGCCTTATTTCACCTGCCAGACTTAATATATGTGGATAGTTTCACATGGAACAGCCTTTGGAAACCTGGAGAGAAATACGTTTTCAAGGATGATCCAAGCTTCAGTTTAAAGAAAAGAAACTAAAATGACCAAAGGTATTGGTGAGTTTGGTAACGTCAGAGCAAGAGCTACACAGACTCCAACACATCAGAGAAATGTAAATACTAGAAAAATTAAGAGCCAGGAAAGGTGATGATCTGAGATCACAAGTCAATGAGGCAATGGAAAAGACCTCAAAATATTGCAAAAGAATAAGCTACAATCCTGGGTGTGATGGGACTGCACAGTTTTTCTTTTGAAAATAAGCCTAAATCTGAATACTATTAATACTGATGGAATGAAAAACCATGTGTGCACACCCAGTCATGTCTGACTTATGGGTGGTAGCCAGCCAGTCTCCTCTGTCCATGGGTTTTTCCAGGTAAGAATACTGGAATGAGTTGCCATTTCCTCCTCCAGGGGATCTTGTCTCCGACATCTTCTGCACTGGCAGGAGGATTCTTTGCTACTGCACTGCCACGTGGGAAGCCCATTTTAAGAGCTAAGATTTACTCACTTAGCACATGCTGCATGAGAGGCATTATTTTACGTACTTAAGGTGGACAAACTTAGAGATCACCTTTCCAAAATTTCTGATTAATGGGGAAATTCTTGCCTCTATGAAAAGAGTTCATTTCTATAAACTATGAATTGAGGTCAGGGAGTCCAGAACTAGTTCATGAGCTAATTTGCTTCCCCCACATGAATCATGAAACAGCAGGAGGGTTTAAACTCTCACTCTCAGCTTCCATATCTGAAAATGAAGAAGATAGCTTATCACCAGTTGATAGAGTTGATGGAAAGATGATCTGAGATGAAGTAGTAGAAAAATTTAAAAAGTCAAACATATCTGCTCAGATGAAGATCATTAAAAGCTGTTTCTTTTAATAAGCCATAAATTGGCTTTTAGTTCTACAAAATTATCTTGATTTTTTTCTTCTCCTGTTTTGCATTTAGATGTTAGGAGCCACTTGATAAATATGTTTTCTGAATTATTTTAATGTATTTTTAATCATCCCATGCACATTTCAGAAAAAGCAAGACTATCTATGTTTCTAAGGGCTTTTCTCCCTTCAATTCCCAAATATTACACAGTAATTGAAAGAAAACTAGAAATCATAGTAAGAGAACAAAATAAAATAACATCCTGAAACAGGTGATAGAGAGATGGTCAGAATTTAAAATTACCTTTCATACTACCCCTTCTGAAATTATTTGTTAATTTATTGTTTTCTGTTAATTAACAAGTTTCAAAGAATTAGCATGTTTGTTTAAAGTATTTCAATAATTAAAAAAAAATTTGGGCTCAAATAACTGTCTTTATGTTCTTTTATTAAAAATAGATAAATTATTCAATTATGTTAGATTTTAAATAAAATGCCATCTTTCATCTTTCCAAACCCCACAGAATTTTATACTTTGGAAATTCTACAGAAAACAAATCACTTCATTCTGAAACCAGATTTGCACGGGAGAGTCTCCTTTGAATGTGTTCAACATAAGATCAGAGTGGATCAGAATCAGTTCCCAACATCTGCTTGATTATCTCTAAGGGAGACAAGAATACTCAGACAGTGTGCTCTAGGGGGTTTATTGTTAAAAACAAAAATTTATTGTTAAATCTCTACTATGGCAAAAGGCAATTATTCTGCAGTGTCTGAGTTTATCCTCTTGGGACTCACAGATAATCCAGAACTTCAAGTCACTCTCTTTGGTGTATTCCTAGTAATCTATTTTGCTAGTGTCCTGGGTAATCTTGGTTTGATTGTGCTAATACAAGTCAGCCCGCAGCTTCACACACCCATGTATTTTTTTCTCAGTCACCTGGCTTTTATTGATTTTTCTTTTACTTCATCTGTCACCCCAAACACCTTGGTGAATTTTCTGTGTGAAGTTAGAAGTATAACATTTTATGCATGTGCCATTCAGCTGTGCTGCTTCATCACATTTGTAGTTTGTGAACAGTATTTGCTCTCAATCATGGCCTATGACAGGTATGTTGCCATTTGCAACCCTTTACTCTATGCCATCCTCATGCCTAAAAACTCTGTAACCGGATCATTGCTAGCACATATATTTATGGGTTCGTTGTGGGTCTTGCGCAGACAGTCGCAACATTCCTCTTGTCTTTCTGTGGCTCCAATAGGGTCAACCACTTCTACTGTGATGACGTTCCCTTGGTCGCGCTGGCTTGCTCTGACACTCACGTCAAAGAGCTGATGCTGTTAATCATCGCTGGGTTCAACACCCTCTGCTCTCTGCTGATCGTGATCATTTCTTATATCTTCATCCTCTCTGCCGTTCTGAGGATCCGCTCTGCTGAAGGAAGGCAAAAAGCCTTTTCTACCTGCGTTTCCCACCTCACCTCCATCACCATATTCTATGCAGCAATTATTTTCATGTACCTCCTGCCCAGTTCAAGCCATGCTCTGAACACAGATAAATTTGCTTCGGTGTTCTATGTGGTAGTGATTCCCATGTTAAACCCATTGATCTACAGCTTGAGGAATCAGGAAGTAAAGAATGCACTGAAGAGAAATATAGAAAAGTTGCATTTGGCTATCAAATAACTGAAAAAAATCAAGGACAGGGAGGAATCAGAGGACTTGGAGTTGTGGCTTATCTAGAGTCAAAATGCAGATAAATGATAGGGTCAAATTCCTCACTTTCAGTGTTCATATTTACTCAGTGTCTTACCCACTCTGTCATTCTTGGTGATTTACACGTGAAAGGCATTTTGTAAATTCTGAGGTGTTAAATTGGAAAAGGAGAAAGAGACAAACAAGTAAAGACAGAGAGCGAAACAGAGATAGAGATATTTTAACCTGTTTGAAAAAGCATCTTTATAATTAAAGAATGGAGAAGGAAATGGCAACCCACTCCAGTATCCTTGCCTGGAAAATCTCATGGACAGAGGAGCCTCTTGGGCTGCGTTCCATGGGGCCTCAAAGAGCCGGGCACGACTGAGCGACTAACACTTACATTTATAATTAAAGAAATGGAACATCGGGCATAGTGACTTATCTAAATTCTGTGTCATATGGTCATACTAGATAGACCAACATTTAGTATTTTATATTTCAGTTTGCTGAATAGATAATCTGGAAAATAAGGCAAAGATTAATAGCAAGATTTTTTTTCCAACATGCTGAATAATCTTCCTAACACTCCTCTTCTTGCATTCAGCTCAAAGAGAGCCACCTTGACCTTGAGCCCTAGGTAACAGCGATCCTGCACTGTGTCAGTTTAGTTCACTAGGGAGCTTTCCTGCCAAATAACTGCTTGCTTGTTCTGTATCAATTGTGATTAGGAACATGGACTCTTCCTTCACACAGTTTGGCCAACAATTTTAGTTTTCCAAGTAATAGCTGTTATCTTGGGTAAATTATTATATTTCACATCTCTTTTTCTTGGTTTCTCCATCTACAACAGCAATAGTTCCTTTGTCCAGGACTGACTGTGAAGACTGAGTAAGATGATGACTGTAAACGGCTCACATAGTTCACAGCGCATGCCAAGGGCTTCATGAGTGCTAACTGTCACATCTGATTAGTAACATCATCTTCAGCACTGCTACTGCATGCATAGCCTTTTTAGAAAGAGTTGGCAACGTGATTTGCTTTATTTCAAAATCAACAAAATGAAATTACAAAAGCTGACAAGTTATTGCATTGTCATCATTAAAGCAATTCCATTCCTTTTCATTTCTGTTTCAAATTGATATGAATGACTTTTTAAGCTGTACATATTTAAAGTGCTCAGTTTGATAAGTTTTGAAATATCACCGTGTGAAATGCTGAGCAAGACCGTCCCATCCCCCAGGGCTCCTCCTCCGCTGACCCTGGGCAGCCGCCACCTGGCTCCTGTCCCTGTGGTTGCTTCGCTATTCTTAGATGCATGCTGCATGCTAATTTGCTCAGTCATGTCTGACTGCTTATCTCCTACAGTTTGATATGAATGGAATCAGCGATATGAACCCTTAAAGACAGAAAAATTTTATATTTCAGCAGTGCAAACAGCTTCATGTTGAACATTTGGCGTAATTATTCTCTAAAAGTGCATTGTCCACACCACTGAGATGTTGGCAGCATCCACACCACTGAGCTATTCTAAGGCCATTCTACCTCCTATGCATGTGTGCCTGCTGTCCCTTCAGTCATGTCCTTGTGACCCCCTGGACTGCAGCCCACCAGGCTCCTCTGCCCATGCGATTCTCCAGGCAAGAATACTGGAGTGAGGTGCCATGCCCTCTGCCAGGGGATCTTCCCAATTCAAGGAAGGAAAAGGAGCCCTGGCTTCTCCTGCATTGGCAGACAGGTTGTTACCACCAGCACAAACTGGGAAGCCCATCCTGCCTCCCACTGCCCCTAAATTTCATCACAATTGCTTGTATTAATTTTGTTGGGGTGTAGTTGCTTTATAATATTGCATTAGTTTCCTGCCACACAGCAAAGTGAATTAGTTACACATACCCACATATCCACTCTTTTTAGACTCACTTCCCATTTAGGTCCCCACAGAGCACTGAGCAGGGATCCCTGTGCTATGCAGTGGGTTCTCTTCAGTTATCTCTTTCACACAGAACAGTGTGTATGTGTCAAGCCCAATCTCCAAACTCACTCATCTGTCTTTCCTCCCTTGGCAATCATAAGTTTCTTTTCTATATCTGTAATTCTATTTCTGTTCTGCAAACAAGTTCATCTTGCAAAAAGTACCATTTTTGTAGATGCCACATATAAGGGATATTATATATTTGTCTCTCACTTTCTGACTTACTTCACTCACTTTGACAGTCTCTAGGTCCATCCTTGTTCCTGTTAATAGTATTGTTTCATTCTTTTTATGGTTGAGTAAGATCCCATTCATCTGGTCCCATCACTTCATGGGAAATAGATGGGGAAACAGTGCAAACAGTGTCAGACTTTATTTTGGGGGGCTCCAAAATCACTGCAGATGGTGATTGCAGCCATGAAATTAAAAGACGCTTACTCCTTGAAAGGAAAGTTATGAGCAACCTAGATAGCATATTAAAAAGCAGAGATATTGCTTTGCCAACTAAGGTCTGTCTAGTCAAGGCTATGGTTTTTCCAGTGGTCATGTATGGATGGGAGAGTTGGGAGAGTTGGACTATGAAGAAAGCTGAGCGCTGAAGAATTGATGCTTTTGAACTGTGGTGTTGGAAAGGACTCTTGCAAGTCCCTTGGACTGCGAGGAGATCCAATCAGTGCATCTTAAAGGAGATCAGTCCTGGGTGTTCATTGGAAGGACTGATGCTGAAGCTGAAACTCCAGTACTTTGGCCACCTCATGCGAAGAGCTGACTCACTGGAAAAGACTCTGATGCTGGGAGGGATTGGGGGCAGGAGGAGAAGGGGACAACAGAAGATGGATGGCTGGATGGCATCACGGACTCGATGGACATGGGTTTGGGTGAACTCCGGGAGTCGGTGATGGACAGGGAGGCCTGGCGTGCTGCGATTCATGGGGTCGCAAAGAGCCAGACACGACTGAGTGACTGAACTGAACTGAACTGGAGATTCCATTGTACATATGCACCACATCTTCTCTATCCCTTCCTCCGTTGATGGACATTTAAGTTGCTTCCGTGTCCAGGCTATTGCAGATCGTGCTGCAGTGCACACTGGGTGCATGTGTTCTTAGAAATTATGGTTTTCTTCAGATATATGTCCAGGTGGGCTTCCCCAGTAACTCAGCTGGTAAAGTTGCCCAGGAGACCTGGTTTCAGTCCCTGGGTGGGGAAGATCACTCAAAAGGAGGGCACGGCAACCCACTCCAGTATGCTTGCCTGGAAAATCCCCATGGTCAGAGGAGCCTGGTGCATGGTCAGAGGAGCCTGGAGTCCATGGGCTACAAAGAGTTGGACATGAACGAGCAACTAAGGACACAGATGGCAGCTGTGGCTTTATTTTAAGGAACTTCCATACTGCTCTTCATAGTGGTTATACTAATTTACATCCCCACCAACAGTACAGGAGGGTTCTTTTTTCTCTGTACCCTCTCTAGCATGCATTGTCTGTAGATATTTTGAAGATGGATAGACATTTCTCCAAAGAAAACATATAGATAGTAAAAGAATACATGAAAAGATGCTCAGTATCGCTAATTGTTATTGAAATGCAAATCAAAACTACAGTTGGGTAGCAATGACAACCCACTCAAATATGCTTGCCTGGAGAATTCCATGGACAGAGGAGTCTGGCAGATCTCAAAAAGCTGGACAGGAATGAGCAAATGTCATTCACTCACTCACTCACTTACCTAGTTGGCCATTTTAAATTTAGTTTTTCTTGTGTTTGTGAGCATATTTGAAACTGAATTTTTTGGTTCTTCCATTCCTACTATTAAAATAAGCATATATTTTCTTGAAACAAAATTTAAGCTACTTTTTGCATTTAGTAAAATGCAAACATTAATAAAACATTTATTTAGTTCCACTTTTCAAAGTAAAAACAGAGATAAACTGTGTGTCTGGTGCTGGATGAAACTCTTTAAATGGATGGTATCAGCTAATTTTTTAACATTCTACTGAGACGAGTATTTAAAAAATAAAAAAAGTCCAAAACAGTTTTTGTAGTTCTTTAATAAGCATGTAGCTAATAACTAGAAAAAAATGAGTTTAATTTTGGTAAAAGAGATTTTTAGTGACTATTTTAAACATTTTTAACTATAGAGTCAGAGAAGACTCTCAAGAGTCCCTCAGACTACAGGGCGATCAAACCAGTCAATCCAAAGGAAATATCAGTCCTGAATATCCATTGGAAGGACTGATGCTGAGGCTTAAGCTCCAATACTTTGTCCACCTAATGCAAAGAGACGACTCATTGGAAAAGACCCTAATGCTGGGAAAGTTTGAGGGCAGGAGGAGAAGTGGATGAGAGGGGATGAGATGGTGAGATGACACCCCTGAGTTGATGGCCATGAGTTTGAGGAAGCTCCAGGAGCTGGTGATGGACAGGGAAGCCTGGTGTGCTGCAGTCCCTGGGGTCACAAAGAGTTGGACAGGACTGGGCGACTGAACTGAACTGGTTTTGAACATTGATCCAAACTCATTTACAAGCTAAATTTAAATTTTCTGTTTAATTAGAAAAATAATTTGAAAGATAGATGAGCCTGAATCTGGCACAATGAATGAATCTTTCATGGGGCTCACATACTCTGGAAAAGAAAATGAAGGGAAAAGTCACCATACTTGGGACAAAAGCTCTTTTCCTTTATCATTTTTTTGCCTTTCAGTGATGTTAATTTTAGAAATTTCCAGGAATATTCCATCATCTCCCAAAAGCTAGAGTCTTAATAGTTTCTAAAAGTGTATCCACAGCTCACTTCTACACTTTGGCATCACTTGGTCCCTTGGCTATTACATAACTGCTTTGGCTTAGAATATAAGGAAAGGGTTTTAAAAGCTCTGAGGCACAAGTTTTTCATGTAAGTTGAGATACTCAGGAGAAATGAACTCTCATAGTCCTCAGCCTGGATTGTTACTTATATAATAAAATATCAACATCCTATGCTAAATTTAATTATCTAAAAAAAATTAAGTGACAAGAAGGTCTGAGGGAAAGAAATCAGTCTATAAATATATTATTACTAATGGTTTTTCTTCATAGATAACACTGTAATGTTACTATGAAACAGTCAAGCTATATTAAAACATGGGCTTCTCTGAACTAATATGTAAATAAAAATATAACTGAGGGAATAAGAGGTACTTATACATAAGCAACAAAAATTAAACTCATCAGAATATTTTCATTCTAAACATATTCTGGATAATCTAGTACTTATACAACAATTTATTTTATTAAATTAATAAATCATACTTCAAGAAAATTTAACTTCATATGTTTTCTACTTATCATTTTCAAAAAGGTAAAATGGGTTAAAACTCACTTTCTTTATTTTGTAAATCCTGATTTTCACATTGCTAAACTTAAATGTATACGACTTATTTCTTAGCATTGGTAAGAGAACTAAATGAGTTGATAAAATTTAAAATTAGGCTAAGCAATAGCAAACACTCAGTAAATGTCAGGTATTTTTCTTCTTTTTCTTTGTTGCTAGTAAATAAATTGTATAAGTGAGTGATGGTCTTTGCTTAAATATATCATGTAAAAATAAGTTGTAAAGAAAATGTGTTGTCCTTTTTAAAATAATTCAGTTGTCACTCAAGAAACTGAAAAGTTGATGTATGGCAAAACCAATACAATATTGTAAAGTAATTAGCCTCCAATTAAAATAAATAAATTTATATTAAAAAATTTAAAGAAAAGAAACTGAAAAGACTTGAGAGGAGCTTCCTTTCTGTATGAAAGGGTCTGTTTTCTTCCTCAGGTTAGAGTAATTTTCTGCCTTTTATAAATTTATATACAGCTGTATTATTTTGAAATTATTTCCATTATAGGTTACTACAAGATATTGAGTATAGTTCCCTGCTACATAGTAAACTTTTATTGCATGTCTATTTTTTAATTAAAAATTTAACATTCTATTCAGAGTAAGTCAAACAAGTAGAATCAAATGTCATAAATTTTTAGTTAGGCAAAAATTCATAATTTTTCTAAAATATGTACATTATATATATATATTAATTATATAAGTATATGCAAGATATTTTCTACTACTTTTGATAAAGGTTTAAGAAAGAATATCCAAAAAAATAAAAAGAGATGGAAAAATTGGAAAACATAAACTAAATGAAATGGGAGCACTGATTACAAGATAGAAAAGGTGGAATGAACAAGGCAAAAGTGAGAGATCATCACGTAGCCCAGTTGTTTTTAAACATGGTTGCTCCTTAGAAATATATCTTAAGCTATGGAAAAATAAAACCCCGTCTACCATTATTTCTTCAAATGCATTTTCTGCCCCACCCCCTCTCTCTTCTCTTTCAGGGATGCCATAATGTGAATATTATTACACTTGATATTGACACAGAGGTCCCTTAAACTCTCATTTCTATAAATTTTGTCTTCTTGTTGCTGTTCTTATTGGGTGATTTTCAATATTCTATTTTGCAAATCATTTTTCTCTAGCATTGATCCCCTCTCATGTATGTGTGTGTGTGTATATATATATATATATATATCTTTAAAAATTTCAGCTGTTGTATTCAGTTGTGTTGGTTCGTTCTTATATTTCCCTTCTCTGTTGCTGTTTCTCACTGAATCCCTCCATTCATTTTCTGAGTTTGGTGAACCTCCTTTGATCATTTCTTTCCATTCTTTATCAGGTAAACACTTATCTAAAGACCATTTCATTAGGGTTTGTTCTGGGGTTTTATTTTGCTCTTTTGTCTGGAACTCATTCCTTTGTCTCCTCATTATGTTTGACTATTGATTTCTGTTCCTCTGAATTAGGCAAAGCACCGACTTCTCCTTGTCTTGAAGGAGTATCTTTGTGTGGGTGCATCTCTGGTGTCCACTGCTTGCAACTGGCAACTTTGGCAGGCTGACTCCAGCCAGAGTGAGTGCAGGCCTGGGGCAGACCTGGGGAAGTGCTGCTCCTAAGACTCATAAGAATGTGGATTTTGATATTTTACCTGAGGAAATGATGTTTCACACTGCAGTTTTAAAGGCCGCACAGAACTGTGTGTCTGTTTAGGAAGAAGCTGAATAACATAACTATTGATTATAAGTGAATTTCTTCTGGAATTTCCCTGAGAAAAGTCAGGATTACTTTAAGAAATGACTGCTAAAAGTAAGAGATTAAAATTGTGTAGACGTGAAAACTCCAATTAGTGTTTCAACTTTGCTATTGTAAATAATCATTGGAAGCAAAAAGATAAAGTGAAACTCAGAAGAGCAGAGTTCCTCAAGTGAGGCACTAAGATTCTTTACGTTTGAATTTCTTTACCTGTGAAAGAGAAGCTTCCTATGTTGTTTCTTTGTGTTTTCTATGGGATATGTGAGAATATGTGTGAATATCCATCATATAAATATGTACTCACAAGGCATAGTGCAGTGACTGGAAGCACCGTGTTCTCTGTCAAACCTGATTTAAAACCCTGAGGATTCATTCAACTCACAAGATTCTAAAGACACTTCATGGTAACATACATGGATTTCTTACTTCTTACAAATTAAGTGCAGAAGAGGAAATAATTCCCTTGTACAATATACCTCAAGGCTCCCCTGTTGGCTCAGAGGTGAAGAATTCAGCTGCCACTTCAGGAGACTCAGGTTTGATCTCTGATTGGGAAGATCCCCTGGAGAAAGAAAGGGCAACCCACTCCAGTATTCTAACCTGGAACGTGCTATGGACAGAGGAACCTGGTGGGCTAGAATCCATCGGGTCACGAAAAAGTCAGACATGACTTAGCAACTAAACAACAGCAACATTACAGACCTCAAACTGTATTTTATACAATGACCATAACCACCAAAATCACCTTCCAAAATGGCAAAGTGATAATATTAAATCAGTAATTTAATTAATTTTTATGAACTGTCAAAATAATGAAAGAACTTAGAATCACTAAGTTTTAAATTTCATGTCATTATCCTATAAGGGTGTTGAATAAATGACATTGTGGCCTAAGATTATTTCTATTTGAACATATGAGAATTTATTTGTTTTTAAAATATACTTTCTTATAAACCATGTTTTCCAATTATATTTAAATTTCTGATAATGACACCTCTAAGTATCGATAACCTATAATTAGGTTTCCCAGCTGGCTCAGTGAATCTGCCTGCCAATGCTGGGGACCTGAGTTCGATCCCTGGGTCAGGAAGAAACCCAGGAGAAAGGAGTGGTAACCCACTCCAGTATTCTTGTCTGGGAAATCCCATGGACAGAGGAAACTGGTAGGCTAAAGTCCATGGGGACAGAAAGAATCTAACGAAACTTAGCAAACTAGATATAAATAACACAACGATGTATAATTCGGGCTTCCCAGATGCTTGTAGTGGTAAAGATTCTGCCTGCAGTGCAGGAGACACAGAAGAGGCAAACTCAAGCCCTGAGTTGGAAAGATCCCCTGAGTAGGAAATGGCAGCCCACTCCAGAATTCTTCCCTGGAGATCCCAATGGACTGAGAAGCCTGGTAGGGTACAGTCCAAAGTGCTGCAAAGAACTGGACATGACTGAGAGACTGAGTGTAATCTATAATACTCTTTACTCTTAACATCCAAAGTCTTAAGAAAACAAACTTCAAATAGAGTTGAATTTGAACTTAGAATATTCCTATTATTAGTTATGTGACCTTAGACAATTTATAAATTATTGAGACCTAGACGTGAAACCTTACACTCCAGTAGATTTGATATATAGGATTAAGTGGAACTAGGTGATAAAAATCCTGGAAGGTAGTAGAAGTCTAACTAAGCTTTGTCTTTCTTATTTAAGGCTGATAAACTTTTGAGAACTTAACTGATTAATTTTTAGTTACACTTAAACATATTTATATAACAACACATAGAACTTACGGGCTTCCCAGGTGGCGCTAGTGGTAAAGAATCTGCCTCCAGGAGACATATGAGATGCAGACTTGATTTCTGGGTCAGGAAGATCCCCTGGAGGGCATGGCAATCCACTCCAGTATTCTTGCCCAACAAGTCCCATGAGAGAGGAGCCTGGCAGGCTGCAGTCCACGGAGTCACAAAGAGTTGAACGTGACTGAAGTGACTGAGCAGGCATAGCACTTACTATAACAGGACACAGTTCTGAGCCTTTCATAAACATTAACCGGTTTAACCTTCAAAACCAATCAACCATTCGGTTCCCATTATTTTGTAAAGTTGGAAAGAGAGTCATGCAGAGTTCACGTTAATTGTCCCAAGTTTCACAGCTAATAAAAGAAGATAGAATTCAAACTGATGCAGTATTGGTTCTAGAGTTCCGAGTTTCAAGCAAAGATGCTGCTACCTTTGTTTGGGATACATGTATATGTGTTTGGGAGTGTATTTCTGTTCGCTTTTGAAGATGATTTCATGGTCTTTAAATGCTGCTATGTCCTGAGCAGGACTCAGAATCAAACTGACTTTGCAGAATTAACCTGGGTCCTTGTAGTAATTATCAGGGTCTCTTGAAGTAACAATCACATTTTCAGTTTACTGGTAAAGAAATTACAACCAATGTCAAAAAGGGAAAGACTGACTTGTTTTTCTTCTTGTATTTAAGACAATGTTATTATTTTCTTAATTTTAATATCTTTAAATTTTCACAACCTTTTCCTAAGACTTTCTTGGCGGCATCTTTCACCTCTTTATTTCTTAGACTGTAGATGAGTGGGTTCAACATGGGGATCACCACAGTGTAAAACACAGATGCCATTTTGTCTGTGTCCAGGGAGTGGTTTGACTTGGGTTGCAGGTACATAAAGATCAGCGTGCCATAAAAATAGTGACAGCCACCATGTGGGAGCCACAGGTAGCAATGGCCTGGAGTCGCCCCTGCGTAGAGCGGATCCTTAGGATGGCGGTGATGATGAAGAGGTAGGAGGTGAGGACAACGGAAGATGAACAGATCATATCGAAACCAGCAAAGGCAAAGATCAGAATTTCCTTCACGCGTGTGTCTGAGCATGACAGAGCCAAGAGGGGGAGGTCATCACAGTAGAAATGGTTAATAACATTGGGGCCGCAGTAGGTTAGACGGAAGGTGATGATGGTATGGAACAGGGCAACCAGAAAGCTGTATATATATGGAACTGCCACTAGTCGAATGCAGACTCTCTCTGACATCAATGCGAAATAATGCAGGGGGACTACAGATGGCCACATAGCGATCATAGGCCATGGAAGCTAAGAGGAAACACTCCGTGATCATGAAGGTGAGAAAACAGCCCAGTTGTGTCGCACAAGCATAGAAAGCAATAGCATTGTGCTCCACAACAAAGTTCACCATCATCTTTGGTGTGATAGCAGAGGAGTAGCAAAGATCAACAAAGGCCAAGTGACTGAGGAAATAGTACATAGGCGTGTGGAGTCGAGCATCGATTCTGATCAAGACTATCAAGCCCAGGTTGCCCAGCACCGTGACCAGGTAAATGACCAACAACATCACAAAGCAGGGGACCTGGAGCTCTGGCCGGTCTGTAATTCCCTTGAGAATGAATTCAGTGACAGAAGTAAGATTTACTCTAGCCATTTAACCTGATGGATTTTGAAGAGTTTGTTGTGAGTTGAAGAATAAAAATGACACCTTCTACAGCCTCTGCCAGAGGTGGGGAAGGTGATCATTAGCATCTTCTATCCATGAGTCACACCTTCTTGTGGGCAAAAGGTAGCTGCCGCTCTCCAATGACATGCCATTCTCGCTCCAGGGAAAGGAATCTAGTACTCTCAGAGTAGTCTTCTTAAGCCTTACTTTGCTTTACAAAGAAGTGGTGCTTCTTTGCTTTATGATGTAGAAAATATGGGAAGATGCTGATGAAAAATTAAATAGTATCTGAGAGAAAGCACTTGAGACAACTAATAGTAATATTCCAGTGTTTTGGAGCCACCAAGGCTTTGGTGTCCATGTATATGTTATAGGGAATAACTTACTCCGTGTTACATATATTTCGTTTCTTTAACCTTTTGTTTCCTGTTGCATTTGTTCACCGAAAGAATACTGTTCATACATATTGGTCTACTTAGGAAAACCCTGCTCCTCTGCCTGAATGTTAAATCAAAGTGCATTTGTTCAGGACCCTGTCCACTTGTGGATGGCTACAGGAGGGAAGAAATGAACACACCCTCTGCCCAAGGATTGCCATTCCAGGAGATATTTGCATAGCTAATGGGCTTTTAAATTTACTTCTTCACCCTCCCATCATCTCTGTTCTATAAAAGAACCTATCATCTGGGCCCCAATTAGATGATTATTTTGAGACATCTGTCTGCTATCTTCTTTGTCTGCTGGCTTTCTGCGTAAAGCCAATATTCCTTGCCTCAGCACCTAAACTCACAGTTAACTGGCTTGCCTTGCAGTAAGAAGCAGAGAAGGTGATGGCATCCCACTCCAGTGTTCTTGTCTGGAGAATCCCAGGGATGGGGAAGCCTGGTGGGCTGCCATCTATGGGGTCGCACAGAGTCGGACACGACTGAAGCGACTTAGCAGCAGCAGCAGTAAGCAGAGTGAGCTTGGATTAGGTAACACATGTGGCAGTTAAAAATACATAATAGATACATGAAACTACACTTTTATTTCCCTGTTTCTCAATTTTTTTGTATATTCTTGGGTTTTATTATTTTTTAAAATTTATTTATTTTTTTAATTACAATACTGTATTTGTTTTGCCATACATTGACATGAATCAGCCACAGGTGTCCACAATCTCCCAATGCCAAAGCCCCCTCCCACCTCCCACCCCACATCCTCTCCCTGAATCATCCTGTGCACCAGCCCCATGCGTCCTGCATTCTGTATTGAACACAGACTGGCGCTTCATTCTTACAAGATAGTATACATGTTTCAATGCCATTTTCCCAAATCATTCCACCCTCTCCCTCTCCCTCAGAGTCCAAAAGTCCGTTCTATACCTCTGAGTCTCTTTTGTTGTCTCACATAGAGGGTCTTCATTACTATTCTTCTAAATTCCATATATGTGTGTCAGTATACTGTATTGGTGTTTTTCTTTCTGACTTACTTCACTCTGTATAATCGGCTCCAGTTTCATCCATCTCATTAGAACTGAGTCAAATTTATTCTTTTTAAGGGCTGAGTAGTACTCCATTGTGTATATGTACCACAGCTTTCTTATCCATTCTTCTGCTGATGGACATCTAGGTTGTTTCCATGTCCTGGCTATTATAAACAGTGCTGCAATGAACATTGGGGTACATGTGTCTCTTTCAATTCTGGTTTCCTCGGTGTGTATGCCCAGCAGTGGGATTGCTGGGTCATAAGGCAGTTCTATTTGCAATTTTTTAAGGAATCTCCTCACTATTTTCCATAGTGGCTGTACTAGTTTGCATTCCCACCAGCAGTGTAAGAGGGTTCCCTTTTCTCCACATCCTCTCCAGCATTTATTGCTTGTAGACTTTTGGATCGCAGCCATTCTGGTGTGAAATGGTACCTCATTGTGGTCTTGATTTGCATTTCTCTGATAATGAGTGATGTTGAGCATCTTTTCATGTGTTTGTTAGCCATCCGTACGTCTTCTTTGGAGAAATGCCTATTCAGTTCTTTGGCCCATTTTTTTATTGGTTTGTTTATTTTTCTGGAGTTGAGCTGCATAAGTTGCTTGTATATCTTTGAGATTAGTTGTTTGTCAGTTGTTTCATTTGCTATTGTTTTCTCCCATTCAGAAGGCTGTCTTTTCACCTTGCTTATAGTTTCCTTTGTTGTGCAGAAGCTTTTAATTTTAATTAGATCCCATTTGTTTATTTTTGCTTTTATTTCCAGTATATTGGGAGGTGGATCATAGAGGATCCTGCTGTGATTTATGTCGGAGAGTGTTTTGCCTATGTTTTCCTCTAGGAGTTTTATAGTTTCTGGTCTTACATTTAGATCTTTACTCCATTTTGAGTTTATTTTTGTGTATGGTGTTAGAGAACTAGTTTCATTCTTTTACAAGTGGTTGACCAGTTTTCCCAGCACCACCTGTTAAAGAGACTGTCTTTACTCCATTGTATATTCTTGCCTCCTTTGTCGAAGATAAGGTGTCCATAGGTGTGTGCGTTTATCTCAGGGCTTTCTATTTTGTTCCATTGATCTATATTTCTGCCTTTGTGCCAGTACCATACTGTCTTAATGGCTGTGGCTTTGTAGTAGAGCCTGAAGTCAGGCAAGTTGATTCCTCCAGTTCCATTCTTCTTTCTCAAGATTGCTTTGGCTAGTCGAGGTTTTTATAGTTTTCGATATATAGGTCTTTAGTTTCTTTAGGTAGGTATATTCCTAAGTATTTTATTCTTTTCGTTGCAATGGTGAATGGGATTGTTTCCTTGACTTCTTTTTCTACTTTCTCATTATTAGTGTATAGGAATGCAAGGGATTTCTGAGTGTTGATTTTATATCCTGCAACTTTACTATATTCGTTGACTAGCTCTAGTAGTTTTCTGGTCAAGTCTTTAGGATTTTCTATATAGAGGATCATGTCGTCTGCAAACAGTGAGAGTTTTACTTCTTCTTTTCCAATTTGGATTCCTTGTATTTCTTTTTCTGCTCTGATTGCTGTGGCCAAAACTTCCAGTACGATATTGAATAGTAGTGGTGAAAGTGGACACCCTTGTCTTGTTAAGTCCCCAAAGCTTTAAAATATAAAAATGACCTAGCGTGACCTACTTACTTACTTTATAAAAGTAAGTACTTGATGCCATGTAAGTTAGAAGGTAATTAATCAGATCTGTGGGAAAATATCATTTTCATAGGCATTAAAGAGACAGCATTATTTTCCAATTCAAAAATTTACTGCATTTTACAGTTTGTTTCTGAGAGATAACATTAAGTAGTCTGTTAGATAATTTATTCTATACTATATGTAGATAAACACCTTTTCCCATAAACATGTGTCAGTATATTTCAGGGGCTTAAAATATCCAAAGTATCTACCTTCAGTTGTAAACAAAGTTTTGTGGAAGCATGTATAGTAGTTCTTGATGAATGCTTCAGAATAATTACCTGTATTTTTGACAGCTCTGGAAAAATAAGACTGCTGCTGCTGCTGCTGCTAAGTCGCTTCAGTCTGACTCTGTGTGACCCCATAGACGGCAGCCCACCAGACTCCCCTATCCCTGGAATTCTCCAGGCAAGAACACTGGAGTGGGTTGCCATTTCCTTCTCCAATGCATGAAAGTGAAAAATGAAAGTGAAGTTGTTCAGTCGTGTCCAACTCTTAGCGACCCCATGGACTGCAGCCTTCCAGGCTCCTCCGTCCATGGGATATCCCAGGCAAGAGTACTGGAGTGGGGTGCCGTTGCCTTCTCTGGAAAAATAAGACTAGTTTCTCTAAATCCAATTTTAGCCTATTTGAATTTTATTTTTGATCCTGTCTTTGTTTCCCACATAGTGGAACCATGAAATATTAACAAAAAAGGAACCTCAGGACATTACTGTGTATAACTCCTTCATATTTCAAATTTTATTTATTAGTACTATTATTATTTATCTGTTGAAGTTGAGGACTGTCCTTAAAGATACTCTACATGGTGCAAAACATGGGCTCACTTGTGGTATGGGCTTCCCTCACAGCTCGGCTGGTCTATCTGCAATGCAGGGAAACCCAGCTCGATTCTGGGTCAGGATAATCCAGTGGAGAATGGATAGGCCCCCACCCCTGTGTTCTTGGGCTTCTTCTGTGGCTCAGCTGGTAAAGAATCCACCAGCAATGCGAGAGACTTGGGTCCAATCCTTGGGTTGGAAAGATCCCCTTGAGAAGGGAAAGGCTACCCACTCTAGGATCTGGCCTGGAGAATTCCATGGACTGTGAAGTCCGTGGGGTCCCAAAGAGTTGGACACGACTGAGCGACTTTCACTTTTCATAGTTGCTTGCTAACACACTCTGATGAAATTTCTCTCCCATCATATCTGAGTCTCGATGGAAAAAGCCCAGGCTTAGAGCTATGGTCAGAGTAGGGACTTCCCTGGTGGCACAGCAGTAGAGAATATACCTGCCAGCGCAGGAGATGCAGGGTCAATTCCTATGTTGGGAAGATCCCCTAGAAAAGGAAATGGAAACCCACTCCTGGATTCTTGCCATGGACAGAGGAGCTTGGTGGGGTACAGTCCATGGGGTTGCAAAGGGTTGGAAATGACTTAGCAACTAAGCAGCAACAGCAAGACAGGGAGGAGATGGTACAGGATGGGTGTGACTGGGTTTGTTTGACTGCAGAGCCCATATTCCTAATCCATCAAGCCATGCTGCCCACTCTGTAACAACACTGCAGACGTGTCCACGTTTTTCTGATATGAACCTGATATGTAGAGAACTCAAACATGAAAACTGTAGTTCAGCCAAATTTCAGGAGATCAAACTTCTAAAAAGTTTTCTAAAAATATTTGAAGTACAAATAGATATCCTGTAGAATGGACTGAAATGCAGAGTATGAAAGTAAGAAATACAGTTAAGATGTTAGAAGTATTATGATTCCATTTAATACAGCAGCTCATAAAGCAGAAAGGTTTCTAGTGGAAAGCTAAGTTCCAGGTGGACGGTTGACTACTCACTCCACAAACTTCACTTGACTCACCTGCTTATCCATGATTCTGGCTCCGAATGTTCTCATTCCCAAGTTGTCTGGGTCATTTAATAGTTCCTAGATCCCTCTGAGTCTAAATCTGAACCTCTAGAGATATCTGAAAGATGTAATATCTCCTTTTCTGATTCTCTCAAAGTATGATGAGCTGAACAAATTATAGTGGGGATTTGAAAAAAAAAAAGTTATCTGTATTCCTGAAGGAACTATACTTCAAGTATACCTATCAGACAATTTCCACAGAAGCAAAAGTAGGCTGTATTAAAAATACACTTTCATTCCTTTAAATAAGAACTCAAGTTTTGTGAAAGGTTAAGACCTGCATTTAAATTCTGAGTAAATTATGGGAATGTGGCTAATGTTCGTATTTTTGTTTTTTAGAGCTCATCTTTCTCAATTGTAAAATCAAGTAAAACATATTTTATGTTTTAATGAATATTGAATGTATTAATGTATGTAAAGACTCAGTAAACTCTGTGACAAATAGTGAATACTCAAAAGATATTTGCTTTAAAAATGGAAATAAATCAGAACATTAAAAAAATAAACATACTTACTCCAAAAAACTACCTGAAAAATGGAATCACTTCAACACAGTGTCAGACTCTATCTTGGTGAATCTGCACAGTAAAGGAAACGTTATCATTAATGATGAAATCTAGATTTTTTTTTCACAAATTTCAAACTAGAAAATCAACTTTAAAGCAATTTCAGTATATGTTTGTGCATGAAAACGGTACTCACAGCAGTAGACCAACTTCCTGAAAAAGTTATCCACTGCTTCTGGTTTCTCCTAACCTTTGTCCTTTCCAACCAGTTTTTTTTCCCACAGCACTGACACCAGTCCTTTCTAGCTTGTGTGATTATTATATGATCGATAAACACAATACACTTTTGCCAAGTCTTAGTTAGATTCCCCTGAAATCTGAAAATGTACATTATCTCACTTCTTGTCATTTTTGATACCATGATTTCCTTGATTTCTTTCTTTTTTATGTTATTTTTAATTCATTCACTTTGGTCTTCATTGCAGTGCATGGGAGTCTCATCCCAGTGGCTGTGCCCGTTATGGAGCACGGGGTCTAGGGCCACAGGCTTCGGAAGTCTGTGAGTTTGTGGTGCACAGGCTCAGTTTCTCCACAACATGTGGGATCCTTCCAGACTGGGGATGGAGCCTGTGTCCCCTGCATTGGCAGGCAGATGCTTAACCTTTGGGCCACCGAGGAAGTTCCTGTTTCTTTCTTTCTTTTTCTTTTTCTTTCTTTTTTTTTTTTTTTTTACCTGTAGTAAGGAAACTTAACATAAGATCTACCCACTTTAATTTTTAGGAACACAATAAGATATTGTTAACTATAGACAAAGTGTTGTCAGGAGATCTCTAGAACTATTCATCTTGTATAGCTGATACTTTTCTTTCCTAAACAACTCTTATTGACCCCTTCTCCCAGATCCTGGTGAGAGGGTAACAGGCAGGAAGGCCAGGGGTCTCCAAACGGAGGAAATAGCCTGCAAGTGTCAGACATTTTATCTCTCTTAAGCGGCATGAGGAAACAAAACTAGGGATACTTTTTCCTTCTCTATACAAATTTAAAAGGAGGTTTCTCTTTAAATTCTGTGTTGCTATAATGACACCTAGTTTCACTTAAAGTTAACCATTGCCTTTTTCTTATGGAAATGTTTATCTTAAGCTATGCTAATATACTATGTATTTACCCCAAGCTCTGTCTTCAAGTCCCCTTTGGGCTCAGTCCTACTTGATAAACCAGCATGTTATACTCTGATATTGTTGCTCTAATCTATGTAAATGAAACTATTTGTATTGTGATCTGCCCTTCTTCAAGATTCAAGTTAATCATTTTATGGCCCAAGATAAACCATTTGGAGCCAAGGTTATCCCAAAATGCATCTTATGGGTGAGGGGCCTGGTGCCAATCTAAGTTTTGAGACATTCCTTTCTTTCATTAACAGACTGCTGGTGACTATATAACACCCAGCTAAAGACTAGCCGGGGGTACTCTTTCTGCCCCCTTTGATGCCTATGTCAGAAGCTTTCTCTGTCTCCTTTATACTTTAATAAAACTTTGTTACACAAAAGCTCTGAGCGATCCAGCCTCATCTCTGGCCCTGGATTGAATTCTTCTCCTCCGGGGGCCAAGAATCCCGACGTCGCGATTCAACAATAACCTTTCACTGGCAACCACCATTCTACCATTTCTTTGAAGGACTATTTTAGATATATTATATAAGTGGAATAATGAGCAATTTATCCTACTCTAACTGGCTTATTTTACTTATAATATCCTCCAGGCTCATTGATGTTGTCACATATGGCAGAATTTCTTTTTAAGGCTGATGTTCCTATGAATGTATATGGCACATTTTATTTTTTTTTAATTGTTTCATTAAAGGAGAGTTTCTTCTGCAGAGCAAAGTGATTCATATCTCTGTGTATACATATATGTATATATTATGCCTGGAAGGCTACAGATCATGGGGTCACAATGAGGTGGACATGACTGAGTGACTGAGCATGCATTATGTGTGTGTGTATATATATATATATATATACACATATATATTCTTCATGTTCATTTCTATTATGGTTTATCACAGAATATTGAATATAGTTCCCTGTGCTATACAGCGGGACCTTGTTGTTTATCCATCCTATATGTTTTTACAATTAAAATACATGCAATAGAATACTACTACCGAGCCATAAAGAAAAAAAATAAAATGATGCCATTTGGAGCAACATGAATGGACCCACAGATGAACCG
This sequence comes from Nanger dama, assembly GCA_917880005.1. Taxonomy (NCBI): domain Eukaryota; kingdom Metazoa; phylum Chordata; class Mammalia; order Artiodactyla; family Bovidae; genus Nanger; species Nanger dama. Next base: position 265,219 of record CAKJTW010000184.1, on the reverse strand, counting down.
AGCCACTGAGCAACAAAGGTGTGGATGGAACGTATCTGACAATGAACAGACATGCTAAAGCTGGCAGGTTTCATGGAGGAAATTATTGTATCAAATCTTGTAATTGTGTATAGGTTTGAAAGTTTCCATAGCAAAAACCCTGATTATACGATAATTAGTTTTCTTAGTAAAAAGATAAAAATCATTGAAAGTCTGTAAGTAGCTGCTTCAGCTTGTGGTTTGGAATACTAATACATCTTTTCTAAAACTAATACCATACAGGTCAGCAAATCTTCACACAAGAAAAAAAAAAATATATATATATATATATATATATACACCTTCAAACTGTCCTTTACAGTTGTTACCTCTGAATGTGATAGAAAAAATGGAATTGAAAGTGAAAAAGTACATATTATAGATGATGTGTGTACTTCACAAACAAGAGAATTGAGAGATGCAGTTTTATAGTTTATTGTTCTCTCTGGTTTATGTTGGTGTGATAAGGGGTTCTATACTGGGATTCTTATTTGAGGAAAGACAATTTCTTTGGTTGAGATATTTAAAACAATTTAATGATATACATATGTATATATGTATGTATGTATTTGTCTATCTATCATGTATCTATTATACTACTACAAAAATGATGCAAGTACCTAAGAATTTTGTTAGACATTCTGAAAGGGACACAATAATAGTACATTCTTGAGAATTTTAGATTGCATTAATTTTGAAATATATAGCCATTCTGCAGTTAGACCTTGATTCTTGATACTAGTTAATGATTTAATCATTTGTGACCTGAGAAAAGTTATTTAAATTATCTGAATTTCTCTTATCTAAAATATGGGAGTATTTTCCTTCCATCATTGTGTTTTGTAAGGAATAACAATATACAGTATGTAGATCTTTTTAATACCTTGCTTGGCACATAATTAGGACCCAATAAATCTTAATCACAGTTTTCATCACTGCTATCATTCTACCTGCAATGATTACAGCAGCATTAATTTGAAGTTTGCAGATTCACTTACTGTCCATTAAAGATTTATTCATCAGAAGTGCCTGGTGTTATAAGTAGTATTTTTCTTTCTTAATTGGGACTCAGAGTTTATGACTTTCCCAGGTGTGTGTGGGGAGGTAATTGATGAGCCTAAGTCAAACCTACATCCTGCTCCAAAACCTCTGATCTTCCCACTGCAGTCTGCAGCTTGATCTCCCAAAGGAAGTTGCTTCAAGGCTGAGGACAGAGTCAACCCTAAGGAATCAGATGATTACTTCAGTACACTCAAACTGCACCCCATATTCATTAATCCTGAGTTGAAACTTTGTTTGTTGAAATTGGTTTCTGTTAATACATCCCCCTGGGGAAAAAATAAAGAGAGGTTACTTTAATAAGTCTCCTTGAAACTGATTAAAAGGTAAATCTACTTCCAGCAATTACAGTAGGGGATTCTGTTTGCTGGGAAAAGTTTTGTAATAAGACCCCAGAGAGACAGTTTCATCACTGGCACTGCAGCACACTCTGATTTCAGTTTCTCTTTATTTAATGATTAGGGATTATTCAATCAGACAAGTAAAGAATGGTAGCTACAAAAAATATATCCTTTTCTTAGTTTTCCCAGATATTCTGAATTTTATCAACCTGACTAGAAATGGAAATATTAACCTAACTTATTTCATATTATATATTATGGGCAAGCAACAGGCACTTGGGAACTTGTAACTTTTGTGGAGAGATACTTTTCTATTCACTAACACCAAATAATTTGGTAATAGAATCACTGATTAATTTTTTCAAATTCAATGCTGCTACTATTTTTTTTCATAATTCAGATGTTTAACATATAAGGGAAGGTCCTGCTAGAATGCATTAAAGGGTACCAATGGGTTTAATACTTCCCTGAATTAAAAAATAAAATCCTAAATAGTCAGCTAGGTAAAAGCTAACTCAGATGGGAGATAGGATTGAATAGCAAATGTAAAATACATGTAATGCCAGTGATGGGTGCCATATACCACGTGTGCATAGTTTGGATTAGGTGATAGTGTGTGAGCTGCAGTAATTAGACAAAGTTTTGGTTTCTTCATAACTCTAGAATAGAAATTATGAACCAAAATATGATTAAAATGCTTATATTTATGGTTGGATAATTTTCTAGAAATTAGCCAGGGCACCAAAGTCTCATCACGATAAAAACAAGATAATGAAGGCATCAGATGAAGTCCGGTCAGCGCCAGGGCTCAGTGTCCAGCTGTGTCCAGCTCTTTGTTACTGCATGAATTGTAACCTGCCAAGCTCCCTGTCCATGAACTTTTCCAAGCAAGAATAGTGCAGTAGGCTACCGTTTCCTAATCCAGGGAATCTTCCCAGCTCAAGGATTGAACCTGCGTCTGTTGCATCTCCTGCACTGGCAGGCAGATTCTTTATCATTATCTGGAAGCCCTCAAATCAACTTACTCTGTGAAAACAAATACAAAACTTGCTTCAAGGAATAAGTCAAATTTTCAGCTTAAAAGTATCAGAGAAATAATTGTGTTTGTGTGTGCTTAATGCCAGGGTCTCCTACACTGCAGGCATATTCTTCACCATCTGAGCTACCAGGGAAGCCCAAATAAGAGCTAAAAATACAGGTGAAGGTATATGTAGGGAATTATTCATGGATAGCTGTATCCTCCTTCGTAAATAAGAAAGATTGAAACTAGGTTTATTAGAAATTAAGTACCAAAAACTGGGTGAAGAAAATAAAAACCTTATGTAAATTGACTTAGAAATTAAACAACAACAGAAACCTAAGTAAATGGAGCCATTTTTTAGCCACTTTATCTGTAGTTTGTGACACAGCTGGGGACTTAATATATTATTGTTGAGCAATAAATGAATTTCTCAAAAAGTTGTAGCAATTTGACTCGGAACAATAGCAATCTCATTATTTTCAAAGGGCGTTTCCTCTTTACGGAGATATATTTAATTATTCAGTTCAGTTCAGTCGCTCAGTCATGTCTGACTCTTTGCGACCCCATGAATCACAGCACGCCAGGCCTCCCTGTCCATCACCAGCTCCCGGAGTTCACTCAGACTCAAGTCCATCGAGTCAGTGATGCCATCCAGCCATCTCATCCTCTGTCATCCCCTTTTCCTCCTGCCCCTAATCCCTCACAGCATCAGGGTCTTTTCCATTAAGTCAACTCTTCGCATGAGGTGGTCAAAGTACTGTAGTTTCAGCTTTAGCATCATTCCTTCTAAAGAACATCCAAGGCTGATCTCCTTTAGAATGTACTGTTTGGATTTCCTTGCAGCTCAAGGGACTCTCAGGAGTCTTCTCCAACAACACAGTTCAAAACCATCAGTTCTTCAGCACTCAGCTTTCTTTACAGTCCAATTCTCACATCCATACATGACCAATGGAAAACCATGGCCTTGACTAGATGGACTTTGGTTGGCAAAGTAATGTCTCTGTTTTTCACTATGCGATCTAGGTTGGTCATAACTTTCCTTCCAAGGAGTAAGCGTCTTTTAATTTCATGGCTGCAGTCACCACCTGCAGTGATTTTGGAGACAATAAAGTCTGACACTGTTTCCACTGTTTCCCCATCTATTTCCCATGAAGTGATGGGACCGGATGCCCGGATCTTCATTTTCTGAATGTTGAGCTTTAAGCCAACTTTTTCACTCTCCTCTTTCACTTTCATCAAGAGGCTTTTAGTTCCTCTTCACTTTCTGCTGTAAGGGTGGTGTCATCTGCATATCTGAGGTTATTGATATTTCTCCCAGTAATCTTGATTCCAGCTTGTGCATCTTCCAGCCTAGCATTTCTCATGATATACTCTGCATATAAGTTAAATAATGATTAACATAAAGTTTACTAAAGATTTAATGCTTCCCTGGTGGCTCAGTGATAAAGAATCTGCCTTCCAATGAAGGAAACACAAGTTCAATCCCTGGGTGAGGAAGACCTTCTGCAGAAGGAAATGGCAACCCACTCCATATTCTTATCTGGAAAATACCATGAACATAGGAGCCTAGTGGGTTACAGTCCTTCAGGTTGCAAAGGAGTTGGAAACAACATAGCAACTAAAGAACAACAATGATTTAACAGGCCTAAAAGAGAAAAATATTATTTTAAAGAATGAGCTTGGCAAGTGAAAACTATATATATATATATATATGTGTGTGTGTGTATAATTATTAATGTTAGTGCAGAAAAAATGTAAACTCTTACAACTCTGTTGAGAATCTTTATTGAGTCTCCAGTTTATGTCAACAAATACATACAAAGAGACTGATAAGAGACCAGAACTTCTTCCCACATGATACATAACAGAGAAGACAAAGAAACAAATAAACTAAAAATTTGGTATGACAACAAATTATATTGGGGAAAAAATTAAGTTAGGGAAGACAAGTAATGTGCTAGCAATTGATGCTGATGTGGCATTTATGATAACACAGATATGATTCTAAATCTTTACACAATTTACATCCTTCATATTGGCATAGTTTATATACACATTTAATCCTCAAAGCCACACCAAAAGCAGTTACTATGTACATTTTTGTTTCAAGGATGTTGAAAAAAAAACACAGGGTGTTATATGAATAAGTATTGTCATGGTACATATCAATAAATCCAGAATTTGGGCCTAGATAATCTAACTCTAGTGTTCTCACATTTCACACTGTGAAAGCATCCAGGGGGTGAAAGATTGAGATGTCAAAGAAAGGTAGTCTAGGCAGAGGGAGCAAATGCAAACATGGGGTCTCCCAGGTGGCTCCAGGGGTAAAGCACAGGTTTGCCACTGCAAGAGATATAAGGAACATGGGTTTGATCCCTGGGTTGGGGAGATCCCTCTGAGGGAGGGCATGGCAACCCACTCCAGTATTCTTGACTGGATTATCCAATGGACAGAAGAGCCTGGAACACAGACATGCAAGCTGGCATGCCCCAAAATATTTATATATACATATATATATATGGAGAGAAAGAAGGGAATGGTGGGAGGGGAAGAATTAAGATAAATGCAGTCAGAAAGCCATAAACAGCCTAATCATTCCCAGTTCTGTGGACCCCTGTAAAATTTTTTGAAGTGATGTTGATTAACCTAGAGCCTGTTATACCGAATGAAGTAAGTCAGAAAAAGGAAAATAAATATCATATATTAATGCATATATGGAATATATGGATCATTGAGAAAGCAAGACAGTTCCAGAAAAAAACATCTATTTCTGCTTTATTGACTATGCCAAAGCCTTTGACTGTATGGATCACAATAAACTGTGGACAATTCTGAAAGAGATGGGAATACCAGACCACCTGACCTACCTCTTGAGAAATCTGTATGCAGGCCAGGAAACAACAGTTAGAACTGGACATGGAACTACAGAATGGTTCCAAATAGGAAATGGAGTATGTCAAGGCTGTATATTGTCACCCTGCTTATTTAACTTCTATGCAGAGTACATCATGAGAAATGCTGGGCTGGAAGAAGCACAAGCTGGAATCAAGATTGCTGGGAGAAATATTAATAATCTCAGATATGCAGATGATCCACCCTTATAGCCGAAAGTGAAGAGAAACTAAAAGCCTCTTGATGAAAGTGAAAGAGGAGAGTGAAAAAGTTGGCTTAAAGCTCAACATTCAGAAAATGAAGATCAGAGCATCCGGTCCCATCACTTCATGGGAAATAGATGGGGAAACAGTGGAAACAAGGGCTGACTTTATTTTTGGGAGGCTTGTGGCTCAGACGGTTAAGCGTCTGTCTACAATGCAGGAGACTCGGGTTCAATCCTTAGGTCAGGAAGATCCCCTGGAGAAGGAAAGGGCAATCCACTCCAGTGCTATTGCTTGGAAAATCCCATGGACAGAGGAGCCTGATAGGCTACAGTAGTCCATGGGGTAGCAAAGAGTCGAACACGACTGAGTGACTTTACTTTTACTTACCAAAATCACTGCAAATGGTGACTGCAGCCATGAAATTAAAAGACGCTTATTCCTTGGAAGAAAAGCTATGACCAACCTAGATAACATATTCAAAAGCAAATACATTACTTTGCTGACTAGGGTCCATCTAGTCAAGGCTATGGTTTTTCCTATGGTCATGTATGGATGTGAGTGTTAGACTGTGAAAAAGGCTGAGCACTGAAGAATTGATGGTTTTGAACTGTGGTGTTGGAGAAGACTCTTGAGAGTCCCTGGACTGCAAGGAGATCCAACCAGTCCATTCTGAAGGAGATCAACCCTGGGATTTCTTTGGAAGGAATGATGCTAAAGCTGAAACTCCAGTACTTTGGCCACCTCACACGAAGAGTTGACTCATTGGAAAAGACTCTGATGCTGTGAGGGATTGGGGGCAGGAGGAGAAGGGGACGACGGAGGATGAGATGGCTGGATGGCATCACTGACTTGATGGACGTGAATCTGAGTGAACTCTGGGAGTTGATGATGGACAGGGAGGCTTGGCGTGCTGTGATGCATGGGATCACAAACAGTCGGACACGACTGAGTGACTGAACTGAACTGAACTGAATGCATATATATGGAATCTAGAATAATGGTGTTGATGAACCTATCTGCAGGGCAGGAATAGAGACACAGACATAGAGAAGGTACTTGAGGACACAGGAGGAGAAGAAGTTGTCCATCAGCCCCTAGGCATGTCCAGCTTTTTCCGACCCCATGGACTGCAGCACGCCAGGCTTCCTCGTCTTTCCCGTCTCTTGAGTTTGCTCAGACTCATGTTCACTGTGTAGGTGATGCCATCCAACCATCGCATCCTCTGCCACCCCTTTCTCTTCCAGCCTCAATCTTTCCCAGCATCGGGGCCTTTTCCAATGAGTCAGTACTTCATATCAGGGAGCCAAACCATTGGAACTTCTTCATTAGTCCTTCCAGTGAATACTCAGTGTTTATTTCTTCTAGGATTGACTGGTTTGATGTTCTTGCAGTCCAAGGGACTCTCAAGAGTCTTCTGCAGCTCCACAATTTGAAGGCATCAATTCTTTAGTGGTCAGCCTTCTTTATGGCTTCAACATTCACATCCTTACTTGACTACTGGAAAAAAATCATAGCTTTGACTATACGGACCTTTGTCGGTAGAGTAATGTCTCTGCTTTTTAAGAAGGCATCTATATTTATTATCTTTTCTTCCAAGGAGCAAGCATCTTTTAATTTTCTGGCTATAGTCACAGTCTGCAGATATTATGGAGCCCAAGAAATAAAATCTAGCCCAGTTTCCACTTTTTCCCCATCTATTTGCCATGAAGTGATGTGACTGGATGCCATGATCTTAGATTTTTGATTATTGAGTATTAAGCCAGCTTTTTCACTCTCATTTACCTTCATCAGAAGGTTCTTTAGTTTGTCTTTGCTTTCTGCCATTAGAATGGTGTCATCTGCATATCTGAGAGAGTGGGGAAAATTGAGAGTGGAGCATTGACATGCATACACCACCATGTGTATAATAGATGGTCAGTGGAAAATTGCTGTAGAGGACAGGGAGCTCATTTGGTGCTCTGTGATGACCTAGAGGAACGGGATAGAAGGGGGAACTGGGAGGGAAACTCAAGAGGAGATATATGCCTACTTAAAGCTGATTCACATTATTATACAACAGAAATAATATATATATTATAATATTTATATATATTGTACATATATATAATATATATAATATATCATTCTGTAGTTCATCAGGCACTCTATCTATCAGATCTTGGCCCTTAAATCTATTTCTCACTTCCACTGTATAATCATAAGGGATTTGATTTAGGTCATACCTGAATGGTCTAGCGGTTTTCCCTACTTTCTTCAATTTAAGTCTGAATTTGGTAATAAGGAATTCATGGTCTGAGCCACAATCAGCTCCTGGTCTTGTTTTTGTTGACTGTATAGAGATTCCCGTGGGCAAAACCCTCCAGCACTTTCTTCCTCTGGAATGTTTCAGGACAGAGACTTATAGACACAGCATATAGGTCCGTCTAGTCAAGGCTATGGATTTTCCTGTGGTCATGTATGGATGTGAGAGTTGGACTGTGAAGAAGACTGAGCACCGAAGAATTGATGGTTTTGAATTGTGGTGTTGGAGAAGACTCTTGAGAGTCCCTGGACTGCAAGGAGATACAACCAGTCCATTCTGAAGGAGATCAGCCCTGGGATTTCTTTGGAAGGAATGATGCTAAAGCTGAAACTCAAGTACTTTGGCCACCTCACACGAAGAGTTGACTCATTGGAAAAGACTCTGATGCTGTGAGGGATTGGGGGCAGGAGGAGAAGGGGACGACGGAGGATGAGATGGCTGGATGGCATCACTGACTTGATGGACGTGAATCTGAGTGAACTCTGGGAGTTGATGATGGACAGGGAGGCTTGGCGTGCTGTGATGCATGGGATCACAAACAGTCGGACACGACTGAGTGACTGAACTGAACTGAACTGAATGCATATATATGGAATCTAGAATAATGGTGTTGATGAACCTATCTGCAGGGCAGGAATAGAGACACAGACATAGAGAAGGTACTTGAGGACACAGGAGGAGAAGAAGTTGTCCATCAGCCCCTAGGCATGTCCAGCTTTTTCCGACCCCATGGACTGCAGCACGCCAGGCTTCCTCGTCTTTCCCGTCTCTTGGAGTTTGCTCAGACTCATGTTCACTGTGTAGGTGATGCCATCCAACCATCGCATCCTCTGCCACCCCTTTCTCTTCCAGCCTCAATCTTTCCCAGCATCGGGGCCTTTTCCAATGAGTCAGTACTTCATATCAGGGAGCCAAACCATTGGAACTTCTTCATTAGTCCTTCCAGTGAATACTCAGTGTTTATTTCTTCTAGGATTGACTGGTTTGATGTTCTTGCAGTCCAAGGGACTCTCAAGAGTCTTCTGCAGCTCCACAATTTGAAGGCATCAATTCTTTAGTGGTCAGCCTTCTTTATGGCTTCAACATTCACATCCTTACTTGACTACTGGAAAAAAATCATAGCTTTGACTATACGGACCTTTGTCGGTAGAGTAATGTCTCTGCTTTTTAAGAAGGCATCTATATTTATTATCTTTTCTTCCAAGGAGCAAGCATCTTTTAATTTTCTGGCTATAGTCACAGTCTGCAGATATTATGGAGCCCAAGAAATAAAATCTAGCCCAGTTTCCACTTTTTCCCCATCTATTTGCCATGAAGTGATGTGACTGGATGCCATGATCTTAGATTTTTGATTATTGAGTATTAAGCCAGCTTTTTCACTCTCATTTACCTTCATCAGAAGGTTCTTTAGTTTGTCTTTGCTTTCTGCCATTAGAATGGTGTCATCTGCATATCTGAGAGAGTGGGGAAAATTGAGAGTGGAGCATTGACATGCATACACCACCATGTGTATAATAGATGGTCAGTGGAAAATTGCTGTAGAGGACAGGGAGCTCATTTGGTGCTCTGTGATGACCTAGAGGAACGGGATAGAAGGGGGAACTGGGAGGGAAACTCAAGAGGAGATATATGCCTACTTAAAGCTGATTCACATTATTATACAACAGAAATAATATATATATTATAATATTTATATATATTGTACATATATATAATATATATAATATATCATTCTGTAGTTCATCAGGCACTCTATCTATCAGATCTTGGCCCTTAAATCTATTTCTCACTTCCACTGTATAATCATAAGGGATTTGATTTAGGTCATACCTGAATGGTCTAGCGGTTTTCCCTACTTTCTTCAATTTAAGTCTGAATTTGGTAATAAGGAATTCATGGTCTGAGCCACAATCAGCTCCTGGTCTTGTTTTTGTTGACTGTATAGAGATTCCGTGGGCAAAACCCTCCAGCACTTTCTTCCTCTGGAATGTTTCAGGACAGAGACTTATAGACACAGCATATAGGTCCGTCTAGTCAAGGCTATGGATTTTCCTGTGGTCATGTATGGATGTGAGAGTTGGACTGTGAAGAAGACTGAGCACCGAAGAATTGATGGTTTTGAATTGTGGTGTTGGAGAAGACTCTTGAGAGTCCCTGGACTGCAAGGAGATACAACCAGTCCATTCTGAAGGAGATCAGCCCTGGGATTTCTTTGGAAGGAATGATGCTAAAGCTGAAACTCAAGTACTTTGGCCACCTCATGTGAAAAGTTGACTCATTGGAAAAGACTCTGATGCTGTGAGGGATTGGGGGCAGGAGGAGAAGGGGACGACAGAGGATGAGATGGCTGGATGGCATCACGGACTCGATGGACGTAAGGCTGAGTGATCTCTGAGAGATGGTGATGGACAGGGAGGCCTGGCGTGCTGCAATTCATGGGGTTGCAAAGAGTCGGACATGACTGAGCAACTGAACTGAACTGATATATATTGTACAGCAGAAATGGACACAACATTGCAAAGCAATTATCTTCCAATTCAAAATAAATTTGAAAAAAAAATCTTAAAAAGAATCTGATTTCTATCCTGGGTGAAATGTACAACTATTGGAGGATTCTGTGCCAGGGAATGAGATAACCTAATTTATTCTTTAAACGAACTACTCTGCTTTATGATTGACTGAGGAGAGAAAGGATGGAAACAGAGAACCTAGCTGAAAGTATGATGGATAAAAACACGGAGTAGCATTTCAGCTGGTAAAATAGGTTGGATGCCAGATAAACTGGAAGGTAACACCACTCTGAATTTCTCAAATCAAGAGTGACTCAAGGTATTTGCCTGGAGCAACCGTAGGATTCAGAGGAGTCTGAGCGGAACAACCTTGAGAAAGGACAGGGACTGGTGTTAGAAACTCAGTTTTGGACACTAAACCTAAGATGCTTAGTGCACCACCAAGTGAAGACATCAATCTGGTGTTGAATATGAGAGTTTAGAATTCAGAACGTACAAAGGTGAAGAGTTACATTGGGAACAGTTTGCATATGGACACTGTTAAATGGAATAAGACTGAATGAAATTAACAAGTAAAGGAAAATGTGTAGATACAAACAGATGAAATTGACAAGGACTTGAACTTATGTCTGTCCAGACCTAGAGGTCAAGGCAATGAAGAGAAATCAGCAGTGAAACTGAAGATGAACACTCAGGAAGAAATTCAAGGGGCCATGAAAATTCGAATGTGAGAAAATTCATCAAGGAAGGAAAAACTATGGCAAATATGGCTTACAGATTAAATAGCATGATCTTCTTAAGTGGACTTTATATCGAATAATGGGAATAAAAGGAGGACTAGAATGATTTCATGAAGAGTGGGAGGACATACACTGGGGCAGCATACAAACACAAACAACTTTGCAAAGAACAGTGCTGCAGAAAGGACAATTTTGCAGTAAAGTAAGTAAAAGGCTATGTTTGTTTGTTTGTTTGTTTCCAGTAATCATGTATGGATGAGGCGGTTGGACTGTAAAGAAGACTGAGGGTCAAAGAATTTATTCTTTCAAATTGTAATGCTGGAGAAGATTCTTGAGAGTCCTTGGACTACAAGGAGATCAAAACGATTAATCCTACAGGAAATTAAATCTGAATGTTCATTGGAAGAACTGATGCTGAATCTGAAGCTCCGATACTTTGGCCATCTGATGTGAGAGCCAACTCATTGGAAAAGACCTCGACGCTGAGAAAGTTTGAGGGCAGGAGGAGAAGGAGGCAATAGAGGATGAGATGGTTGGATGGCATCACTGACTAAATGTACATGAGTTTGCGCAGACTCTCGGAGACAGTGAAGGACAGGGGAAGACTGGCATGCTGCTGTCCATGGGGTTGAAAAGCGAGCATGCCATCGTGATTATCTGAGGCAGGAAGAGCTTTTTGTATAGTGCTTCTGTGTATTCTTACCACCTCTTCTTAATATCTTCTGCTTCTCTTAGGTTCATACCATTTCTGTCTTGTACTGAGCCCATCTTTTATATCTAATGCAAAATCAAAGCAAATTCTACAACCAGTGGGGTTTATGTCCCTAATCCTATCCCACTGATTGTAGAACTTGCTTCAATTTTGCATTAGATATGCGGTTCTTCATCTGAAGAGTCAACCAACTTTGAATAGAGTAGGACTGTAGTAGTTTTATTGAAAAGAAAATGGCATATGAGTGGATCCATGCAGTGCAAACCTGTATTGTTCAGGCATCAACTATACTTTACTTATGTTCTTAAAAAACATTTTCTTTTCATAAAGTAAAGCATATATTAAAATGCCCTAAAAGCTTTCTAAAACTCCAAACTCATGGATTTTATTGAGATATTTTAGTAAATGAGTTGATACTTTTAAAGTCTTGTTAATTATAAATTAATAAGAAGGAAATGGATTAGTTAATTAATAATATTAGGGAAGTTAGTTTGCTGTGTGGAAAAACAATAGCTTAGATTCTGCCACAGGCCACACAACAAATTAATGCTATGTATTTTAAATGTTGAATTTTAATGATGTATGATGTAGACAGAGGGTACTTATTATTCTTAGGTCTACATGTAGCAAAGAATAAAGAAAACAACTTACAATTTATATCATGGCATCTGGCCCAATCACTTCATGCAAATAGATGAGGAAACAATGGAAACAGTGAGAGACTTCTGAGTGCAGAAGAATTGATGCTTTTGAACTTGGACAGCAAGAAGATCCAACTAGTATATCCTAAAGTAAATCAGTCCTGAATATTCGTTGGAAGGACCGATGGTGAAGCTGAAACTCCAATACTTTGGCCACTTGATGCTAAGACCTGACTCACTAGAAAAGACCCTCATGCTGGGAAAGATTGAAGGTGAGAGGAGAAGGGACCAACAGAGTATCAGATAGTTGGATGGCATTACCGACTTGATAGACATGAGTTTGAGTAAGCTTCAGGAGTTGGTGACGGATAGGGAAGCCTGGCATCCTGCAGTCCATGGGGTTGCAAAGAGTTGGACATGACTGAGTGACTGAGCTGAACTGAATCAAGGATTAGTGACTTCATGATTACATCATTATAGACTATTTTTTTAATTTTTTTAAATTGAAGGCTAATTACTTCACAACATTCTAGTTTAAAATAAGACATATTGTTACCTTTGTCTTTATAGGCTTTTTAAATTTAAATTTATTTATTTAAATTGGAGACTTTATAATATTTTATTGGTTTTGCCATACATCAACATGAAGCTTTCTAATGACAGTTGTACTCTGGAGGGTCAGTGAACCTGATGCAGTCACGTCTGGGGAATATTAGGAATTAACTCCCCAAGGAATAGAGACTGCACTTTATAAAGGCCTACTTCACACATTTGGGTACCCTGCGTATTTCAACTTTTCAGGGGAAGATTTCTTCTATAACCAAGTAGGTTAAGAGGTACTGTCAGTCATTTCCATAACCCTCCTTTTCCAAGCCTCTATACTTTCCACAATTTAAAGGAAAGTAGATGACCCTGCCTAACTCTACTCCAACTGGATGAAGCTGACGTGTATACACAATAATGAAATACCTTTCTTAGCCCACCCCAAATAAAATATCCTCTTTGACTTCTGCCCAAGACTTGGGTTTCCTTTAGAAGAAAATTATTGATGAAACCGTGGAAGCCAATTCCTAAGGAAGAAGAGCATTTGTACATGTGTGTTGTCTTTCTCTCAGGGGAAACTTTTGATGGTATAAAAAAAATGTAAAAAGAAAGATTTGTGGCTGAAAGTAATTCACAAAATAGGAAAGTTTTTTTTTTTTTTTTTAAATTGATGAGGCTGTGTGAGTTTGGCATCTTTTTCCTTTTATTACAAAGAAAAATTATTGGAAAATAAGTCTGATTTCAATGTATGCTCAAATAAAAGTAATTCCGTATCAAAATATCTGTCAATTACCTCTAAGATATCCAAACTGATACTTATCATGGAAGACCAAAGTGAGACTAGAGTTATTATATTACCGTAATGGAAATGGGCAAATGATGTTCAGATCAATATTCTCTCATTTTTTCCATTCTTTTGCCAGAATGGGAAGCTGTAGTGCCAGTAGCTCTGTTACGATGTCTGTCCAGGAAGATGAGATAGTTAAGACAATGCCTTTCACAAGCTAGGTTTTGCCTCCAGCAAGAGGAAAATGAATGGATGGGGGAAAACAGTTTTCACGTGACATTTTATGTATGTGCTTATGTGTAAGTATGCATGTGTTTGTATATATGCATAGGTATGTATATATGTTTGTAGTGGTGGTTTAGTCGCTAAGTCGTGTCTGACTCTTGTGATCTCATGGACTGTAGCCCACCAGGCTCCTCTTCCATTGGATTCTCCAGACAAGAATACTGGAGTAATCTCACCAGGGGATCTTCCCAACACAGGAATCGAACCTGGGTCTCCTGCACTGCAGGCAGATGCTTTACCATATATGTGTGTATGTGTGTGTATATATAGATACAGGCTTCTCCAGTGGCTCAGCAGTAAAGAGTCTGCCTGCGGTTCAGGAGCCAAAGGAGATGCAGGTTCGATTCCTGGGTTGGGATGATTCCCTGGAGGAAGGTACAGCAACCCACCAAAGTATTCTTGCCTGGAGAATCCTGTGGACAGAGGACATTTGCAGATTACAGTTCATAGTGTCGCAAAGAGTCAGACACAAGTGAAGTGACTTAACACACACGAGTATATACACATAAGTGGATGTGTATTTTTTTTTTTTTTCTGGAAAACACATTAGGTGAAAGTCGAAAGAGGAGGAAAAACTAAAAGGACACATTTTCCGGCTACTCACAGTAACTTGTTAAAAAACAGCAATTATCTATAAATAGATAATTATCTATAAATATATAATTAGTAAGAACCTACTGTATAGCACAGGGAACTCTTCTCAGTATTCTGTAATGACCTATATGGGAAGAATCTAAAAAGAGTGGATACATGAATATGTATGTGTATGTATATGTATGTTGTACAGCAAAAAACTAACACAACATCTCAAATCACTTATACTCCAATAAATTTTAAAAGAACAACAACAACAAAACAGCAACAAGGAACAAAGCTTCCCTTTGGGTAAAATGTTTAGGGGAAAAGTATGGGGTTATTCTTTCTATTTTGCACACTTCATTTTAATTTGCTATGATGAGTTTTTTTCTTTTTAACTTTACTCCTGAAATTAAAATTAGCTAGTAATCTTCCTTAGCCTCAGAAGTGAAAAGAAACATAGAACTCTCAAAAACCACATCATACAAGTTGAACATTATGATAGGAATACCATTTCCATATAATTGCTATTTCTCTTGTCAAAGAGATGGCTATCCTTCAAAAGCAGGAGTGCATGCTATTGTTATACTAAAACTTTACCAGATAGTTTAGAAATCCTTCCTGACTATAAGTGTTGAAAATAATTAATGTACAACTATTTGTTATTGTTCACTCACTCAGTCATGTCTAGCTCTTTGTGACCCCATGGGCTGCAGCATGCCAGCCTTCCCTGTCCTTCCCTATCCCCTGGAGATTGCTCAGACTCATGTCTATTGAGTAAATGATTATCAAGAACTCTACTTTTAACATATATGTATTCTAACTTTAACTACAAGTGTACATTATCACTTTTAGAAAGTAGCATTTGAAAAGGAATCTAAAATTTGCCTAATTCACAAAAAAGGAATATTTAATTGCCTCCATTTTTCTATCCTTTGACTATCCTGTTTAGCTTTGTATTATTATATTTAGCATAATGTAAATTAAAAAAATAAAATATGTCTATTAAATCAGATACAATATTACATATTAAAATTTTACTCCACTGAGAAGTAAATATTGGGAGCAGAATATTTAACAATATCTTTATTCTCTCTATTATTGAATATAACTAAAAATAATCTAAACCTAAAATATTCCATATTTTTATAAACATTATTTTTATTAAACCTCAATTTTTAGCTTCAGAAAATTATAGTCAAACAGGAGAGTTTGAGAGGGGATATATTTATTTGTTCTGATATTCTGCTTCAGTGAGCAATAATTTCTCAAGTTAAAACACGCACGTTTTGGCATCTGATGACAATCCCTTACTCCTGGTAACTTATCTGTCTTTAACTTGTCTCTTTTCCGCAGTTCAGAGACTAGAACACATGATTGAAGAGAATATTACCAGGGTGATGGAATTCATTCTTTTGGGTTTTTCAGTCCAGAGAGAGACTGAAATCCTTCTCTTTCTCCTCATTTTAGTGGTATATTCTCTAACTCTTGTGGGAAACATTGGCCTGATTTCCTTAATCCGGTTGGATCCTCACCTTCACACACCCATGTACTTTTTTCTCAGTAATCTGGCCTTTGTAGACTTTTGTTACTCCTCATCAATAGCCCCAAAGTTCCTGGAGACCCTCTTGACCAAGCAAAGGTCCATATCTTTCTATGCATGTGCAACACAGCTGGGCTTCTTCCTGAACTTCTTGGTTCTGGAGATGTTCCTTCTTGCAGTAATGGCTTATGACCGCTATGTGGCCATCTGCAGCCCTCTTCTCTACATGGTGATCATGTCCCGAAAGGTGTGTGTACAACTGGTAGCAGGCCCTTACTTATACAGCTTTTCTGTTGCTTTCCTCCACACACTTGCTACTTTTCGATTGATCTACTGTGGCCCCAATGCTATTAATCACTTCTATTGTGATGATGTCCCTTTGATGGCCCTTGCATGCTCAGACACCAGCCTCAAAGAGATCTTGATTTTCATCTTTGCTGGATTTAACATGATCAGCTCTTTGACCACGGTCCTTATTTCTTACCTATATATTTTGGCTGCCATCCTGAGAATCCAGTCTGCAGAAGGGAGGTGCAAAGCATTCTCAACATGTGGTTCTCATCTGATTGCTGTCACTATATTCTACGGGACTCTGATCTTCATGTATCTGCAGCCCAAATCAAACCATTCCCTTGACACAGACAAAATGGCCTCTGTCTTCTACACAATAGTCATTCCTATGTTGAATCCCATGATCTACAGCCTGAGGAACCAAGAGGTAAAAATGCCTTGAGGAAAGCCTTTGAAAAATGTTATTTCCTGTCTCCAATAAACATTAGAATGTAACTTGTAACACTGACTGTCCTGGAACTATGCCATATGCCGATATGTTGTTTTTACTATCTTTGATAGGTTAATTTTATTTTTACCATTTTTATTTGAGGAAAATGACTTTGTACATGTGTTCTATTTTACATATAATTTATAAGTAAGATGAAAAGTTTAAAATATTATAATGCACATTTTTAACATCTTGCTACTCTTTGCATGTGTGACACTGGATAGTTTTGACCTGGATAGTTTCTATTTAACTGATAATAAGATTTAGCCACTGCTTTCAAAGATGTTTCTATTTTATACACTGTGGAGACAGAAAAAGGGCGGTGGTAAAGTAAGTTTCTTGTCCATCCCCACATCATTACATGCGGTAGCTGTTCCTCAACTGTATCCTGTCTGCTAAACATCATTCCTCTCTGCTTCTGACCCCCACTAGATTCACTGTCGGTCACTCTCTATAATCTCCTGATTCTCATTTTGTTCTAAAAGATGTCATTATTTGCCATGCAGATCTGGTAATCAGGGTCAGCTTTTGGAAAGTCATCCTCTCTTTTTCTGTATCAAAACAAAAATGAAGACATAACTCTATATTCCCTCAGCAAAGCTTAAGATCCTTTTATATTTTAGGGATTTTAAGAAATTAAAATGGGTTGAGGGGACAGGAAGCGGTAGTTTAAAACCAAGTTATAAATGTGGTTGCTCTCAGATGTCAGGAATATAGTTTTATGTTGGAGTGTGTAAAGTGGTGCAATCTAAGATCCACTTAAACCGTCAACTGGAATGCATTTTTAAAAAATTCAGATTCAAATGTTTGGTGTCTACTATGTGGGTGATATTGTAAGCTATTCTTGTAGGGCAAAATCAAAAACATTCCTGAATATGCTGAACAGTCTGCTGTTTTGAGAAATACTGGCAAAAAAAATGATTGTATAAGTTATTCATAAACATTATCCAAGTTATCTTGGTACACACTTCATTGTTAAATTAGATTACAGATTTATGTGAAGACATTAATATTGCCATGTTAAATTATTTATATTAAACTCTATTTTAATATATGCCTTTAATATATGCCATTATTAAAGCAGCAACAAGGTGTTCTAAGTGGAGGTAAATTGTACAAATTCTGAAGAGAAGCAATGAATTATAATCCTGATTTTAAAGTTCTTAAATCAACTTCTTTTGGAGTCAGGGAGCAAGGTGCAGAGAAATCAGTCTTGGAAATCATGACTGTCAATTGCCAAAGATAAAACTCAAGAAAAGAGAACATCTTTGTTGTTGCTATTTTTTTTTAATAATTCTGGAAGTATAATTTAAATAGAAGCACAGCAGTGAGCTTATATAGTAAACTGCAGAGTAAGGGCTGAACCTGAGATTGGCAATGTGAGAAGGGTTTAAAGGTTAGTGAATCTTTCAAAAGGAATCTGGTGCCCTTCCTGGGTAGCACACTGGATTCAGGGGAGGTTGCTGCAAAACACATGTTTACCAAAGAAAGTTCAGATACATTTGAAGAACTCCCAGAGCAGAAAGGATGATAGAATGGGAGACTAAACAAGACTAAAGTAAAACCAAAGTTCTAACATTGGAACAATACTGCAAAGAAATATATCAGCTTCATCAGTCTGCATTAACAAAGTACCACACACTCATTGATTTAGAATAACAAAAATATATTTTCCCACATTTCTGGAGCCTACAAGTCTGAAGTCAAGGTATTGCCAAAACCATGCTCTCTATGAAGCTGGAAGGGAAGTTCCTTCCTTGTTTCTTCCAGCTGCTCATGGTCCCAGGCATTCTTTGGCTTATAAGCATCTTTCCAGTCCCTGCTGTCTTCCCATGATCATCTTCCCTCTACATTTGTGTCCAGATTTCTTCATTCTCGTACTGGATTAACAGTCCACCTCACTCCAGTATGACTTCATGTTAACAGCTGCATCCTCACCGACATGATATCCAAATGATGACCCTATAACCAAACTCTGAGGTTCTCCAGGTTAGGAACTTAACACATCTTTGGGGGAACAATTTCACTCATAAAAAGTGCGTGTAAGTGTGTGCATGCTTAGTTGTGTTTGACTCTGTGTGACCCTATGGACTGTAACCCACCAGGCTCCTCTGTCCATGGGATTTTCCAGGCAAGAATACTGGAGTGGGTTGCCATTTCCTTCTCCAGGGATGTTCCCCAGGGATTGAAACCATGTCTCTTGCTTTGCAGATGATTTTTTACTGCGGGGCCATTGGGGAAGCCCCACTAATAAGTAAGGACAGTCGAAGATGTGCTGGCTCAAATGTCTGGTGACAACACACCTTATCTACACCTGCAAGCACAGTGCAGAAAAAAAAAAATAGCTGAGATTTCCTAAGCTTAAGAAAGAGACTTGTGAGTACCTAAAAAGGCTAGCAAAATGGCCTAGATGACAGGTCAAAAGGATGCAAAAGCATTTAATGTGAAAACTGGAGGTCCTAAAGGTCATAACAAGCCCAAGGATTCACCAAGTAGTTAGGACAAAGGGATATATAACCTAATATCTGAGATAAATCAGAAGTTTGAGCTTTTCTCCTTCTGGTTAAGACAGAAGACAAGATTCTTTTCTCTCAATACCAGAATAGTTTCTGAAGAGACTTGATCATTTTCAGGTAAAAATCATCCAGTGAGTAGTAAGATGCAGAGGTGAAGTGCCAAGGATGTGTTTATGGAAAGTATTATAAGAGCAAATACAGCACTATAGCTAAGTGAACCCCCAAGATGCAGCAACTTAATACAATAATTTATTCCTTTCTCAGGCAACAGGATGAGTTAAGGTGTTTGGGAAGGGCAATTAGACCTTCAATAAGTGTTTTCCATCTTTGTCTAAAAAGTGATCATTTCAGTGGCAACATTTTCACCTGGGAAGGAAGAGAAATAAGTCCATATCTAATGGCTTTAACATACAGAAGGTGATCTTTACATTTCAGGCATCACTTTCTACTGATGGCTCATTGCCAAGACTTGACAACATTATGTATCCCACTGACAAGGGGCAATGGGAATGGTGGTGAACAGCTGGATAACAAATGTTTTACTTGTAAAATAAAACATGAAATAGTGGACACTGAGGAATATGTCTGCCATAAGGATCACAGAAAATTGATCTTAAAGGGTCAAGTTATAATGACCTCTGTCAGTGCGACTGTTTCTTGAGCAGCTTATCGTTTCATACTTGACAACAACTTGTTAGAAGCAAACTTGGGTGATTTGAAAACATTAAAAAAAAAAAAACCTTTGTTAATGTAGTTTTCAATACTAATCAAATGGTATTCTTTCTTCCTGCTCAGAACCTAAAGTTGTGAAAAGGGACTCTCCTCCCACCATTTGCCTTTTCTCAAAGCCAATCAGGGAATGTGGCTTGTGGGCAATTAGTAAATTAGCCTGAGTAACAGTACTTTCCATGTTTAAATGAAAACATCTTTCCAGTGATATTACCACAGGTAAATGTTACTTCTCAGAGTCTTTCTACACATGTTCAATTGTGCACCCTTTTAATTGGATTAGCTCTTAAAAAGAATAAACTCATTCATGAGAAATTACTTCTGTTTCTGATTTGCTTTTATACTAGTACTATTAGTAAGAGTCAACAAGGACAAAAAATGTATTCCACTTATATTAAGAATGAAGGTAGATTAAGTGGACACCAATCAACATAAATTGTAATCAGACCCCAAAGGATATCAGTTTGAGCTGTGCTGATCACATTTTAATACATGTCTAGTGCAATGTGGATCACAATAAACTGGAAAATCCTGAAAGAGATGAGAATACCAGAGCACCTGACCTGCCTCTTGAGAAACCTATATGCAGGTCAGGAAACAACAGTTAGAACTGGACATGGAACAACAGACTGGTTCCAAATAGGAAAAGGAGTACGTCAAGGCTGTATATTGTCACCCTGCTTATTTAACTTCTATGCAGAGTACATCATGAGAAATGCTGGGCTGGAAGAAGCACAAGCTGGAATCAAGATTGCCAGGAGAAATATCAATAACCTCAGATATGCAGATGACACCACTCATATGGCAGAAAGTGAAGAAGAACTAAAAAGCCTCTTGATGAAAGTGAAAGAGAAGTGTGAAAAAGTTGGCTTAAAGCTCAACATTCAGAAAACAAAGATCATGGCATCTGGTCCCATCACTTCATAGGAAATAAACGGGGAAACACTGTCAGACTTTATTTTGGGGGCTCTGAAATCACTGCAGATGGTGACTGCAGCCATGAAATTAGAAGACGCTTACTCCTTGGAAGAAAAGTTATGACCAACCTAGATAGTATATTTAAAAGCAGAGACTTTAGTTTGCCAACAGAGGTCCATCTAGTCAAGGCTATGGTTTCTCCAGTGGTCATGTATGGATGTGAGAGTTGGACTGTGAAGAAAGCAGAGCACCGAAGAATTGATGCTTTTGAACTGTGGTGTTGAAGAAGACTCTTGAAAGTCCCTTGGACTGCAAGGAGATCCAACCAGTCCATTCTGAAGGAGATCAGCCCTGGGATTTCTTTGGAAGGAATGATGCTAAAGCTGAAACTCCAGTACTTTGGCCACATCATGCAAAGAGTTGACTCACTGGAAAAGACTCTAATGCCAGGAGGGATTGGGGGCAGGAGGAGAAGGGGACAACAGAGGATGAGATGGCTGGATGACATCAGTGACTTGATGGATGTGAGGCTGAGTGAACTCTGGGAGTTGGTGATGGACAGGGAGGCCTGGCGTCCTGCAATTCATGGGGTTGCAAAGAGTCGGACAAGACTGAGTGACTGAACTGAACTGAACTGAGTCCAGTGGCATTCGTTTTTACAGAGATTCTTATCTGGTTGATCCACTTCAGTTATTAAAAGCTTGACTTAAGCAGCTAAACACAGACCTAAGAATGTAATGTTAGTGACGAGAATTTGGAATCAAACAATAGTTTCATCATGGCAATCAAATGTTTAACAAGGACATTCTTCTGATCAAAAGTTAGATTTTAAATGATAAAAATCCATATTGCTTCATCTTCTTAAACTATGAGAAGGACATGATAAGGTTTAGTCATAAATATTTCACCTATTTAAATTAATGAAGAGAAAAATAACCAGCCAAAATCCAAATCAAAGAGTAGAATCACGGTGAGTCAAGAGATTGTTGATACACAAATAGTGTTAATTATAGAGCAATACGTACGGGGATTTAGCCTTCTGAATTCATGACACTAGCTGAAGATTCTGAATACATTTTTGTTTTCAAAAGTCCATGCATGTACGAATGTTATTGAAAGATTTCTTGGTAAATGAGGATTTACCAACTTTTATATTCATGGAAAAGAGATGAAGTCTTAATTTTTTTCTCATGAACTTATATATTACTTATAAAACAAGCAAAGATCAATTATATATAGAAAATATCCTAAGAAATCATAAACTCTTACAAAGATACCTCCAAATTAGCATGTGCTTATCCAAATGTATTTATCAGTTATCCGGTGACTAGACTCAGCACAATTTTACAGTAACAGTAATAGGTCTAACAGTAATAGGTCAGGGTTAGTATGTTTGCATATGTAGATAAAGGAGGCTTAGTCCTGAGAGTCCATTCATGGGGCAAACGATCGCTGTGTTAGACTGGACCTCAGTATATATAAGTGTTGCCTGTATACAGTCTATTGTAAACAGGGTTATTTATGTGCCTGGACATTTATAACAGGAAGCGGCATACACGGAATTACCTAGTGCAAGGTCACTGCCTCAAGTTTGCCTTGACGATTGCTTTGTTGACCTCCTCTTTCACACCTTTGTTCTTCAAACTGTAGAGCATGGGATTCAGCGTGGGAATCACTGTGCTGTAAAACACAGCCACCATCTTCTCCTGCTCCACAGACTCTTCAGCAGGCCTCCTGAGATACATGAAGATGAGGTGAGGTGATATTGCTCAGTCGTGTCCGACTCTTTGCGGCCCTGTAGACTGTAGCCTACTAGGCTTCTCCGTCCAAGGGATTCTCCAGGCAAGAGTACTGGAGTGGGTAGACGTTCCCTTCTCTCAAGGATCTTCCCAACCCAGATTCAAACCTGGGTCTTTGCATTTCATGCAAATTCTTTACCATCTGAGTCACCAGGGATGTCCAAAAATACTTCTTAAAAATCCCTTTTTCCAATACTGGTATATTTTGTAGTCATCTATTTTTAAGATATTTATGGACAGTTAAAATTCTTTTTAATATAACTCAAATATCATATTATATCTTTTATTACAATCATATTCTCCATGGTACGAGATGTAAACCATTTAATCAAATAATCTATCATCCCTAAATGTTGGATCAAAAATTATTTTTAATCTTATCTCGTACTCATTTAACGAGGGACAACCTTATCACAGTAGACTTCAAAATAAAGTGGCAAACCACTCAAACACATTCATGTATTATATATATTTCCTGGATAAAATCTCTTTTCCATACCTAACAAGCAATTTAAATCTAATATGTATCTTCCACTGTTACACTGTGCAGAGTAAACAAGAAGAGTAATGTAAATAAGGAGATTAATGTCACTATTTAGATTGGTAATGATGTATCTAAATATTATAAGCATACATGCAATCTAGAGATGACAAAATATATTGGGATGTGCATTGATTATAATAATGGGCTTCCCTGGTGCCTCATACAGTGAAGAATCTGCCTGCAATGTAGGAGACCAGGGTTCCATCCATGGGTTGGGAAGATCCCCTAGAGAAGGCAATGGCTACCCATTACAATATTCCTGCCTGAAGAATTCCATGGATAGAGGAGCCTAGCAGGCTGCAGTCCATAGAGTCTGTATAATAATACATTATACCATTTTGTAGGAGTGACTTGAGCATGTGGATTTCTGTGTCCCGGGAGTGCTGCGAAGGGCCGTCCTGGACCCAATTTCCTTTGAGATACTTAGGGATGATTATATTTGTCCCAAATGTGTTGCAGGATCATTTTAAACTGCCTGTGAAGATCATCAGTCCATGGGAACAGCATCAAGAAAAGTAGCTTACAGATCTAACTGTAAATTGCCCAAACAATGCTATTTTATTTTATTTTTAAAAAGTATGTTCCAGGGTCCAAACTTGCCCTCCTTACCACCTGCCTGTGTACTAAGTCACCTCAGTAGTGTCCAAATCTTTGTGAAGCTAGGGACAGTTGCCATGCTAGTGGTTAAACACACACACACACACACACACACACACACACACACACACACACACACCCCCTGCCTGCCAATGCAGGACACTTAAGAGATGCTGGGTAGTTAGATCCTTGGGTCAGGAAGACTCCCTGGAGGAGGAGGGAATGGCCACCCAGTCCAGTGTTCTTGCCTAGAGAATCCCATGGTCAGAGAAGTCAGGCAGGCTGCAGTCCAAGTCCATAGGGTCTCAAAGATTCAGATACAACTGAAGTGACTTAGCATGCACGCATATGGTTTTCTGTACTTGGGAGACAAAAATACGTCCTTTGTGGGGATTCCCTGGTGATCCAGTGGTTAACAATAGGTGTCTTCACTGTCGTGGGTCCAGGTTCCTGGGTGGAGAACTAAAATCATACAAGCTTAGCAGCATGCTCCCATACACAGAAAAAAATGTCCCTTGCACAACCACAAAATCGTTAATAATATTAGTGGTATATACATTCAATCATTTTAACTCATTGGCCTGGCAATTTATGCCCATCCATCAGACTTGTTTCCTTTCCTCCCCCAGATCAGTATACTCACACTGCTTCCCCTTCTGTTCTTATAACAAGAGGCTATTTCTGCTTATGAAGAATTATGAAGGAAATTGCTGATTTTCTTCCAAAGCTATTCTTGTTTTTCTGTTGCAATAAACCTTTTATTAGAGAGCCTTGACCCTGCCCCAGGACCCATGACACCTGGGGCACATGGTAGAAGTGCAAGAAATATTCATTCAATAAAGAAAATGATTATCAGCTTTTTCAATAGGTGACTGACACAGGGAAGAGAGGCATACATCTGTCTAACACTTAGGTACATCTCAGCTTAAGGCTGACAAGCCCTAGTGCTATAATTAAGCCGTACTTTGGCAATTGGTATAAACATATTTGGTGTGTACAAGTTAGTGCTCTGAACGGATCTTGAGAGAAAAACTTCTAACTTGAGAAAATCCACATGCTCCCCAGGAATAGAAATCGACTCCTTACAGAAGTTTTGAATCTCGTATCTTTCAGAGAAACCTACCTCTGATCCAGGATACTTTTCAACTGCAAATTAATTTTATCACCTTAATGTTTTTCTAAGTTTAATTTTTAAGGCCATCCTCTATGGAGAAGGTAAGGCATGTGATGCTCTTGGGTTTTATGGCACAAATATGGTTCTCAACACAAGTAGTCAGGAGGATCACTCATTTATCACAGAGAAATCTAGACAGGACAACTCACTTAGCAAGAGACTGAGTTTCATGATTCTATTCTTCAGGCCCCAAATATGTAAATAAAGCAGAATCTACTTTTGTAATTCATATAAAAATGACCATCTCTTTCACCAGCATTTCCTTGGGGCTACCTATGTAAAACTTATAACTTCCTCACCTGCATTTCCACACTGAAAGTGAAAGTGTTAGTTACTTAGTAATGTCCAACTCTTTGTGACCTCGTGGACTGTAACCCACCAGGCTCCTCAGTTCAGTTCAGTCGCTCAGTCGTGTCTGACTCCTGCAGGAGACACGAGAGACAAGTGTTCAGTCCCTGCTTCGGGAGATCCCTTGGAGAAGGAAATAGCAAACCCATTCTGGTAATTTTGTCTGGGAAATTCCATAGACAGAGGAGCCTGGTGGGTTACAGTGCATGGGGTTGCAAAGAGCTGGACATGACTGAGCACACACATGCACACACACACACACTTCACACCTATTGGAACCCATACAGACACACTGGAAACATAAGAGACACACCAAATCCATCCTTACCTCTCCTTACTTGGTTTCCCTTCTGGCTCAGCTGGCAAAGAATCCGCCTGCAATGTGGGAGACCTGGGTTCAGTCTCTGGGTTGGGAAGGTACCCTGCAGAAGGGAAAGTCTACCCACTCCAGCACTCCGGCCTGGAGTATTCCATGAACTGTATAGTCCATGAGTTGCAGTCAGACACGACTGAATTTCACTCTCACTATCACTTTCTCTCAGAAACTTTGGTGCTTTTTCACCCTAAGAATATTTGAAAAAATTCTTGGCTTAGTATTTTTAAGACAAAATAGCTAATAGAGTTTCATGAACCCAGGAGAGCTGAGTTCATGATTGCAGTTTCAGTGCCCAAGTAAGCAGGATTCCTCAGTTCCTTCTCACTAACTTCGGAGAAAATGCATCCGGTAAGCTACGTGCAATAGGTCATTACAATGCAATCTGCACTACCTCAAGGAAACATAGATTTCAGAAGAAGAAATGGTGGCATTTGTGTGTGTGTGTTAGTGAGGAGGAGATCAAGAAAGAGAAAAGGTGACTGAGAAAGACAATTACACTTTATGCTGAGGATGCTTAACTATAATGATGTCAGTAAAGATAGAAACAAACGTAACAATAGCATTCAATTTTAAAAACCGTTTTACAAAACTATTCCAAATGAAAACGACCCTTAATTTAAAAGCTTTAAAATTACATTTTAAAATTTGTTCCGTCAGTTCAGTTCAGTTCAGTCGCTCAAGTCGTGTGTCCGACTCTTCGCGACCCCAGGAATCGCAGCACACCAGGCCTCCCTGTCCATCACCATCTCCCAGAGTTCACTCAGACCCGTGTTCACTGAGTCAGTGATGCCATCCAGCCATCTTATCCTCTGTCGTTCCCTTCTCCTCCTGCCCCCAATCCTTCCCACCATCAGAGTCTTTTCCAATGAGCCAACTCTTCCCATGAGGTGGCCAAAGTACTGGAGTTTCAGTTTCAGCATCATTCCTTCCAAAGAAATCCCAGGACTGATCTCCTTCAGAATGGACTGGTTGGATCTCCTTGCAGTCCAAGGGACTCTCAAGAGTCTTCTCCAACACCACAGTTCAAAAGCATCAATTCTTCGGTACTCAGCCTTCTTCACAGTCCAACTCTCACATCCATACATGACCACAGGAAAAACTATAGCCTTGACTAGACGGACCTTAGTCGGCAAAGTAATGTCTCTGCTTTTGAATATACTATCTAGGTTGGTCATAACTTTTCTTCCAAGGAGCAATCATCTTTTAATTTCATGGCTGCAGTCACCATCTGCAGCGATTTTGGAGCCCAAAAAATAAAGTCTGACACTGTTTCCATGTTTCTCCATCTATTTCCTATGAAGTGATGGGACCAGATGCCATGATCTTTGTTTTCTGAATGTTGAGCTTTAAACCAACTTTTTCACTTTCCTCTTTTACTTTCATCAAGAGGCTCTTTAGTTCTTCTTCACTTTCTGCCATAAGGGTGGTGTCATCTGCATATCTGAGGTTATTGATATTTCTCCCAGCAATCTTGATTCCAGCTTGTGTTTCTTCTAGTCCAGCATTTCTCATGATGTACTCTGCGTATAAGGTAAATAAACAAGGTGACAGTATACAGCCTTGACGTACTCCTTTTCCTATTTGGAACCAGTCTGTTGTTCATCAACTAATTTGGAATGCCAAAAGTTTTCCAATAAATGGTGAACAGTCTTACAGACAAAAGGAATTACATTTAGCTCACCCAAATAGTAACATTAAGAAAGAGCTTAAATTCTTTAGGGAGGTTAAGTTTTGCATTAGGGACACAAAGGTATGATTATAATTTAATCAAAATCCCCAATTTGTTTACATGCAAATAGCTTTGAAATGTTGCCCATGATGTATGGGTGAATGAATGCAAATGAGCTTACATGTGCTTCTGCTTTCCCCTGAGGAAAATAGAAACTCATGTTGGACAAAGAGGACTTCCCTGGTGGCTCAGTGTAAAGGATCCAGCTGCCAGGGCAGGAAACACGGGCTGATCCCTGACCCAGGAAGACCCCACATGCCATGGAGCAGTTAGCCCCAAGGCCACTACTACTGAGCCTGTGCTCCAGAGCCTGGGAGCCACACCTCTTGAGCCTCTGTGCCAAAACCACTGAAGTCCACGTGCCCTAGACCCTGCGCTGGGCAACAGGAGGAGCTGCCGTGATGCAGAGCCCATGAACTGCAACCAGAGAGTCCCTCCACTGGCCATAGCTGGAGGAAAGCCCTCCCAGAAATGAAGATCCAGCATATCCAACAAAAATATAAATAAATATAATAATTCAAAGAAACACGAGACAAAGAGAAATGTTTGTTCTCCTATACATCATTCTTATATCTACATCTCTGTAGATAAATTATGCATTTTGTGATGATTTAAATGCATGATTTTAATGTGTGAGTGACATTTCAGTGGCTATATGCTTCTGTGTCAAGATATCAGGATATTTATTTGTTTACTTATATCAGAAGACAGAGAAACACTATGGATGTCCAAGTTGTAAACCTGTTGCCTCATCGCTGTACTAGATGAAATGAGCTACAAGAAAGAAATCAAACTATGTTTACACTATTAAGTCAGGATGTGTCATTGTTAACAAAAAGAGACCACCCAAATATTCCTTCTTTCAAGTAAAAATAAATTAATATTTGATATCATACTTAGGTCAAAAACGTGCAAAATAATCCACGTGAGTATTAATTTAATTTGTGAGGAGAAATCTGTAGCTTCGTACGTGCAAAATGACACGTTCACTGATCCTACCTGCTTCTCAGGTAGAATGATGGCACTTTGGCTGCGGCAATGGCGTGTGCAGAGTCTGGTCCCACAGCAGCTGTTAGAGTCAGTGAGAGAGAGACACTTATGCTGCTGTGTCTCTTAAATACAAAAATACTGGGAAAGATTACATATTATGGCATTTCTATTTTCAAAACAAAGGTCTCCACCTTTCACAGATCCACCTTTCACATTGGAAAAGGCATTACGTATCAGGCTTAAGTTTTTCAACTACCCAGTGATGTTATTATAATTTGACAAAATTCCCAATTTGTTTATGTGCGAAGAGCTTTGAAATGTTGCCCATAATGCACGTGCGAGTCAGTGGAAATGAATTCACCTGTGAGTCTCCTTTCCCCTCAGGAAAATAAAAATCATTAGCAAGACCACCATCCTTATGCACTTTACATTAGAGAACTGAATGAAATATGTTGTTATTTCTTCTACCTCAGATTGTAGAGTAATAGATAAATATTTCCTAAATTCATCACAACATTTTTGAATAAGAAAAACAAAATCTTTTTATTCTAACAAAGGATATAAACAATGTCAATACATATACCTGTGAACTCAGGCTGAAATAATCTTCTCTATTAATTTATTAATTTTAGCTAAGCTTGACTACTTATATCAATGAGAGAAAATTCACTTTTTCTTGTTTTTACTTTTTTCTTGTTTTTTTTTTTTTTTTTGTAAAAGGTAAAGTCCTTACTTTTTGTGAATTCTCTAAAGCTGTGTACTAAGCAATAATCTTTTGACAAATGAATATTGATGATATGCAGAGAACAAAGTAACCCAGCTTTGCTTTGTTAAAATTGTCCTGCCAATCACTTTGTTCATGGCCTCTTTCACATCTTTGTTTCTCAGGCTGTAGATCATGGGGTTCAACATGGGGATCACTGTGGTGTAAAAGACAGCCACCATCTTCCCCTGCTCCACAGACTCCCCTGTGGGCCGTCGGAGATACATGAAAATGAGGGTTCCGTAGAATATGACGACAGCTGTCAAATGGGACCCACAGGTGGAAAAGGCCTTGCGCCTCCCTTCCGCCGAGTTCATCCGAAGAATGGCAATGAGGATGAACAGGTAAGATAAGATAACTACAGTCAGAGAATATGTGAAATTAATGCCGGCGAGTGTGATCACTGTATATTCTTTTACAAAGGTTCCAGCACAGGCCATTTTGATGAGAGGTGGGTCTGCACAGTTGAAGTGGTTGATCTCAATCTTCCCACAGAAGTACAAGCCATAGGTCCATAACGTTGATACCAGACTAATCAGAAAACCATACACATAAGGGAAAGAAATCAGTCGGATACAGACAATCCTTGACATTTTTCTGCCGTAGAGCAAAGGGTTCCCAATGGCCATGTATCTACCAAAGGCCATCACAGCAAGAATAAAAACTTCTACATGGACAAGAGCAATAAAAAGAAACATTGTACCAAACAGCCAGCGTAAGAAATCCTTTTTGTCTCTGATAACAGGTTTTCCAGCATTTTAGGAGTGACAATGGAGGAAAACCACACATCAACAAAAGACAGATGACTCAAAAAAGTACATGGGGCTGCTGGGTTGTGGACTGACCTTAATTAACAGGATCATGCCGATATTACCCACCACAGTGATCACGTAGACCAGCAGGAAAATGACAAAGAAGAGAACTTGCCATTCCTGATGAGTGGTTAGTCCCAAAAGGATAAACTCTGTCACATCCGTGAAGTTGAGCATTTTCTCTGTTCTTGGTCAATATTATTTACAAGCCTCTGTGATAATTAAAATGAAACAAATTCAAAATCAAATATTTATTACTAATTTATATTTTTATGTCCCCTTTCAATTTTTACTTTATTACCTAGGAATGTGCTATTCCATTCTTTTCAACAAATCATGTCTGAACACTTGCTATGTAACGGTTTCTCTGATAATTATGAATACTAGATGGATAAATATACAACTCTAATTACATAACAGTAGTACAAAATGTGATTGAACCAGACTAGTACTAAAATTTGTAACTGGCCAATTGTCCATTAACTACTTTCTAAATACCCCTTGTTTCTAACACTGGCATATTTGGTAGTCACACGTTTTAAAATATTTATGGAGAGTTAGTTTCTCTTTTAACATGTCACAAATACTAGTTTATTTGCTTCTAATTGTAACCATATTATCCAAATTATAAATGGAAGCTACTTAATCAGATGCATTATCAGCCCTCGGTTCTGTTCAGTCACTAAGTTGTGTCCGACTCTTGTGACCTCATGGACTGCTGCACGCCAGGCTTCCCTGTCTATCACTAACTCCTGGAGCTTGCTCAAATTCAATTATCAGCCTTAGTTACCAGATAAAGTTATGCTTAATCTAAGCCTACTAGTTGTGCTCATTTAAAGAGAGATAACCTGGTCACAATAATCATCAAAATAAAGAGGAAACCTCACATTCAAGCATTATGCATATTTCCTAGCTAAGGACACTCTTATATCTAGGATGCAATTATAATAAACTAGATAGTTTCCACTGTTATGTGCTGCAGATTAAGAAATAAGTAAAACAAAGAGATGAATGCTAATCTTTAGAGTGGTATTAATGTAATAAATACTATAATATCATATCTATTCTAGAGACAATGAATTTTACAGGAGGATATGCAGAGGTTATATGCAAACACTAGGTCATTGTGTAGGAGGGACATGAATCTCTACAGAGTTTGGTGTCTTGGGGAGAGAAGCGAGCCCTGTTGGCTTCTGAAGGAGGATTGTATTTGTCTCAAATGTGTTCAAGGGTCATTTTTTTTTCTTTTTATTTTTTTAAATTTATTTATTTATTTATTTTAAATTACAATACTGTATTTGTTTTGCCATACATTGACATGAATCAGCCATAGGTGAACACAATCTCCCAATGCCGAAGCCCTGTGAACTTATTTGCCCGACAGGAACAGGAAGAAGAAAATCAGATTACAGATTTACCTGTAAACTGACCAAATAATGCTAGTTTTTTAAAAAATTTTAAGATAATGTATAAATTTTTGGAAGAATGTTGAATGCCCTGAACAAGAACACTGGATATTTAGTGTTTGGCAATTTCATATTCAAAGATAAATTGATGAAAACAAGTAGTAGAAACCATCATAAATAATAGAGGAAACACAAAGGTGAAGGAGAGGTTTCATCCCTGAAAAGGACTGCAAACATATCAGCAGGATGCGCTGGTATTAAATCAGCAGAATGTGCCGTGGCTGCAGGTGGTGTTCACCCTCGTGTGCGACTCACTGTGCAGTGATCGAGATTTTCGCTCCCTGAGCAGGGATGTAACCTGTGTCCCCTGAATTGACAGTGTGGTGTGTTAAGCACAGGACCGCTAGAGACGTCCCCACACTAACACATTTCTAAAGGATAAGCAATAGAAAACAGTTTATTTGGCAAGTCAGATCTAATTGTGTGGTATCAAAGATGATCTAGGAAAAAAATGATATGAAAAACAGATCAAACCATTCCATCCTAAAGGAAATTCATCTTGAATATTCATTGGATGTACTGATGCTGAAGCTGAAGCTCCATTACTTTGGACATTTAATGCAAAGAGCCGATTCATTGGAAAAGATCCTGATGCTGGGAAAGATTGAGCAGAGGTGGAGAAGGGGACAACAGAGGATGAGAAGATTAGATAACACCAGTGACTCAATGGACGTGAATTTCAGCAAACTCGCCAGGAGACAGTGGAGGATAGAGGAGCCTGGCATGCTACAGTCCATGGGGTCACAAAGAGTTGGATACAACTTAGCAACAGGAAAAACAAACATCAATATGAAAAGGTAGTGGTGTTCAGTTCAGTTCAGTTCAATTCAGTTCAGTCGCTCAGTGTTGTTCGACTCTGCGACCGCATGAATCGCACCACAGGAGGGCTTCCCTGCCATCACCAACTCCCAGAGTTCACTCAGATTCACGTCCATGGAGTCAGTGATGCCATCCAGCCACCTCATCCTCTGTCATCTCCTTCTTCTCCTGCCCGAATCCCTCCCAGCATCAAAGTCTTTTCCAGTGAGTCAACTCTTCACCTGAGGTGGCCAAGTACTGGAGTTTTAGCTTTAGTATCATTCCTTCCAAAGAAATCCCAGGGTTGATCTTCTGGGATCCAACTAGAATGGACTGGTTGGATCTCCTTGCAGTCCAAGGGACTCTCAAGAGTCTTCTCCAACATCACAGTTCAAAAGCATCAGTTCTTTGGCACTCAGCCTTCTTCACAGTCCAACTCTCACATCCTTATATGACTACTGGAAAAACCATAGCGTTGCTAGATGGACATTAGTCGAGAAAGTAATGTCTCTGCTTTAAAATATGCTATCTAGGTTAGTCATAACTTTTCTTCCAAGGAGTAAGCGTCTTTTAATTTCATGGCTGCAGTCACCATCTGCAGTAATTTTGGAGCCCCCAAAATAAAGTCTTACACTGTTTCCACTGTTTCCCCATCTATTTCCCATGAAGTGATGACCAGATGCCATGATCTTCCTTTTCTGAATGTTGTTTTAAGCCAACTTTTTCACTCTGCTTTCACTTTCATCAAGAGGCTTTTTAGTTCCTTTTCACTTTCTGCCATAAGGGTGGTGTCATCTGCATATCTGAGGTTTGATATTTCTCCCGGCAATCTTGATTCCAGCTTGTGTTTCTTCCAGCCCAGCGTTTCTCATGATGTACTCTGCATATAAGTTAAATAAGCAGGATGACAATATACACCCTGACATACTCTGTTTTCCTATTTGGAACTAGTCTGTTGTTCCATGTCCAGTTCTAACTGTTGCTTCCTGACCTGCATACAGATTTCTCTAGCGGTAGTCATGTTAGTACTTTGCAAAAGCTAAATATATGAAATTCTGAGTGCTGGTTAGTCTGATAATTGTTACCTCTGGCGAACTTACAGGGAAACTGGAGTGGTCAGGTCAGGAGGGATGAGGTTTGGAAAAAGAAAGTGAAGAGGCTGGGGAACTTAGAAGTACTTAGATGGTTTTCCTCACCATCTGCAGGCAAACTTATGGAAACAAAACCTCCCATATTGTATTCCTCTGTGTTTCAAATTCAGTTACCTATAAATGTGGATTTTTTTTTTTCCTTCAAGGCCAGAAAGAGGAAACATTAAGTAGTACATTTAAAGAATTCTGTCTCTATTGTGAGATTTTGAATTTTGGTTCCATGACTTACTTTATGAACGTGGGCAATTCTTATTAATATTTTGTTTTGTCTTCCTCTATGTTTAATATGTATAATATTAGTATGCTGCTAAATTGATTGTGACTATGAAAAGAGACATTACATGTCAGTATGGAATAAACATACAAGCAGAATCATTATTAACGCACTCCTGTCAACAACAGTTTCCATCAATAGTTCGTAACAGTCAAGTAGTCAAACCTCTGCAAGAAATTTCCTCTGTTTCTCTCTTTGACAAACATACAAATATACACCTCCAGGCAAGGATAACATATATGGAATAATCAATGTTAATTGCTAAATAATAAAAGAAAATAAAAACTAAGGCACAATCCTTCTCTTGCAGCTGTAGATAAATGCATTTGTACACCAACCTCAGGATAAAGGGAAGCATTCCCAATAAAGATGCAGAATTCAAAACAAACTGCTGTATGAGAGATGGCAATATTAAACAAGAAACTGGAAATCCACCAGGGAAATTCCCTTTAAATGCTTATCTTAGGGAAAAAAATGAAGCAATTAAGTTTTCCCTAGAAATTTCCCTAGAAATCTCTGAGGAAGAGTCAGCTCTTGGTTTTCCTACTTTTTGTAACAGCCTTGAATAATTTTACTTTCCCCCAAATTCAAGTTATTTTGAAAGTGTCCTGGGATCAAATAACATAATTTGTTTGGGTTTGCATCACACTCAGCCCTGCGTTGATGTTGGTCATCCTGGATAAGCCAAGTCCATGCTCTGAGCTTCTTGGTCTGTGCCACTTTAATTTTCCAGTGAAAGATGAAGTGAGTATTACTCCTTATAACCAAAATTATGGCATATAATATAATGTATGAAAAATGTATCTTCAAAATGCATTTTTCAAAGCATGAAAAAATGTATCCTTTCCAACTCCTTCATTTTATAAACAAGGAGACCTAGAAACTTAATCACAGCTACAACAAAGCATTTATTACAGTTAGCACATGCCAGACATTGTGGTATTTTAATTCTCATAACTACCTCTTGAGGTAATCATCATCATTATCCATTTTCAGACCAAAAATTAGTCTTAGAGAAGTTCCATGACTTGGTCAAGTTCACACTTTCAGTGAATCAGGGACTAAATTCCTGATTCCAGAGTTGCACTGTTAATTATCCCATTCTATTGCCCAATAAATATTAGTAACTATTAAGAGGGCAAAGTAAAATTCAAGTCTTGACCTGAAAGAGTGTCATTTCATCTGTATTGCTGAAGTAGTTTAAGTGTTCTACAACAATGTTATGTACTTGGGAAATAAAAATGTGTTCTTTGTACAGCCTAAAAATTATGGATAATTTTAATGATGCATGCATTTGAGTTGCCTAGGGATTCATGCTGCCCTCTCAAACTTGTTTCCTTTCTTGGCCAGATCAGGATCCTGCACTCACACCGCCTCCCCTTCAGTTGCTTCAACAGTAGCCTATTCCAGCTTATGATCTGTGGAGGACATTGCTGCTTGTCCTCCAAACCTGTTCTTCTTCCACTGCAATAAACTTTTGATGATAGGGCCTTGCTCATGGCCCTGCCCCAAGACCTATAACAATATTGCAAAATAATTAGCTTCCAATTAAAATAAATAAATTTATATTAAAAGAACAAAAAAGTACTTTATGTAATTTAGAGAATTTAATATAATTTTGAATTTTAATGTGTCAACATTTAAGATAATAGATTAATATAGCTCTTTACAAATAAAAAAAACACTAGGTACATGGTACATGCACAAGAAATATTTTTTTCAGTAAAGTAAATGGGAAATTATCATGTTTTCAATAGGTGAACTATACAGGTAAGAAAGGCACATATCTGAGTAATACCTAGATACATCTCAGAATAAGATTGAAAAGCCTCATGCTTATGATGAAACCATATTTTGGAACTGAGGAGTGCTCACTAAGCATTTGTGAATCAGTGATGTATGTGGATCTTCAGAGAAAAAGTGCTGTCTTGAGAGAATCCTTGTGCCCCCCAGGGCTAGGAGTCTATTCCCCACAGAAGTCTGGGGACTAGCATCTTAAACAGTAACCTACCTCTGAGCCCAGATTTTTTTTTCAATTGCAAATTAACTGTTTATCCCCTCAAATATTTTATTTAGTTTGATTTTTTAAGGCCAGCCTCCATAAGACATGAAATAGCCTCATGGGATTCCTCTGTGTCTTAAGGTACACATGTGGTTCTCAGTGTGTGAATGAGGGCCACCCCTTTAAAATAGAGAAATCTAGGCAGGGCAACTGCCGCAGAGCAAGTCACTGAGTCTTATGATTCTATATCCAGGTCACAAAGAAGATGACCTAAGGTGAAGCTATGTGATTCCTGCAAAAACACGCTTCTCTGTTTCTTTGAGGCTCCCTATATAAAATTAATAATTTCCCCTGAGTTTTCTTAGCATTTAGTTCTTGTTGCTTCTAGAGTTCTTATACATTGTATCACAGGTAGGTGTCTGTTTCAAAACTATGGACAGTCTGAGACATGACACAGTGTCTTGCTCCTTCTTGCATCCTTTATACTTATTTAATACAACATGTTTTCCTAGGTCATGTGGAGGGTGTCATGTGGAGAATATATAAGGTATATATTCCTATCCTGTTTTTTTCACATGGGGGCACATACTCAGAGACACTCAGAATATGTAATAGATATCCCACATATCCATCTCCGCAAATCCCACCCCACACCTCCCCACTCAACTAGCACACACTCCAAAATGCACACATTCATCCTAGGCAGCAGTGGAACTCAGATTTGGTAGTGATTTAATTTTTCATAGGGTTACATCTGTTCAGTTCAGTCTCTTTGTTGTGTCTGACTCTTTGCGACCCCATGAATCACAGCACGCCAGGCCTCCCTGTCCATCACCAACTCCCAGAGTTCACTCAAACTCACATCCATCAAATCAGTGATGCCATCCAGCCATCTCATCCTCTGACGTCCCCTTCTCCTCCTGCCCCCAATCCCTCCCAGCATCAGAGTCTTTTCCAATGTGTCAACTCTTTGCAGGAGGTGGCCAAAGTGCTGGAGTTTCAGCTTTAGCATCATTCCTTCCAAAGAACACCCAGGACTGATCTCCTTCAGAATGGACTGGCTGGAGGTTACATCTGTAAGAATTCTTACGTATTTTGGATGATGGAATGGGCTTCCATTAGAGTATTACATGGGATCCTACCAGGAAACTTGAAGCCTATTTAGTCTAAGAATACTTTAAATAAAGTCTTATATTAGTATTTTCAAATAAAATGGCTGATAGAGATTCAGGAACCTGTGAGAGAAGAACTGTAGATTAAAGTTTTAGTGCCCAAGTACCCAGGACTCCTGAGTTTCTTCTCAGTTATTATGGAGAAAGTGACTCATGTAAACACATTTGTACCAGGTTATCACAATGCAATATGTATTTTCTCAAGAAAAATGTAAATTTGAAAAGAATAAAATGTGATGTGTGTGTATGTGTTTCTGTGTGTTTGTCTGTATTAGAGAAGGAGAGAACAAAGGAGAGAGAGCCCAAGAGAGGTAAATACAACTTACGTTGGAGAGATTAAGTATAATGAGTTTGATACATGTAGAAATGAATGTAACCATAAGATCTATTTTACAAAGCTATTCCAAATATTCATCAAGTGGCAAAACTGCTCTAAGTTCTGCTAAAGTATCCAGACTCATGGAAATTATGAGCCAGAAAGATCTTGAGATCAGATGCCGCAGTCTACAAAATAGACTGGATGAACACAAAAAATAAGTTGCTCAAAGCGTAAGTTGCTCAGTCATGTCAACTCTTTTCCATGGAATTCTCCAGGGCATAATACTGGAGTGGGTAGCCTTTCCCTTTGCCAGGGGATCTTCCCAACCCAGGACTGAACCCAGGTCTCCCCCATTGTGGGCTGATTCTTTACCAGCTGAGCAACAAGGGAAGCCCAGGAATACTGGAGTGGGTAGCCTATCCCTTCTCCAGTGGATCGTCCTGACCCATGAATTGAACTAGGGTCTCCTGCCTTGCAGGCAGACTCTTTACCAACTGAGCTATCAGGAAGGTGGCTCAAGGTCACCACAAATTAGCTTGAAATTTGCAAAATCAGTAACAGGATTTAACATTGACTTTACATCATCATTTTTCATGTAACACTAAAACAACTCTCCAAAAAGTAGAGAAAATGGTACATTTTTGAAAAGGAAAAAAAAATAGAGGTAACAGAGGTTATCCAAATCCATTTTCTTATATAGAATTAAAAGGCTTTAAAATATATTTTAGAATGTATTAATAATCAGCAACTAATTTGATATATTGAGAGTTTTGCAACAAATGATAAACACATGGTCTTACTGACAAAAGAAATTACTTTTAACTCACTTGGAAAGTAATATTAACTGTGTAAGATCTTAACATGTTTAAGAGGTTTAAGTTTTCCAACTCTAGACAAAGTAATAGTAATATAATTTAATCAAAATTAGCAACTTTAATATGCAAAGAACTTTAAAATACCACTCATGATATACCTATCTGTATGTGGAAATGAGTTGATATGCACTTCTGCTTTTCCAGAGGTAAATAAAATATCCATTTGTACAAAGAAGGTTTGTTTTCATAGTGCATCAGTATAATTTTTTTTAATACTTTATTCTACATTACAGTACTGTATTTGTTTTGCCATACATTGACATGAATCAGCCACAGGTGTACACGATCTCCCAATGCTGAAGCCCCCTCCCACCTCCCACCCCATATCATCTCCTGGATCATCCCGTGCACCAGCCCCAAGCATCCTGTATCCTGTATTGAACATAGACTGGTGCTTCATTTCTTACATGATAGTATACATGTTTCAATGCCATTCTCGCACATCATCCCACCCTCTCCCTCTCCCTCAGAGTCCAAAAGTCCGTTCTATACCTCTGAGTCTCTTTTGTTGTCTCACATAGAGGGTCATTATTACTATCTTTCTAAATTCCATGTATATGTGTCAGTATACTGTATTGGTGTTTTTCTTTCTGGCTTACTTCACTCTGTATAATCGGCTCCAGTTTCATCCATCTCATTAGAATTGAATCAAATTTATTCTTTTTAAGGGCTGAGTAATATTCCATTGTGTATATGTACCACAGCTTTCTTATCCATTCTTCTGCTGATGGACATCTAGGTTGTTTCCATGTCCTGGCTATTATAAACAGTGTTGCAATGAACATTGGGGTACATGTGTCTCTTTCAATTCTGGTTTCCTCGGTGTGTATGCCCAGCAGTGGGATTGCTGGATCATAAGGCAGTTCTATTTGCAATTTTTAAAGGAATCTCCACACTGTTTTCCATAGTGGCTGTACTAGTTTGCATTCCCACCAGCAGTGTAAGAGGATTCCCTTTTCTCCACATCCTCTCCAACATTTATTGCTTGTAGACGTTTGGATCACAGCCATTCTGACTGGTGTGAAATGGTACCTCATTGTGGTCTTGATTTGCATTTCTCTGATAATGAGTGATGTTGAGCATCTTTTCATGTGTTTGTTAGCCATCTGCATGTCTTCTTTGGATAAATGCCTATTTAGTTCTTTGGCCCATTTTTTTGATTGGGTCATTTATTTTTCTGGAGTTGAGCTGCATAAGTTGCTTGTATATCTTTGAGATTAGTTGTTTGTCAGCTGTTTCATTTGCTATTGTTTTCTCCCATTCAGAAGGCTGTCTTTTCACCTTGCTTATAGTTTCCTTTGTTGTGCAGAAGCTTTTAATTTTAATTAGATCCCATTTGTTTATTTTTGCTTTTATTTCCATTATACTGGGAGATGGATCATAGAGGATCCTGCTGTGATTTATGTCAGAGAGTGTTTTGCCTATGTTTTCCTCTAGGAGTTTTATAGTTTCCAGTCTTACATTTAGATCTTTAATCCATTTTGAGTTTATTTTTGTGTGTGGTGTTAGACATTACCTACCATATTGCAAGCAGGTTTCCTTGCTAATTAAGACTTATAGGGGGCTCTGAACAGTCGTCATCTGCCGGAGAAAGAGCCCCAGTGGTACTCCCAGAAAATTGAGAGACCCGGAAAGGCCAGAAGTTGCAACAATTGCGCGCGCCAAACTGCCTAGCTACTCGGACCTGGGAAGGGAACAAAGCCCAGGCTCAACCAAATCTGAGATTCGGAGGGCTTCCTGAGCGGCTTGGACCGGGGAGGTGCATGAAGCCTTGGGCAGGCCCCAGACGGACAGCCTGAGCGGTGTGCGCCACGAGAAAGGGCAAGCCTAGTGCAGAGTCCACCACCCCTATCCCTGTGTAAAGATGGAAATCAGACACGGAAGAGACCAGCAAACAGAGGAAGTCAAACAGAGGGAACTGCCTTGGTAGCGACCCCACACAGCCCACAACGACAGAGAAAGCACCAGACATACCGTTATACCTTTATGATCAAATTTTTTTTTTTTTGAGGGGGGTTGATATGGAAACCTGATTTTTTAAGAATTTTTTTCTTTAAAATTTTTTTCTTTAAAATTTTTTTCTTTTAAATTTTTTTTTGAAAATTTTTTTTCTTTTTGTCTTTTTTCTAAACTTGCTTAAATTTTTAAGTCCTCTATATTTTGATTTATTATGTTTATAACCTAATATTACTTTTCAAAAAAAAAAAAAAACCTAACTTTAAAGCAAATGCCATATATAGTCCTTTTGGTGGTGAAAGCTGTTGTCTTTTAATAATTCTGGAGTCTTTTATTTTTTTTATTTTTTTCTATTTTTTTTAATTTTTTCTCCTCCTTCTTTATGTTAATATTTTATCTTTGAAAATCCAATCTCTACCTAGATTTTTAATCTCGGCATTTTGGTATTTGTTGCCAATTTTGTACTTTTAAAAATCTAACCTTCAGTACCCAATTTTACAGGAGTGCGAGATTACTGGCTTGACCACTTTCTCCTCCTTTGGAATCTCTCTTTTCTCCACCAGGTGGCTTCTGTCTCCTCCCTCCCTCTCCTCTTCTCTACCCAACTCTATGAATCTCTGTGTGCTCCAGAAGGTGGAGAACTCTCAGGGAACTGGTCACTGGCTGGATCTGTATCCCTCCTTTGCATCTCCCTCTTTTATCCTCCTGGTCACCTCTATCTACTTCCTCCCTCTCCTCTTCCATGTATAACTGTGACCACCTCTGAGAGGTCCAGACTTTGGAGCACACACAAGAAAGTGGTTACGGGCTAGCTTGCTTTTTCCTCTTTTGATTCTACCTCATCCCGTACCACTCACCTCTAACTACCCCCTCCCTCTTCTCTCCTCCAAGTAACTCAGCGATTCTCTAGGGATGACCCTCATGGTGGAGAAACCTATCATCATTAACCTAGATGTTTTAACATTAGTGCTGTATAGATGGAGAAGTCATGAGGCTATTGTAAAAATAAATTTGAAAACCAGAATCAGGAGGCTTAAATCCAAATCTTGAGATCATCAGAGAATTCCTGAATACAGGGAACATTATCCAATAAGAGCTCATCAAACACCTTCATACCTATACTGAAACTGAGCACCACCCAAGGGCCAACAAGTTCCAGAGCAAGACATACCACGCAAATTCTCCAGCAACACAAGAACAAGCCCCTGAGCTTCAATACACAGGCAGCTCAAAATACTCCAAAACCATTTACGTCTCATAACCCATTACTAGACACTTCAGAGCACTCCAGAGAGAGGAAATCCAGCTCCACCCACCAGAACTCCAACACAAGCCTCCCTAATCAAGAAACTTTGACAAGCCACTGATATAACCCCAAACACAGAGAGGAAGCTCTATAAGAACGAGAATTCCACAAATTCCCAGAATATAGAAAGGCCACCCCAAACGCAGCAGTATAACCAAGATGAAGAGACAGAGGAATACCCAGCAGGTAAAGGAACAGGAGACATGCCCACCAAACCAAACAAAAGAGGAAGAGATAGGGAATCTACCTGAGAAAGAATTCTGAATACTAATAGTGAAAATGATCCAAAATCTTGAAATCAAAATGGAATCACAGATAAATAGCCTGGGGTCAAGGATTGAGAAGACGCAAGAAAGGTTTAACAAAGACCTAGAAGAAATAAAAAGAGTCAACATATAATGAATAATGCAACAAATGAGATCAGAAACACTCTGGAGGCAACAAATAGTAGAATATCAGAGGCAGAAGATAGGATTAGTGAAATAGAAGATAGAATGGTAGAAATAAATGAAGAAGAAAGACGAATTAAAAGAAATGAGGACAACCTCAGTATAATTTTATACTGATATCTTTGCAGCTAATTTTGTGATTACTTAAGTATAAAAATTAAATGCACAAATGACATTCCAGTAGGTTTGAATTATTTATTTATTTATATTGAAAGACATATAAACTTTAGAGAAAACCAAATTTTAAAGTTGTTGCCTCATACTTGTATTGACAAAATTTCTCTCTTGAATTATAAGAGACAAAGTAAATTATGTTAATACTATATGTATGTACACATGGACACGCACACACATATATATGTAAATCATGTCATTATTAATAACAAATAGATCACAGCAAAACTTTTATTTCTTTCAATGAAAACATTTTTAAATATTTTAATATTTAAAAATAATTATTTGGTCAAAAATAGGCAAAATATTCCACAGGAATATCGATCTAATTTTTTAAGTGGAATCCGGAGAACTGTGCTTTCAACATGAGAAATTCAGTAATTCCACCCACTTTTCAGTGAGAACGAAGACACTAGCTGGGGTCCATGAGATGTGCACAGCCTGGTCCCTGTTGGCCTTAGAGTTAGAATATAGACGTTCTGGAAATCACTAAAGAGAAACACTTACTCTACTCTATGTTGTGAATACCAAAAAACTGAAAAAGATGAAATATAACAGGAATCCTGTTTCAAAGCCCAAGTCTCTGAATAGATCCATGTCTCACACTGAAAGTAGTGTTAAATATCACACAAGCTCAAAATTATTAGCAAAGCCACAATTTTTATACACTCAGTCTAGAAAACTAAACAAAATGTTATTTTTCTGCACCAAATTAGCCACTAAACAGGTGAATTGATAAGCCTTTCCTAAACTCACCCATTGCATTTTTGAATTAAAAAAAAATAAAGCAAAATCATCTCATTCTAGCTAAGAGTGTGAAGCACTTCAATGACTAGACTTGTGAACTTAGGCTCATTTTCTATTAATTTATTTACTAATTTTAGTCATTTGATTACTTATATAAACATGAATGGGTCAATCTACTTCTTTCTCTGAATCTTAGTCTTCCTCTTGATTTTCTTTCTATGCACAATGTCTTCAGCTATGTGCTGAGCAATGATCTGTTGACACATATGAA
This sequence comes from Nanger dama, assembly GCA_917880005.1. NCBI lineage: Eukaryota > Metazoa > Chordata > Mammalia > Artiodactyla > Bovidae > Nanger > Nanger dama. The sequence continues at coordinate 222,007 of CAKJTW010000184.1, read as the reverse complement.
TGAACAGTAGAGGATAAATGTAATACAACTTTATTTTGACCTGTTAAAATTCTGCTAATCACTTTGTTCATGGCCTCTTTCTCATCTTTGTTTCTTAGACTGTAGATGATGGGGTTCAACATGGGGATCACCATGGTGTAAAAGACAGCTACCATCTTCCCCTGCTCCACAGACTCCCCTGTGGGCCGTCGGAGATACATGAAAATGAGGGTTCCGTAGAATATGACGACAGCTGTCAAATGAGACCCACAGGTGGAAAAGGCCTTGCGCCTCCCTTCCGCCGAGTTCATCCGAAGAATGGCAATGAGGATGAACAGGTAAGATAAGATAACTACAGTCAGAGAATATGTGAAATTAATGCCGGCGAGTGTGATCACTGTATATTCTTTTACAAAGGTTCCAGCACAGGCCATTTTGATGAGAGGTGGGTCTGCACAGTTGAAGTGGTTGATCTATCTTCCCACAGAAGTACAAGCCATAGGTCCATAACGTTGATACAAGACTAATCAGAAAACCATACACATAAGGGAAAGAAATCAGTCAGATACAGACAATCCTTGACATTTTTCTGCCGTAGAGCAAAGGGTTCCCAATGGCCATGTATCTACCAAAGGCCATCACAGCAAGAATAAAAACTTCTACATGGACAAGAGCAATAAAAAGAAACATTGTACCAAACAGTCAGCGTAAGAAATCCTTTTGTCTCTGATAACAGGTTTTCCAGCATTTTAGGAGTGACATTGGAGGAAAACCACACATCAACAAATGACAGATGACTCAAAAAAAAGTACATGGGGCTGCTGGGTTGTGGACTGACCTTAATTAACAGGATCATGCCGATATTACCCACCACAGTGATCACGTAGACCAGCAGGAAAATGACAAAGAAGAGAACTTGCCATTCCTGATGAGTGGTTAGTCCCAAAAGGATAAACTCTGTCACATCCATGAAGTTGAGCATTTTCTCTGTTCTTGGTCAATATTATTTACAAGCCTCTGTGATAATTAAAAATGAAACAAATTCAAAATCAAATATTTATTACCAATTTATATTTTTATGTCCCCTTTCAATTTTTACTTTATTATCTATGAATGCGTTATTCCATTCTTTTCAACAAATCATGTCTGAACACTTGCTATGTAACAGTCTCTCTGATAATTATGAATACTAGATGGATAAATACACAACTCTAATTACATAACAGTAGTACAAAATGTGATTGAACCAGACTAGTACTAAAATTTGTAACTGGCCAATTGTCCATTAACTACTTTCTAAATACCCCTTGTTTCTAACACTGGCATATTTGGTAGTCACACGTTTTTAAAATATTTATGGAGAGTTAGTTTCTCTTTTTAACATGTCACAAATACTAGTTTATTTGCTTCTAATTGTAACCATATTATCCAAATTATAAATGGAAGCTACTTAATCAGATGCATTATCAGCCACAGTTCAGTTCAGTCACTCAGTTGTGTCCAACACTTTGTGACCCCATGGACTGCTGCACGCCAGGCTTCCCTGTCTATCACTAACTCCTGGACCTTGCTCACACTCAACTATCAGTCTTCAGTTCAGTTCAGTTCAGTTCAGTCATTTAGTCTTGTCTGACTCTTTACGACCCCATGAATCGCAGCACGGCAGGCCTCCCTGTCCATCACCAACTCCTGGAGCTTGCTCAAACTCAACTATCAGCCTTCAGTTCAGTTCAATGCAGTCACTCAGTCGTGTCCAACTCTTTGCAACACCACAGATTGCAGCACACCAGGCCTACCTGTCCATCAACAACCCTTGGAGTTCACTCAGACTCACGTCCATCGAGTCAGTGATGCCATCCATCCATCTCACCCTCTGTTGTCCCCTTCTCCTCCTGCCTCCAATCCCTCCCAGCAGCAGAGTCTTTTCCAATGAGTCAACTCTTCGCATGAGGTGGCCAAAGTACTGGAGTTTCAGCTTTAGCATCATTCCTTCCAAAGAAATCCCAGGGTTGATCTTCAGAATGGACTGGTTGGATCTCCTTGCAATCCAAGGAACTCTCGAGAGTCTTCTCCAACACCACAGTTCAAAAGCATCAATTCTTCAGTACTCAGCCTTCTTCACAGTCCAACTCTCACATCCATACATGACCACAGGAAAAATCATAGCCTTGACCACGTCCAAGGTCAGGGGCAGCAGCCAGGAGGAGCTACCCCATGCCCAAGGAGCAGTGGCTGCCTGGGCGCAGGAGTGCCAAGAGGAGCTTCTCCACTTTCAAAGTCAGGAGGGGTGGCTGTGAGGAGATACTCCTTGTCCAAGGTAAAGAGCAGCAGCTGTGCTTTGCTGGAACAGCCATGAAGAGATACCCCATGTCCAAGATAAGAGAAACCCAAGTAAGACGGTAGGTGCTGTGAAAAGCATTAGGGGACAGACACACAAATCATAATCACAGAAAACTAGTCAGTCTAATCACATGGACCACAGCTTTGTCAAACTCAATAAAATTAAGCCATGCCATGTGGGGTCAACCCAAGACGGGTGGGTCATGGTGGAGAGGTCTGACAGAATGTGGTCCACGGGAGAAAGGAATGGTAAACCACTTCAGTATTCTTGCCTTGAGAACCCCATGAATAGTATGAAAAGGCAAAATTATAGGATACTGAAAGAAGGACTCCCCAGGTTGATAGGTGCCCAAATTGCTATTGCAGGTCAGTGGAAAAATAACTATCCTTCCTAGCAGCATATAGTTCAAATAATTCAACATAGGTCAATTTATATAATAAATAGTTCAATTATCTTCCTTACAGAAGATAAGGAAGGACTTACAATGTCCAGAAGTTATATAAAAAAAGCAAAACAAAACAAAAAACAAACAAAAAAAACCTAATCAACAGAGATAGAATCATTGTTAATGGAGAGTTTGAGTGAGTGAGTGAGTGAAGTTGCTCAGTCATGTCCAACTCTTTGTGACTCCGTGGACTGTAGCCCACCAGGCTCCTCCACCCATGGGATTCTCCAGTCAAGAGTACTGGACTGGGTTTCCATTTCCTTCTCCAGAGGATTTTCCCAACCCAGGAATTGAACCCAGGTCTCCCCGCATTACAGGAAGACACTTCACAGTCTGAGCCACCAGGGAAGTCTTAAGAGCTAAGATCTTAAGAGCTTCCAAATTTAAAGAGATATTAGAATTTATTGATTTTTTATGTAAAACTTACAAAATACAGTACTGGCAAATAATTTGAATTGTAAACCTATTCTTAACCAGAGCATAACAAAAGAAATCTGTGTGCTTGATCTATTGAAATGCAGATAACAATATATTGACTATATGTCCAGTATCTAAGTTGTTCCTAAAGGTTGAATGAAGTACCCTCAGAAGTTAGCTATTTTAATTTTGTGATACTTCCAAAAGTATCACATACGAGTTAGCATATGAGATGGCATATGAGTTAGTCACTATAATAAGATAATCTTTGTACACACACAGCAGTCAACCCTACATGTATGCGAGTCACTTTGCTGGAGAAATAAAGGTAAATGGTAACAGTGCTTGCCTTAAAAGATCTGTTTGGTGTCTTCTCGGTAAAAGAGATAAATGAAGAGAAAATTACCATCAGAAGTGATTACTTCAATAGTAAAGATTTAAATGGAGTAATTCATTGTGTTCTAGAATCAGTATATGGATTAAACAATAATAACATTTAACAAGATCTTGAAGGAAAACTATTTTCTACAAGGACAAAGATGAAGAGTACTTACAGATACAGTGAACATACAGAGACAAAAGGCTTTCAAGATAAATCAAATAAACCCATAGGTATATTTTCAAGGATAAATTTTCTACAAGGATGAATTTTTATAGTACAAAAGAAAACATTTTAAATAAAATGTTTTTATTTTATTGGAAAACAGTCAAATAAACTGAAGGTCCCCATAACAGGCTAAGAAGCATGAATACCTTTGAAAGTTACAAGGTAGCAAATCTCTGAATTTTTCTGGAATGTATCCGTTACACCCAAACTATAGAGATGGATTAGATCCAACAATTTCTCTTAATCTGTCAAAGAAATAATTTGCAAGGCTTAAATCTATACCTTCTGTCTTTGGGAGGAAAATACAGTAATTAGAGAATCAGAATTTATGTAAATAACAGGAGTACTCTTTCCAGAGCACTTGGGTTTCTCTGGCTTATTGGTACAGAAACGACTTGCAATTTAGGTAGACCTGGGTTCAGTTCCTGGGTGGGGAAGATCTCCTGAGTAGGAAATGGCAGCCCACTCCAGTATTCTGGCCTGTAAATCCCATGGATGATGCAATCAATGGGGCACAAAGAGTCAGGCATGACTGAGCGACTAATTCTTTCACTCAGCAGAATGATGAGTCCTTTGGGAAAACATTCATTTATAATATACAAAGCTTCCATTTCAGTGGCATAATGATACTTATCTAATCTTTACATCTCTACACTTATGCCCCAAATACTAGCACCTGTTTGGTCACTGTATTACATTTAACAACTAATAAAGACAAAAATACAACAAAGGTTCCTATAGACAAAGCTATGGTTTTTCCAGTAATCATGCATGGATGTGAGAGTTGGACCATAAAGAAGGTTGACTGCTGAAGAACTGACAGTTTTGAACTACTGTGCTGGAAACTCTTGGGAGTCTCTTAGACAGGAAGGAGATCAAATCAATCCATCCTAAAGGAAATCAGCCCTGAATATTCACTGGGAGGACTGATGCTGAAGCTTAAGATCCAATACTTTGGTCATCTGATGCAAAGAGCTGATGCAATGGCAAAGATCCAAATACTGGGAAAAATTGAAGACAAGAGGAGTAGTGCCGGGAGCCAGTGTGAGGAATCCCGCCTGTGACAAGGTTATGCAGAAGGAAGCCTGGTATACGCAAGGACGTGATCAAGCTTCAGGGGTTCCCCCTGGTATTTGCTGAGCATCCACCACTGCCCCCCATAAGAATCTGCCGGCATCTGTACTCTGCTTTTCCACTCTTCTGATATTATCTGGGAAAAAGTCAAATCAGGGCTTTAGTCTTCTGCATTTGAAAGGGATGTTTCAGTTAAACCCCTTCTGATAGCTCTTTAGCTTGCCTAACAGGTTTCCCAGGTTTCTTACAGCTTGTGAATTGCTTACAGACCCCCAACCACGAGAGGCACAAAGCTTAAAAGCATCTTAAATACACAGAGCCTTTTCTAAAGAGTTAAAAATCATATTGGTGATGGGTTTTCACTGTTGACTCAAGGATTGCTGCCAGACCTCCATATTCTTTATCTTTTAGGCACCTGGGAGGATGTTACTCAGTGTAATCAGGATGCAGAGAAAGATATATAGTAGTTTTGATGTTAGCAACACTAGACTTTTGAGTTAATTGCTTCCCTTTTTGTTGTAAATCACTGTACTCCCTTTACTTGTTATAAGTTGCTGTATCTTTGCTATGTAAGAATGTAACTTTATTTAGTGCTTTTCTGAGATTGGCACCAGTCTTTGGGAAGATCAACAGAAATAAGTCTTCTGGTTGATAAACCCTTATCAGAAAAAGGCTGTAAAATGTTAATTGGCCCTTTTTGGCCAGAAGATGATGTAAATTACCTAAGACTTGTGTATACAATTAGATATGCAGGGGAAAAAGCCTGTTTTTGATGAGTCTGGGCTGTTAATGCTGCATAACTTTGTGTACCCATTGATCGTCATGTTTTATCAAAAGTATAAAAGGCCTTCTGAACAATAAAGGATGGACCAGTTTCTCGGACTAGTCTCTCTGCCTAGTTTCTTGGGAAGCTGGGTCCCCCCAACCCCGTCTCTCTCTCTCTCTTTATCTCCCTCTCTCTCCCTCTCCTGCTTACTCTAATTTCAGGCTGAATTCTCATCTGGAGCAGACGACTCACCAAGTCTACTTATTTGTCCCGGCTTTTAAGACCCACTTGAAAGGGAGCCTAAGGTAGGGTACCCTTAGAGATTCAAGTAGGCGCCGGTGGCCCCACGTAGATGGTGCAAGCTCCTTGTCTGGAACTTTATTGGCCTCCCCCATAAACCAAGTTATTTAGCCTTCTTTCTCCACTTAATTTTCCTACTACACTATATCTTCCTAATCTAATCTTATATTTCTATATTAATAAATAAATAAATCTTTCCTCGCCAGTGCTGTCCACCCTTTGAATTCCCTAGATCCACCGAGGCTGGACCCTGGCAGAGAAGGGGGCAACAGAGGATGAGATGGCTGAATGGCATCACTGACTCAATGGACAAGAGTTTGTGCTAACTTGTAGCTAGTGATGGATGGAGAATACTGGCATGCTGCACTTCATGGTGTCACAAAGTGTCGTACACGACTTAGCAACTGAACAACAAAGACAAAAACAGATAAAATCAAAAAATAGAAGAGAGAATTTAATATGACTGCCTTCCTACTCGTTCCTTTAAATAAGTTCAATGACTACACTCCACGATTTAGGGGGAAAAAGCCCTGTATTTTGATAGGAGTACTTCCTCCCATGCACATGGTTGCTTCTATTTTATGAAGCAATTATGCTTTTATACTTTATTTTACCTTTATTAGAATCCTGCAACTGATATAAAGATGCATTAATAATAATGAGGATAAGGGGACAGAGATGGACATTGTTTGCTATAACCTGAGTTTTTATGTGACCATTTTCAGAACTATTCGGCAGGACTTCCCTGGTGGCTCAGTGCTAAAAGTCTGCCTATCAGTGCAGCGGAGATGGGTTTGATCCCTGGTAGGACTATCCCACATGCTGCAGGACAGCTAAGCCTGTGCACTGCAACTACTGCAAAAGCAAATATTTTAAGTACTTTCAAATATTTATAATTTTGACATATTTTAAATTGTCTGTGTTGAAATTAGTAACATCAAGCTCTTTTTAAAACCACATCTGTCTGAGTTTCTCCTCCTCTCTCCCTTTTTTCACCTCTATTTTGCCATCCATGACACACACTATTATCAAGAGTGCTCTGATTGCATTTTTTTGTCTAACTCACACTTTAATGGCCTGTGAAAGTGATAGTGAAGTCACTCAGTGGTGTCCGACTCTTTGCGACCCCATGGACTACTGCAGCCTATCAGGCTCCTCTGTCCATGGGATTTTCCAGGCAATAGTACTGGAGTGGATTGCCATTTCCTTCTCCAGGGGATCTTCCCTACCCAGGGATTGAACCCGGGTCTCCCACATTGTAGACAGACACTTAACCATCTGAGCCACTGGAAAACATAATTCTCAACATCTCAATTAAAAATTCTTTGAAAATTTAAATGTGCATCATACAAATAAAAATGACATTAAAGATTTTTGATAAATTCAGTCATTGCTTTATAGCTAAAGCCTCCTTTTTTTCCACTGAAAATATCTGAACTTTTAATAGAAATTCAATTGAAGAGTAGTTTTGTTTCCATAAGCAAATGCTTATGGAGCTTGAGATATGTCAAAGACTCATGTCCAATGGCTATGAAAATAACCTTTGACAGCTTTCCATTCAATTTTTATTGCATCCAGTATTTCCTGTGGTTAGAAATATTGTTTATTATAAACAATAAACTTATTGTTTATTTTACTTATCAAAGTGGTAGCTAAATTTATCCTCCACAACTCTTTCATTTTTGACTCCTTTTCTGATATGGAAGACTAAGTAATTTGCATTAAATTGTTGTATCAGCTATATCTCAATACGAAATAAAAAGTTTAAAGTTTGGGGAATAATTATTGGAGACATTGCTGAACTAGTTTTAAAATAACCATGACTATTTTGCTCTCTGTTGGAGAAATATCACACGCAAACATTAAGTAAACTTCAGTGAGGCAAGGAACTGGCTATTCTCCTAAAAACAGTTTTCTCATGGGACATTGATATCCTTTTTTTTTTTTTAATATCCAATTTGAAAGCCTGGGTCATTAGTGGTCAAGGTAAATAGTAACCATATTTTGAAAGTCTAGGTTACTTTTCTTTTCTCAACAAATATAACTGAAATAAAACTCCAATTTAGGATTCACTGGCTCAAGAATGTGAAACTGCTTTCCTCTAGATTGGAACAAACCAAAGTAAGCTAGGTAACAGAAAATATAGATTTGCTTATCCTAATTAATTTGATTCACAAGGATATTGGTATCCATATATGTTTATACTTTGCTACATACAGATGTAAGAAAAAAAGTTTTACTTGCAATTTAGTAAGAATTATTGATCCAAAAATTAGAGGTACTATTTATGGTAAATTGATAAACATAGTAAATATTCGGTAGAATCTTGGAATTCTAAGAATTTTCTCTTCTTCCTCACCAAGAAAAACAAACTACAACAAAAATATCAATGAATGAAAGTACAAAGCTCACCTCTTCAAGTGACACTGTTACCTGGAATACTACTCACTGAAATGTTTATAGGAGAAAAGTTTGCCCCCTTCTGGGTCCATTTAAAATAATGTAACAGACTAATTTTGAACTGTTGTTACAGTTACTAAAAATTTTAAGTGCCCAAGGCTACAATTTTGTGGCCATTTAAGATGAAATAGTAGGAGAATAGGGCATCCTAAATCCAAGAAAAGGACAACAGAACGTGGAAGTGAGTTACTGAAATTCAGTTTCAGTCTAGAAACTATCTCCACTGGTCATAAAGACATAGATAAGTCTCTAAGAATAAACTGGCAGGTGATGATATTTTAAGACAGTAAGTGAAGAAGACAGATAAGTCATGGAGTTGATGGATCCATGCATCTCAAGTGATATTAATTTCCCAAGGGGAGCCGCCCTTGTCTGCTGTACATAATAAACCCCATCTCTTCTCCCGCTATGTCATTCCAGTCCAATATCTCACAAACGTAAGGACAAGGTGCATTATCTGATTTCAACACACACAGTATTTTTGTACTACCCAATGCTATATCAGTAAACCTCTCTTGAGTCTTCATTTATAAAACAATCTTTTTATCTTGCTAGTGATGATTTTCTCCCATGGACTTCAGAGTCCTCATCTATTCAATACCAGACTTTGTCTAAATAATTTTAAATGAGTTTTATTTTTTGCTAGAACAAGTATAATTCCTGTTGAATCTGTCTCTCTTTTAAATTATTTCATACAGTTTTTTTTTGGGGGTGGGATATTCTTTCAACAGATATTATTCTAAAAAGGTTTATATGATTGTCAAGTGCTCACTATAATATGGTTACTCAGTATCTGTTAAATACTGAATGAGTGAAAATAATGTTACTTGTAGAATCTTGAGTGTAAGCACAGACCAATCTAAATAAGAAACATATGCAGCGACTCATTTTAACTGGCTATGGAATTAAGAGAGCTTTCACAACTGCTTTTGCTATCATCTGACCCCGACTGGTGAAGATCCAAAACTGAAAGAGTAAGAGAAAGAGCAGCTGCAGAAGCCAGAATTTCCATCCCTACCCGACCCAAGGAAAGATTCTCTCAGAGATATCAGTAGCCCAAATGATGAGTTTGCTAAGAATGATTAATACCGCCCTTATAATGTGGAGCTTTTATCCCTAAAGCATTTTTCAGCACACTCTGAAGAAATAAGTGCAATGTTATTGCAAAAGAAATCTCCTGAGGAATATTAATTTATATGGATTTATACTCATTAGAGTCTTGGCATTTTCACCATGATATTGCAGCATCTTGTAGTTATTTTGAACTTGATGGCTTTGGATTATCAAGAGATTTTTGCGTTATGGATCACCACTTTCTGGCCACTAGAACAATAATAAAGATACAAGATGGCTATAATTCATGCACTCTGATGTTTCTGTGTTATCATTTCTGTCTGAATGGTGTTTTTGTGAAGTGCTTTCCCCTAAATTGCTAGAGTGAATGCTTGTTAAAAAGACTTTCATATCCAGAATAAAGTGATTAAATTACAAGACACAGGGAGAAAAATCACTTGGACAAGATATCATAATGAGTTGTAGTAAAGTCAAGGCAACGTGTGAGGTCCAGGTGTCGGAAACTAATATTTTATGGAAACCTGGTGAGCATGTAATTTAGCAATGTTATTTATTTGACCACAAATGAAAATATACAGGATAAAGGTGCATTTTCTTCCAATTTATAAAGTATTCAATTATTATCTTCTTCAAGAGATACAAAGATAAAAATGGTATAAACTAATGTGCTTAAGTAGTTCTTAGTCTAACTGTAAAATCTGGAGACAGGTGGATCTTTCAGTAGAACATATAATTCAAAGGATATATTGAAATCAAAGCTCTTAATATCGTTTATATTATATAAATAAATATATATATATATGAAGACATATACAATGGAATATTATTCAGTCAAAATAAAAGAGGGTAAATGTCATTTGCTACAACATAAATGACCCTTGAGGATATTCATTAAGGGTAACAAGGCAAACAAAGAGAACAAAAAGTATTAAATACTCTGATCTTTTTGTGGACTCTACAACATCAGACTCACAGAAGTATAGAATGGAACTATGATTATCAGGACCTGGAGGTCAGGGAAATGGGAATAAGTTTGCCAAAGGTACAAACTTTCAGCTATAAGACGAATTCTGGGAATCTGATATACAGCATAGTGACAACACTTAACTATATGATGTATATGCGAAAGTGCTAAGAGAGTAGATGTTAAAGGTTTTCACCACCAAACAATAACAACAAAAAATTGTACTTGTGTGAGATGATAGATGTGACAACTAATATTATGATGATCATTTTGTAACACAATATATCAAAATATATACAATATCACATCTTAAGCTTATATAATATTTGATGTCAAATGCATACAATAAAGCTGGATAAACATAGTCCTAATAAATTTTCAAAGTTAAAATCATGAGATATATCATCTCTGACAACAGAGATAAATTAAAAACACTTGATAAAAAAATCTCTTTATATCCCAAATATATGTTAATTAAGCACTGTCATCTAAATAGTGCACAAGTTAACAAAGGCACAGAAAAAAAATATTACAAACTCAAGGATGAAATATAGCAAATTGAATGACTTTCAGCTCAAGCAATACATATGTGAAATATATAAAGATTTTGTGTATAAGAAAATAAATAAGACTCAAATCAATATTTCAAATTTTCATTTAAAAAATCTAGAAAAGAAAGTAAAAGGTAATCCTAAATAATCTAATTTTTCAGATCAATGACACAAAAAGCATTTTTTCTTTCCCTAGACCTGAGTATGTTTATTCTCACTTGCGGATCTGAGGGAGAAAGTAGGTCTCTACAGATCAGAGGCCTCAAACCAGATCCACAAACAGCTCTCTGGGAAAAGAATGATGATTGCATTCTTCTCTCTTTTCATTCCAGACTGACCATCAAACAAGTGCATTCATAAGAACCAGAAAAACTATCATGACACAGAGTTCACAGTTTTACTTAGTAAGTTAGCAGAAGAGTACAGAAGGTTGGTCTTCTTGAAGATTTGTAGCCCCTCAAAATAGATGGTAATAAAAGAGAGAATAAATTCAAAGAAGTGAGCTCACAGCCTGTGTATCCTGTTTACTATTGTAAACAGTAAGGACATACCAATGCTCCAGGGAATACCTAACAGGAATTTTCACTTACAGAGGGGCTCCTCAAAATGAAATGACTTCAAAGAACCTAAAATTTGGTTTAAAAGCAGGGTTTTTTGTAATTTAAATTTATTTATTTTTATTGGAGGCTAATTACAATATTGTATTGGTTTTTCCATACATCAACATGAATCTTCTAACACCATAGACAGAAATAAAAGCAGTTTTGAAATAGTTGATCTGAGGTACAGAACACTATGCTTCACTTCTAACAATATCCAAGGAAATGTTACTACTGCCCACCCAAGTAAACATATTAAAGGACAGAGTCTAGACTAAGTATAGCTTGTTTATTCTCAGTCTGAAGAACAATTGAAACATAGACACAAAGAATATGAAAACTGATCTTATAAATGTAGAGACATCTGAGCCAAAGATGAAGAGTTACAGTTTATTGGAAACTAAGGCATGGCCATCTTAGTGACTGTATTTCTTCTGAGGACGCTCTTCAGTGCTTGTTTTACATCTTTGTTTCTCAGACTGTAGATCAATGGATTAAGCGCTGGACTTACAAAGGTGTAGAAAACAGCTATTATCTTGGATTCTTCCACCGTCTTCTCTGTTGGTGGTCTTACATACATGCAGAAGAGTGTCCCATAAAATAGCGAAACAGCCATCATGTGGGAACCACAGGTGGAGAATGCCTTGTGCCTTCCTTCTGCTGATTTGATCCTGAGGATTGCCGTGAGAATTAAGGCATAAGAAATCAGGATGATGATGAGGGAGCTGGAGAGGTTGAAGCCTGCTGATATCAACATGGCATGCTCTTTGACATAAGTATCAGAGCAAGAAAGCTTGATGAGTGGCGGGTCAGCACAGTAGAAATGGCTGATGATGTTGGATCTACAGAAGGTCAAGTGGAAGGTCAGGATGGCCTGCAAGAGTCCATCTGAGAAGCCATAGACATAAGGGAACGTGGCCAGGCTTATGCAGACGCACCTGGACATCTTCACACTGTAGTGCAGAGGCTTGCATATGGCCACATAGCGGTCATAGGCCATTGCTGCCAGCATGTAAAACTCAGTAAGGAGAAGTGCTATGAAAAGGTAACACTGTGCAAAGCAGCCAGCAAAGCTGATGGTCTTCTTCTGTGATACCAGATTAGTCAGCATCTGTGGGGCCGCAGTAGAGGTATAGCACAGGTCTACCAAGGATAAATGCGTGAGGAAGAAGTACATGGGTGTGTGAAGGCGAGGGTCCAGTCTGATTAACACCATCATGCCCAGGTTGCCTAGGAGGGTGACCAGGTAAATGACCAGAAACAGCACAAAGAGGAGAGGCTGGAGCTCTGGGCGGTCCGTGAGCCCCAGGAGAATGAATTCTCTTAGCGCGGTGTCATTGGTGAGGGGCATTCTCTGCGCTTGAAACAGATGGAACCAGAGATATGAAGGTGCACTTTTCATTACTGACTATTGAAATGATTTTTATCTACATCTCCAGATGGTTCAAAATGAATACTATTGTAAGATGATGTTTTGCTTCCTCTAAGCCATGGTTTCAGCTTCTTTAACTCAGAACTATTATTCTATTTCCACCTCTTACCTACCTTGTACCTACCTCTGAACCTAAAGATAACTATGCTTATAGCTATATCCATGTGTATAAGTGAACTGCATATTCCCCATCTCCCTGCACTTTTTATGCTTCTACATTTTACATGCCTTTATGTCACTTTTTATGCTTCTACATTTTACATGCCTTTATGTCCCCAGCTTCAAGGCTGTCCTTTATGAAGTACTTTCACTCCTCTCCCATCATACATAAAACTGAATTAATCCCTTTCTGCTTTTGAATTCTCACACACCCTATATCCTCTCATTTATTCTTCAGCACATTACATCACTAAAATGGATCCACTTGCTACTTATATGTTAGTTCTTCAAGGGCAGGGTAAAGGATTCTTCATTACTGTTCTGTGATTTCTAAGGGCATATTTATATACTACTTTAAAACAGAAAAAAAATAGCATTAGCATGAAATACCAAACTACTTGCAGTCTTTTATTCATCTCTGAATTCCCACAGAATGACTCACAATGTTATATCTTTCATAGGAAATACAGGGGCTAATAAACTGTTTGACAAAACAATTGCTCCAAAAAGCTTGTTAATCAAGATAATCTACAGAACACCTGTGTCGGAAAGTCACATGAGACAGTGGAATCTCACACTTAACATTTATCCCGATGATCCTACCCCAGATGTTCCCAGAATCACACTTTAAAAATGTAATTACAAACCAAAACACAAAGGCACAGTCACCAGAGTCCTATAAACACATGACGAATCAATGAACAAAGAATTGTTAGATGAAATGAATTCTCACATAGTATTTTGAGGATGGTCTACAGCAATGACAGAGTGTTTTCATAAAGAAAAGAAACAAGCTTGGCATAAAAAGTATTTAAGTTATTAAATATGACTCCATCTATCTAGACATATGACAGTTTGTAGCTTACTAGTTCATCATCATTTCTAAATAAGTGCTCAGTCCCCTCTTTTGTACTCCACACATGCTTTTATGTTTTTATTTCTCTCACACTTCATTTTTTTAAACTTTCCCAATTCTTATCTTATTTCCAAAGGAGTCACTAAAACTTACTGTAGTTATGATTTAGAAATACAGTTTAAAAAAGCACTTTTGTACGTATACCTCCCTTCCATTTTATATTAAGTACTTAATATACATCTATGGAATATGCTAATAGTAGTCACTGATAGTAGATAATGCTTCTTACACAGAAGGCACTTCATTTCCTGATTTTAAATAAGAATAATAATATCTGCTTTGTTTCACTCTAAAATCTTTATGGACATCAAAAAGTAGTCAAAAAGTATTTATTGATAATCACTGCATTATGTATTTATGCACTGTAGATGGAAAAATGAACCTCAGCTTCAAAATCCCTTCCTTCTGGCATTCACATTCTAGTGGACACAGAAGGATAATGCCACAATAAATCATTAGTGTTTCAAATGACTCTGGCATGGAGGAAAAGAAAGAAAATGAAGGAAAGGTTGTTTAAATTTTAAACAGCAACATTAACAAGGGACTCATGTAAAAGCAACTTTTTAAGTAACAAGCCAGTCTAGTTTCGATGCAGGATACAGGATGCTTGGGGCTGGGCACTGGGATGACCCAGAGATATGCGGAGGGAGGTGGGAGAGGGGTTCAGGATTGGGAACTCATGTACACCCATGGTGGATTCATGTTGATGTATGGCAAAACCAATACAGGATTGTAAAGTAAAATAAAGTAAAATTAAAAATAAATAAATAAATAATAACAAGCTGAAAGAGAAAGAAAAATCAATCAGGCAATTCAAAGGAGAATATTCTAGGAAGGATAAGGATCAGAAGTAAAGATACCATGTGTGATACATTTGGAAACCTGTAGGTCTATGTGAACTGGACATGGAACAACATACTGGATCCAAATCGGGAAAGGAGTATACCAAGGCTGTATATTGTCACCCTGCTTATTTATCTTATATACAGAGTACATCATGAGAAATGCCAGGCTGGATGAAGCACAAGGTGGAATCAAGATTGCTGGGAGAAATATCAATAAAGTCAGATATTCAGATGACACCATCCTTACAGCAGAAAGTGAAGAAAAACTAAAGAGTCTCTTGATGAAAGTGAAAGAGGAGAGTGAAAAAGTTGCCTTTAAAATCAACATTCAGAAAACTTAAGATCATGGCATCTGGTCCCATCACTTCATGGCTAATAGATGGGGGAAGAATGGAAAGACAGACTTTATTTTGGGGGCTCCAAAATCACTGCAGATGGTGATTGCAGCCATGAAATTAAAAGATGCTTGCTCCTTAGAAGAAAAGTTATGACCAACCTAAGCAGCATATTAAAAAGCAGAGACATTACTTTGCCAACAAAGATCCATCTAGTCAAAGCTGTGGTTTTTCCAGTAGTCATGTATGGATATGAGAGTTGGGCTCTAAAGAAAGCTGAGTCGTGAAGAATTGATGCTTTTGAACTGTGGTGTTGAAGACTCTTGAGAGTCTTTTGGTAAACAAGGAGACCCAACCAATCCATCCTAAAGGAAATCAGACCTGAATATTCATTGGAAGGACTGATGCTGAAGCTGAAACTCCATACCTTGGCCACCTGATGTGAAGAACTGGCTCACTGGAAAAGACCCTGATTCTGGAACATATTGGAAGTGGGAGCAGAAGGGGACTACAAAGGCTGAGATGGTTGTATGGATTCACCGACTCAATGGACATGAGTTTGAGTAAACCCCTGGAGTTGGTGATGGACAGGGAAGCTTGGCTGCTGCAGTTCATGGATCACAAAGAGTCAGACATGACCGAACAACTGAACAGAACTGAACTGAGGCCTATATGTGCATGTACAGAATTCATACAGAGGAATGCAGAAAGTCAGAGCTGATACCTCCACTAAAGCACAAATGTTTCACTTTATTGAGATATTGATTTATTTCTGCCTATGAGATTTCAAGATATCACAACATTCATTGCAGAAAAAGAAGTTAATAGGTGGTTTATTTCAGCTTTCCTATAAGAAGTGTTTAGCAATAAATAAGCGGAAATCAGGTTATCTGCTTGTATGCCAGCAACAAGGTGGCTTAGGAGATTTTTCATGTTCTTCAGCACCAAAGAACCTCAGTGAGAGAATAGGTAGTAGTTACTGGAAGAGAAAATGTTAGAAAGAAAAAGATTAGGATGTAGAAATTTCAGGTTTATTAAGACACAGCAAGAAATTAGACTGAAGGACCACTCCACTATCGCAGAAGGACTTCTTTATTACATGTCACATAATGATTGCTTCTGGGATCTGAATAGGTCTGGATTCACAGTCTCAATGACCTGTGTGAATCCAGGCATACCCCGACTGGAGGCAGCAGGAGTACTGATAGGTGGAGAGATGCCAAAACCTCTATGGAGAGTAAGAGAGAAAGTCACAGCTGACCTGCCTACCTTTGTTAGCCTAGAATGACCGGTGAGCATCTTCTTAACAGGGCACTTGTGGGTTTACTCAAGGACAGCCTCTCTCTGATGGAGGAAGAGACAGCAGAGGAGCAATTCCAGGACAGTTGCTGCTGCTACGGCTAAGTCGTTTCAGTCGTGTCCGACTCTGTGAGACCCCATAGACGGCCACCCACCAGGCTCTGCTGTCCCTGGGATTCTCCAGGCGAGAACACTGGAGTGGGTTCCCATTTTCTTCTCCAACGCATGAAAGTGAAAAGTGAAAGAGAATTCGCTCAGTTGTGTCTGACTCTTAGCGGCCCCAAGGACTGCAGCCTACCAGGCTCCTTCGTCCACGGGATTTTCCAGGCAAGAGTACTGGAGTGGGGTGCCATTGCCTTCTATGTCAAGGACAGTAGAAAGCTGCAAGTTGTTAAACCTGGGTGACAAGGACAATCTACACAATAGACACAATCCAGTAACAGAGAAAATATACAACATCCTTGTTCAAAAATAACTAAGGATTTCAAGACAGTGAGGAAGAACATTATATTTAATCTGTTAAGTTTCTGAAAACAGAGCCCTGTCAACTGCATTAGTTACATGTACATGAAATCAGCCATTCCTACAGCACTCAGGCCAGCAGAACTGACAATAGGGTATATGGAGCAGGAGAGTATCCTCTCTTCTGCAAAAAAGAAATGGAAGGAAGAAAGAAAGGAAGGAGACAGAGTCCAGAAAGCAAGAGTCAGCCGTGATGAGATCACCCTAGAGAGCAACCCAGCTCAGTGGGCTACAGCTCGAGATTGAGGACAGGAGGAGAAGGGGGGAAACAGAAGAGATGGTTGGATAGCATCACAGACGCAAAGAACATGAGTGTGAGCAAACTCCAGGAGACAGTGAAGGCCAGTGGAGCCTAGTGCACTGCAATCCATGGAGTGGCAAAACGTCGGACACGAATAGGTGCCTGAACAACATGCTAAGTCACTTCAGTCGTGTCTGACTCTGTGCGACCCCATAGATGGCAGCCCACCAGGCTCCCCTGTCCCTGGGATTCTCCAGGCAAGAACACTGCAGTGGGTTGCCATTTCTTTCTCCAGTATATGAAATTGAAAAGTGAAGGTGAAGTCGCTGAGTCATGTCTGACTCTTCATGACCCCATGGACTGCAGCCCACCAGGCTTCTCTGCCCATGGGATTTTCCATGCAAGACTACAGCAACTGAAACATGCAGAGTTGCATGTGTATATTTTGAGCAAACACTATAAAAATTGGTGGACCTGCTTGAGATTTTATGACAATCTCCTCTTGACTTAAAAATAAGACATAGAAAGGCTTACTTTTGGTGTGGATATGAACCCATTTCCTCAACGTCTGCTTAGGAAAGTTCATTGATGCCACTCTAAGCTGAATACCACTGATGTATTTCTAGCAGGATTTGGGAGGTAAGAGCCTGTTCTTAAAGCAAATCTCAGAAGTACTTAGCAGCAGCAGAAATAAGTGTGTCATTAGGAATCAGCCCTTTAGGGATTCACTGTAACACTGTGAGATCAAAGAGCTAATCATATGTTTCAGACATATTTTTTCATTTTCTAATTTATTATTTGCCCTGAAAGTTATGTGGAAGGCAAGCAATGATTTCAGTTTCACATTTTGAAGATGGTCTTATTTTATGTTTTATCTTTTTTAAAAAATTTTTATTTTTATTTTATTCTACTTTATAATACTGTATTGATTTTGCCATACATTGACATAAATCTGCCACAGGTGTACACGAGCTCACAATCCTGAAACCCTCTACCACATCCCACTCCATATCATCTCTCTGGATCATCCCTGTGCACCAGCCCCAAGCATCCTGTATCCTGTATCGAACATAGACATGATAGTATACATGTTTCAATGCCATTCTCCCAAATCATCCCACCTTCTCCCTCTCCCTCAGAGGCCAAAAGTCCGTTCTATACATCTGTGTCTCTTTTGTTGTCTCACATACAGGGTCATCATTACTATCTTTCTAAATTCCATATATACGTGTCAGTATACTGTATTGGTGTTTTTCTTTCTGGCTTACTTCACTCTGTATAATCGGTTCCAGTTTCATCCATCTCATTAGAACTGATTCAAATGTATTATTTTTAGTGGCTGAGTAATATTCCATTGTGTATATGTACCACAGCTTTCTTATCCATTCATCTGCTGATGGACATCTAGGTTGTTTCCATGTCCTGGCTATTATAAACAGTGTTGCAATGAACATTGGGGTACATGTGTCTCTTTCAATTCTGGTTTCCTCGGTGTGTATGCCCAGCAGTGGGATTGCTGGGTCATAAGGCAGTTCTATTTGCAATTTTTAAAGGAATCTCCACACTGTTCTCCATAGTGGCTGTACTAGTTTGCATTCCCACCAGCAGTGTAAGAGTGTTCCCTTTTCTCCATATCCTCTCCAACATTTACTTCTTGTAGACTTTTGGATCACAGCTATTCTGACTGGTGTGAAATGGTACCTCATTGTGGTCTTGATTTGCATTTCTCTGATAATGAGTGATGTTGAGCATCTTTTCATGTGTTTGTTAGCCATCCATATGTCTTCTTTGGAGAAATACTTATTTAGTTCTTTGGCCCATTTTTTGATTGGGTCGTTTTTCTGGAGTTGAGCTTCATAAGTTGCTTGTATATTTTTGAGATTTGTTGTTTGTCAGTTGCTTCATTTGCTATTGTTTTCTCCCATTTCTTCTCCTAAAATTCAGAGCTCTTAGCAATGTCCTTCCTAATGGACATCCATGTCTTAGGCAAGATTAGGCATAAGCAGGACTATGAAATAGATGAGGTATTTAACAGTCACCTTACTGAGCACTTCGTATGTGTGGAGCACTTTCCCATTGGCAGTTTAATTGATTCATCAAAATGACACTTGGAGGTAGGGACTCCCTCCTGTCCTTTCAGCTAAAGAATCAGACCTCCACTAAAGGAACAGTAAACCCGATGCCACATGTCTAGACTGTGGCAGAGTAGGATATTTTTTTTTAATTAATTAATTTGACTTTACAATATTGTATTGGTTTTGCCACACATTGACTTGAATCCACCATGAGTATACATGTGTTCCCCATCCTGAACCCCCCTCCCAACTCCCTCCCCATCCCATCCCTCTGGGTCATCCCTGTGCACCAGCCCCGAGCACCCTGTCTCATGCATCAAACCTGGACTGTTGTAGGCTTTGAATATCTGCCTTCCTGTACCCAACTGACTAGTTTTTATTTTTCTTTCTTTTTTTTTTTTTTAAATTATGCAAGTGTGATAACATATATACAGGATACTTGGGAAATACAGAATAAAGTGACATAGTCCCACTATATTTTACAGTTATGTTTAAGTATGGAAAATAAGATTTTTAGTTGAAGTTTTAATATCAAACTCTCAAAAATTAATAAAATGAATATATAGGAACATAGAAGGATATAGTATACCTGAAAATACCATGAACCAATTCAACATATTAAGCTTTATACAATGTTCACAATAGTCAGGATGGCCTGGAAGAATCAAGCTTATGCAGACACACCTGGACATCTTCACCCTGTAGTGTGGAGGGTTGCATATGGCCACAGCAGTCATAGGCCATTGCTGCCAGCATGTAAAACTCAGTGAGGAGAAGTGCTATGAAAAAATAACTGTGCAAAACAACCAGCAAAGCTGATGGTCTTCTTCTGTGATAAGAGATTAGTCAGCATCTGCGGGGTTGCATTTGAAGTATAGCACAAGTCTACAAAGGATAAATGCATGAGGAAGAAGTACATGAGTGTGTGAAGGCGAGGGTCCAGTCTGATTAACATCATCATGCCCAGGTTGCCTAGGAGAGTGACCAAGTAAATGACCAGAAACAGTAAAAGAGGAGAGGCTGGAGCTCTGGGTGGTCCGTGAGCCCCAGGAGGATGAATTCTCTTAGCGCGGTGTCATTGGTGAGGGGCATTTTCTTCACTTGAAAAAATGCAACCAAGGGAGATAAGAAGGTACATATTTTATTACAATTAAAATGACTTTTCTAAACCTCCAGATGTTATTCAAAATGAATATTGTCATACACTGCTGCTTTACTTCTGTTAAGCCATTGTTTCAGTCCCTTTAGTACTGAGCTCTTAATTTCCATCTTTTACCTATTCTTGTATCTATGGCTGTATCTATAGAAAACTATGCTTCTAACCATAGCTACATTCATGGTCACAAGTGAGCTGCATCATTGCTATATCCCTGCACTATTTTTAATTCTGCAACTCTACTTATAATATAAGGCCAACTTCAAGTCTAGTCCCTTGTGATGCATTTCTCACTCTTCTGTCGTTATACCTGGGACTGAATTAATCTCCTTCTGTTTTATACTTTCCAAATACCCTATAAACTTTAATTTATTCTTCAGTGTTAATCAGATTATGTTACCAAAGAAGATCCACTTTCTATTCATGTCTTAGTTCTTCAGTTCAGTTCAATTCAGTCGCTCAGTCATGTCTGATTCGTTGTGACCCCATGAATTGCAGCACGCCAGGCCTCCCTGTCCATCATCAACTCCCAGAGTCCACCAAAACTCATGTGCTTTGAGTCGGTGATGCCATCTAATCATCTCATCCTCTGCCGTCCACTTCTCCTCCTGCCTTCAATCTTTCCCAGCATCAGGGTCTTTTCAATGAGTCAGTTCTTCACATCAGGTGTCCAAAGGATTGGAGTTTCAGCTTCAACATCAGTCCTTAAAATGAACACCCAGAACTGGTCTCCTTTAGGATGGACTGGTTGGACCTCCTTGCAGTCCAAGGGACTCTCAAGAGTCTTCTCCAACACCACCGTTCAAAAGCATCAATTCTTCGGCATTCAGCTTTCTTCACAGTCCAACTCTCACATCCATACATGACCACTGGAAAAACCATAGCCTTGACTAGAAGGACCTTAGTCGGCAAAGCAATGTCTCTGCTTTTGAATATGCTGTCTAGGTTGGTCATAACTTTCCATCCAAGAAGTAAGCATCTTTTAATCCCATGGCAGTAGTCACCACCTGCAGTGATTTTGGACCCCCAAATAGTTACTCTTTCCATGGTTTTCCCATTGATTTGCCATGAAGAGATGGGGCGGGATGCCATAATCTTAGTTTTCTGAATGTTGAGATTTAAGCCAACTTTGTCACTCTCCTCCTTCACTTTCATCAAGAAACTCTTTAGTTCTTCTTCACTTTCTAAAACCTTTTCTAAAACCAGCTTGAACATCTGGAAGTTCACGGTTCATGTATTGTTGAAGCCTGGCTTGGAGAATTTTGAGCATTAAATTTACTAGCATGTGAGATGAGTGCAATTGTGTGGTAGTTTGAGCATTCTTTGGCATTGCCTTTCTTTGGAATTGGAATGAAAACTGACCTTTTCCAGTCCTGTGGCCACTGCTGAGTTTTCCAAATTTGCTGGCATATTGAGTGCAGCACTTTCACAGCATCATCTTTCAGGATTTGAAACAGGTCCACTGGAATTCCATCACCTCCACTAGCTTTGTTCATAGTGATGCTTTCTAAGGCCCACTTGACTTCACATTCCAGGATGTGTGGTTCCAGGGGAGTTATCACACTATCATGATTATCTTGGTCGTGAAGCTCTATTTTGTACAATTCTTCTGTGTATTCTTACCACCTCTTCTTAATATCTTCTTCTTCTTTTCATTATATTAAATGAGATATGCATACTGGTCTAATGGTATCCTAATTCATAAAACTCTAGTCAGGAATGCCAATTTTCCCTTAGATTTTTTAGAAAACGTTTCTTTTGTTTTGTTACAAATATGCATCCCCCTTTAAAACTGATATTTTGCTTTCACTCATTTTTTTTAACATGAACTGTTAACATCTCACAGCCAGAAATAGAAAATAATTTTTAAAGCTCTTGTCTAAACATAACAAGTCATCTTTACATTTTCTCATAATGACACTTTTGTCTCAGATTTGCACATATCTCCTTGTCATGGCCCCCACTGCTCACCTTTGGCAGCTCCTCTTGAGGCTGGGCGAGATTACAGTGTTGGAAAGCTCTCAGGAGATATGGGGGTTGAGTAGAATATGGTTCTGTTACATCAGTCTAGTCGATTGTTCTGCTTTATTCAGATCCTCAGTATCCCCCCACGTTTTATTATTTCATATGTAGAACATGAGAGAGATGAGAGAGATGTTTGTGGATTTTTCTCTTTCTTTTTGTAGTTATCTAGACATTGACTTTATATTATTAGATTATGACAAGCAATAAACTAGTTTTATTCCTAACCTTCTTTATAGCTTTTATCCCATCTCTAATACTTAAAATCTAAAAGTTGTTTCTGGTATTCACAGATCTGCAGCATATCATTTTATTGTGTTTAAATTTTTAGAATGTGAGATAGAAGAGTGCATGACATAGAAAAACACTGGACAATCAGGCAGATTTAGTTAGCTGGACTACTCGTATCCTGATTCTAAACCTTGTTCTTTATATTTTAAACAGTTATAATAATACATATTTAAAAAAGAGAATATGGTGGATATACAGATAACATCAATGCGTTGGTGATTCTTCCTTTGTCAGCCTAGCCCATCTAGACCTAGTGTCTTTTTCTTCTACTTTTGTTTTCTTTTTTGCCTACCTGAAATTTAATCCTTAGATTCCATCTCTAGAGTTCCTTTGGTTTGGCCAGTGGGAGAAACCAGGAGCCTAACAGAGGTGAGAGCATAAGAGAAAAGTACCCAAATTCAAATGTTTGTGGGCAGAGGTGTCGTTTCCACAGCGAGCACAGTCCTTGGAGATAACAGTTATGAACCAATATGCCCTAAATTCTTCAAGGAGTGTGCAATGTGTATTTATTGAGGACTGTAAAACAACTCTTAGTTTTCCTGCTCTCAGGTTAATCTGCATTTCATTGAATGCATAATCTCAGCCCTCAAACTGAAAGTCTACAGAGAGAGGACTTGGGATAACGACAAATTTGTTTCAAAGTCACGGGAAGAAAACACAATGGGAGTAATTAGTTATAGGTTACAGGCACTGAGTAATTAATATGTGCCAGCCTTAGGCTTAACGGCTACACACGTTATTAGCTCAGTTAAACTTACAAATGGTGTAGGTTCTTAGTATCAGTACCTTCATTTTACAGGTAGGAGACTGAAACAAGTAGAAGCTAATTAACTTTCCCTGGAACCTACAGTTAATACATTGTGATGCTGGGATCAAACAGATTATTAGTCAATGATATTGTATTGCTTCAAATAGAAATGTGGCAAGTTCACACAATGCAGCACATTCTCTGGGTATAAAGGCATTCACTTATTGGTTAATCCGTTCATTTATCCATCCACACAGTTGTCAAAAATTCAGAGAAAAATCTGTTTGCCACTGTGCGGTCAATGGAGAAAGTGTAAGAAAAAGACAAAGACGGTTTTTGTCCTTCAAATATTTCTGTTTCATGGTAGGAGGCATGAGGTATAGAAACTGTACAATCATATTCTAAATAAAAATGAACTAAAAATTATGCTGGAAAGTGGAAAGGAGTGATCTGTCACAACTCAAAGAACTGTAATGCAAAAGTCATAGTGATAGTTTATTAACTCAAGTGATATTTATTCAGAATATTTCTATTCTAGGTTTTGTGATAAATTCTGTTTTTAAATTAATGAGCAAAGCTAGACAAGGACCTTAGACCTGGCCCTCATGACACTGAGAAAATGAGATAATATAATGATGAGTCAATCACAATGATAATATTAAAAATGCAGTTTTAAAATTTATATTATTTAAAGTTATATGATATTGTGAGAATGTATCCTAAGAGGGTATGACTTTAAGAGATCAGTAAAGAGGCACTGAAAATACAAAAGTATAAATAAAACTAAATCCCAATAAACACTGAAACTGAATATTAAAAAATGAAAGATAGTGTGTTACCCACAGAGAAATAACAGATAACCCGGTAATACATCCATCTGCATACCCAAACGAAAATAAGCCAGAATATAAGATATTTTAAATACTAAAAGTGAGTATCTGTCTTTCTACATTCATACCCAAATAAATTCTCCTTTGAGAATGGACAAGCGATATTCTCAGATAACTGGATAGAGAGGAACTCTCACTGAAAGAACTGATTAAGGATATATATCACACAGAAGAAAACTAAATCATAAATGACGAGTGGGTGCCATATAAAAGAGAAAAATTGATAAATATCACGAAAGTTACAGGAACACGAACATTGAATCACCATTTAACATAATTATAACTGAAATCATATACAATAAAGATAATATTTAAAGTTCATTAATAAATAATTTACTGCTGGTAATTTATTCTATACCTGCAAATGACAGTTTATAAGTTAGAAGCATGATAAAACATTGTATGTTCCTTTTATTATTTAATAGCAAAGTAGATATACTGATTAATGAAGACTAAGTTAAGACAAGTATGCATACACAATTTAAGGGAACTTACTAATAATAGAAAATAGAATGTGTCATAGTCAAACAAGGATTAAAAAGGAAAGGAAGTTGCAAAATATGATTTAATTTACAGGAGGTAAAGAGGAGGAAAAACAAAGAAGTTTGTGAAAAGCAGTTGTCAGAAATATTCAAAATGTCAATATCCACAATAAAATAAGAAATAGTGATCAAAAGGGCTCTGGGCCTGAAAATAAAAAGTCAAAATAAACATACTGGACCTAACCAACTAAAAACAAACAAAAAAAAAAAACAGCCAAATATATGTGAATATCAGACAAATCAGACTTTTAGATTTTATACATCATAGCAGGGAAAGTATAAGTGATAAAAGGAATAATACCAGTTCAGTACTTGATAAGACCTAATAACATAGTCTCAATAGTCTTAAAAACTACAAAAGAAAAAAGGCAAATCCACATCTTTCTCCATTTTCATGTCTGAAATGCAAACATCTGTAAGGACACTGAAGATCTGATGAAAGAAAATTCACTGGATAGACTTTATAGGACCCTGCTCTACTCGGTTCCCATGTCTTGTAAGCATGTTGCAGTGTCCTGGTCTTTCCCCCAGATATGCTTCAGGAGGAGACGCCAAAGATGAGCACTAGTGTCCATGACATGGAGAGGCGATGGATCTGAGCTCCTAAAGCAATGAGATAAAAGGACTGCTGTCATAGCACAGGGAAGACTGTTCAATATCCTACAACAATCTGAACGGGCAAACAATGAAAACTATGAACACATGCAGAGGTATGACTGAGTCACTTTGCTGTGCATCTGAAACTAACGCAACATTGCTAATCCACTATGCTCCAAGATAAAATAAAAATTCTAAAAATGAAAAAATCAGCATTGTGTGATATAATTGCTAGTTATCCTGACATTGGTAGTCTAGGTTGCTTTATATTTTGGATGTATGCTGGAAATTGTTCATTAAAAAAATAATGAAACCTCAAAACTAGTTTTGTGATAGGGATATAGATAGATTAAAACACTTAACATATATAATGAAGATATTCTGTAGGATATTTAGGATTTGCATCAACAATCTTATGAATGAGGATTCTATTGGATCAGTACTATTAGCTAAAGATATATCTTGGAGTAATAACCTGAGATTCCTAAAGATCTTCATTTCTATATAATTTGAATAAAAAAATACAAAAGAAACAATCCAACAAGCAAGTTCACATATTTGGTGACTATGGGTAATGTAGTCACTACATTTGCTAATTTTATAGAGCGATGACAGTGCTGTTTCATCTTGTGTCTTAATATATGTGTCGTATTATTTTAATATACTGAGTTAAAACAAACAATTTGATAACATTCCTCCAAGTCTCATAGGTGAATTATAAAAGGAAAAGAATAGTCAATAGGCAAAATGATTTGTTAATTTAAAGTGCTCACTGATTGATCAGAGAATACGGATGTTACATACCCGTGACCAAAATGTCTATGCAATTTGGCAAATAACTTCTCTTGAATCGCTCTTCTTACTGCTTTTTAAACATTTCCTCTGCCAATAGATCTCCCCAACCCAGTTCTGAAACCTGCATTTTCTGAGTTGCCTGCACTACAAGCAGATCCTTTACCACTGAGCCACTGGAAAAGCCTCTTTAACAGTTCTAAAAATTGTAAATCACTATGCTGAACACCAGGCTTCCCTGGTGGTTCAGACGCTAAAGAATCTGCCCACAGTGTGGGAGACCAGGGTGCGATCCCTGAGTTGGGAAGATACCCTAAAGAGGGGCATGTCAACTTACTTGAGTATTCTTGCCCGGAGAATCCCCATGGACAGAGGAGCCTGGCAGGCTACAGTCCATGGGATCACAGAGTCAGACATGACTGAGTGACTTTCAAATGTCGTATACCTGAAACTTAAAATTACAAATAAGTTACAAATTAGTTTTTTAAAAATCAACTCGATTGACCTAACAGAACCAAGTTCTTCTCAACTCTTATCTCTTCTGAGTTTTCCAGCATCATGAACTTCCCCAGCTTGTATGTCCCAGGGGGAGACGCCAAAGGTGAGCAGTCAGGTCCATGAAATGGAGATTTGTGCAAATTTGAAACAAGTGTCATTGTGTGAAAACTTAATGATGATGAATTATGATTTGAAAAGTGCTCTTTATATCATTCACTATTTTTGTTTGTGAGATGTTAACAGTGCATAAAAAAAAAAAAAATGAAAGCCCAATATAAGTTAATGCTGGAGGCATACTGGTTAAAAAAATTAAAAGAAATAATAATTTAAAAAAACCTAAAGGAAATTTGGCATTTCTGTCAAACATTTAATCAGTGTGATTCCGTTAGACCAATACTAATATCTAAATATAGTTCTTAAGTAATAATTTAAGATTCCCAAAGATCTTGAATATATAATGTGAACAAAGGAAAAAACCAACCAACCAAACAAAAACTTTTCCTCCTTATACAATGACAAGTTTTGGAAAATATTTTGGAAATTATTAAACCCCTCAAATCAAAACAAATTGGCATGGTCTTGGCATCATTGGTAATTCTGTCTTTTATAACTTTCTCCCTTTATGAATACTGTACACAGAATTATCTGTCCTTTACTAATATTACAAAAATAGCAATGCTATCTGGTCTTGCCATTGAATTTCCATGTGGTATTCATTTTAAATATACTGAAATGATACAAGCTAATGATCTGACAGATTCTTCCACATTTCATAGGTGAATTTCAAAAGGAAAAAGTAAGTCAATGACAAAAAAGTGACTTATTAATTTAAAATTCTCTCTAATCAGTCAGAAAATACAAATATATTACATATCTCTGGCCAAATGTGTACCTAATTTGACAAAAAAAATCTCTTGAATTACTCTCCTTATTGCTCTTTTAACATCTTTGTTCCGAAGGCTGTAGATCAAAGGGTTAAGCATAGGACTCAGAAAGACATAAAAAACAGCTGCAATTTTGGTCTGTTCTACGGATGCCTCAGAAGGCGGCCTCAGATACATCCAGAACAGTGTCCCATAAAACATAGTGACAACTGTCAGATGAGACCCACAGGTGGAGAAGGCCTTGCGCCTCCCTTCTGGAGAACGCATTTGCAGAATGGCTGTAAAGATGGCAATGTAAGAGATGAGGATGATGGTGAGAGAGCACGTGAGGTTGGAGCCAGCCACCACGAACATGGCAGTCTCATTGACATAAGTGTCTGAGCAGGCCAGGACTAGGAGAGGCGGGTCTGCACAGTAAAAGTGGTTAACTTCATTGGGTCCACAGAAGGAGAGGCGGAGCATCAGGATGGTCTGTGCAAGACCGTTTGCAAAGCCATAAATATAAGATGTAGCAACGAGAGAGAGGCAGACACCTCGGGACATCTTGTTGTCATATAACAAGGGTTTGCAGATGGCCATGTAGCGGTCATAAGCCATTGCTGTGAGCATATAGCTATCTGTGAGCCCCAAGGAAATGAAAAATCAAACTGTATAAAGCAACCAAGGAAGGAAATAGTTTTTCTCTCAGATGAGAGATTGACCAGCATCTGAGGCGTGACATTGGTGGCATAACAGAGATCTACAAAGGAGAGGTGGCTGAGGAAGAAGTACATTGGAGTCTGAAGCTTTGAGTCAGTTCTGATTAACAAAATCATGCTCGCATTGGTGATGACTGTGATCAGGTAGATGGCTAGGAAGATCACAAAAAGGACAGGCTGCAATTCAACTCGATCTGTCAGTCCCAGGAGAATAAATTCAGTAACTTCTGTGTAGTTTTCCTTTAACATTGTGTTTGCTCAGTTTCCAATGATGTCTAAAGTAAATGAAATAAAAGTGCATTTTTAAAAATCATTTTCCATTATTAACATCATTTCATCAATGCCTATTTCTTTCAAACTTCTAAATACATCTGGCATAAAGAAGTTACATAGGGTACTTTCCAGGTGATCCAGTGGTTAAAACTTCTTTTTGCAATGCAAGGAACAAAGATTTGATCCCCTTTTAGGGAGCTATGATTCCACATGCTTCATGGCCAAAAAAAAACAAAACAGAAAACAGAAGCAATATTATAAGAAATTCAGTAGTCTTTAAAAATGTTCCTCATCAAAATTTTCTTTAAATATCCAGATATAACCTGGTAATCATGCACTAGCTGCCTCAATATTTAACTTAATATAGAACACATTTACATAGTTTCAAAAGCTTTTCTGCAAGTCTTTTCATAGTTGAGAAGCTTAGATCTACAAATCCTTATCATGAATTGGTCACTTACAATCTCTTTAAATATTGCTCTTCTTTAAAACTATGATTTGTTTTCAGAATAATTTTGATGTAGTGTCTAAAGAGTCAGTAATTGAAATTCATTTTTTCCCCTACAGGTGAATGATTTAGGGAAATGGAACAGATACATCTTTATAGAACCAGTGTCTGTCTACCTGCCACTCTAACCTCAAGGTTATTTGCTAGGCAGTCCCTCACCCTGTGATGCATGTTCATTTTATTCACCCTTGCCTACCTCAAGTTGCCTTCACACGGCCAAACCTTACTTTTCCCAGGCTATCTTTACCTCTGTATATTTCAGCCAATTATTTAGGACAATAATTGACTTGGGAGTACCAGCAATTTGCTCATGGGACACAAAATTAAATTGGTATTTTTGTATAAATACAGGCAAAAATACAGTACATAAGCAATATGTGATTATTTTTATATATCCATATTTTTCAGTGGTATTAAATGTTAAAGAAGGGAATAATTGGGGTAAAATTATGTATTAAAAATGTCCCCTTGAGGAGAAGACAATTTTTAAAAAAGTGATTGACACACCCATCCCCAAACTGTAATAGTTTTGTTGTAACTTTACCTTATTTAATTCTTTCAGAATGTAAGAATAAACTGTATGATAAGGATTCAATTTGAGTTCTGTAAAGGTCACACTGATAATAATAATCATATTATCTATAAAACAGAGACAGTATGTAAGAAATAATAAAGTGCATTTCTCAACTTTTGTACATGATAAAGGAGACCATCTCCTTGGAAGAAACTCTATGATGATCCTAGACAGCATATTAAAAAGCAGAGACATTACTTCGCTGACAGAGGTCTGTCTAGTCCAAGGTATGATTTTTCCAGTAGTCAGGTATGAATGTAAGAGTTGGACCATAAAGAAAGCTGTTTTTGAACTGTGGTGTTGGAGAAGACTCTTGAGAGTCCCTTGGACTGCAAGGAGATCCAACCAGTCCATCCTAAAAGGAATCAGTCCTGAATATTCATTGGGAGGACTGACGTTGAAGCTGAAGCTCCAATACTTTGGCCACCTGATGCAAAGAACTGACTTGGCAATGTAATCTTAGAGAGAAGTGGACAGAAATGGCTCTGGGCACTATAAAGCTTTGTATTATTTGACAGACACTCTTGACCCAAGGCCCTGTCTCATGGCCTTTGATCTGTTCCTTTTCCATTGTGATACCACTCCATGATATATTTACAAATATTTATACTATGAAAAAAAATGTAGCTCTGACACATGTTTCTTCAAGCATTTCTCCTTTGAACAGTGCATGATTCAAAAAAAGAAGGAAAAAAATAAGATTTTGCTTAGCTGGTAAGGAATATGCCTGCAATGCAGGAGAACCCTGTTTCGATTGCAGGGTCCAAAAGATCACCTGGAGAGGGGAGAGGCTGCCCACTCCAGTGTTCTTAAGCTTCCTGGTGGCTCAGATGGCAAAGAATTCACCTGCAATGCAGAAGACCTAGGTTTGATCCCTGGATTGGGAAAATCCCATGAAGGCCATTGCAACCTAGTCTAGTATTCCTGCCTGGAGAATCCTCGTGGACAGAGAAGTCTGGTGGGCTACAGTCCATGGGGTCGCAAAGAGTCAGACGATTGAGTGACTAAGCACACAGCACAGCAAACTGTTCAATACCTGGTCCTGCCGTGAAAGGAGAGTGTGTTCCCAGTGACGGCATGGATATGAAGAGCTGAGGAATTTATACCAGAATTGTCATGGAGGGTTCAGCACCCTAGAGTTCAATTATTTTTTCACAGAAAATCATTTAGACTATAAACCACCATGAATGATTTACTCTTTTTAAAAGTCCACTGAGGATATGATTTTCGCCTCTCCCCATTATCTTCAGGGAATCAAATCTTCTGAAATGATATACTAATGAGACTCTTTTTTTTTTTTTAACTTATGCCTAAATATCTTGATATTTTGAGACTTGACTTGGGGAAGTTATTATCTCATGCAGATAGAAGACTTAATGTTATAGGCAAAGCATCAGAGAGTCAGATAACTTTTGCTGCATTTGAACTACTTATTTACTGATTCTGAACTTTGCTCTTTATATTTTAAATTGTTATAATAATAAATACCTAGCAAAGGGAACACCATGGATAAACAGATAATATAAATGTGCTAATGATGCTTCCTTTGTCAGTCTAGACCATTTATACAGTTTATCTTTTTTATCTTCTTCTTTTTTTTTTTTTTCTGGTCTACCTGGAGCTTAATCCTTAAATTCCATGAATAGGGCTCCTTGAGTGTCTAGTTTCCATGTGAGTTAGGCCACTGGGAGAAACCAGAAGCATAACAGAAATGACAGGAAGAGAAAAGTATCCAAATTTCATTTTCTCCCAGTTTCACAATGAAGTGTTAAGGTGGCTGCATCTTTTCAAGGAAAATTCCTGCTAAAGTTTATGTTGAAAATGTGAACTGGCATGTTCTTCTTGGATCTTGTAACACTAGAATCCTGACAGAGGCCCTTGTGTTGACTGCTTCAGGACTGGTATGAAAATTGTCTTAAGAACTTAGCCTCCAGGCACTTCAAGTTCTTGGACTGATTTACTTAACACTGACAGTATTCTCCTTATTAAATTAAATTCTTTCCATTAAATTCTCTTCAGTTAAGACATCTGAGTAGGATTTTGTTTTGTCTCACATCCCTGACTCAGACCAGAGTGTAACATAATAATTACACACAGGAGTCAGAGATTAAAATCATTAGCATTGTGCTGTACTCATTCACTCAGCTAGTCTGACTGCATGTGACTTCATGGACTGTCGCCTGCCAGGCACCTCTTTCCATGGGGATTCTCCAGGCAAGAATATAGGAGATCTTCCCAACCCAGAGATCGAACCCAGGGGTCGAACCCAGGTCTCCCACATTGTAGGCAGACTCTTTACCGTCTGAGCCACCAGGTAAATCCAATAAATGTTGCAATTGAAGTGATATCTCTGGCTTTACCATTGCTGGATACTGAAAGGGCATTGAATCATCATCCTTCTGGGTCATGGATCACTTGCAGACTACACACAGGAGTCAGAGATTAAAATTATTATCATTGTGCTGTACTTATTCACTCAACTAGTCTGACTGTATGTGACTTCATGGACTGTCGCCTGCCAGGCACCTCTGTCTATGGGGATTCTCCAGGCAAGAATGCTAGAGTGGGTTGCCATGGCCTTCTCCATCGGATCTTTCCAATCCAGGAGTTGTACCAAGGTCTTTGCACTGCAGGCAGATTCTTTACTGTCTGAGTCACCAGGGAGGCCCAAGAACACTGGAGTGGGTAGCTTACTCCTTCTGCAGGGGGAACTTCCTGACCCAGGAATTGAACCAGGGTCTCCTGCATTGCAGGTGGATTCTTTACCAGCTAAAATAAAGCATTATTGCAGATAAAACTGGATATGAGAATGTGGCTTAGACATGCTTCTCCACCCCTTTCTTGAGAATTAGAGTCACCTGGGCAAGTGGAAAAGTGAGATAATTCTTGTTTCCTCCTCCCCTTTGACATGGCCAAGCAGCATCTCTGACTGAGATGGACATGGGTATCAGCTACACAGAGCATAAATGGACATTTCTATTGATGATGAAGCACGTGTAGTGATCTTTTCATCATGTCATGTTTCCATTCATCAAACCAGTGTAGTTAAGTGGGAATCTGTAGAGAGGATCTGAAGTGTCCTTCAAAATCAACACTGCTTCTACACTTGCCTCTGGATGGTGACTGTAGCCATGAAATTAAAAGATGCTTACTCCTTGGAAGAAAAGTTAGGACCAACCTAGATAGCATATTGAAAAGCAGAACATTTGCCAACAAATGTTCACCTAGTCAAGGCTATGGTTTTGCCTGTGGTCATGTATGGATGTGAGAGTTGGACTGTGAAGAAAGCTGAGTGCCAAAGAATTGCTGCTTTTGAACCATGGTGTTGGAGAAGACTCTTGAAAGTCCTTTGGACTGCAAGGAGATCCAACCAGTCTATTCTTAAGGAGATCATTCCTGGGTGTTCATTGGAAGGACTGATGCTGAAGCTGAAACTCCAGTACTTTGGCCACCTCATGCGAAGAGTTGACTCATTGGAAAAGACTCTGATGCTGAGAGGGATTGGGGGCAGGAGGAGAAGGGGATGACAGAGGATAAGATGGCTGGATGGCATCACTGACTCAATGGACGTGAGTCTGAGTGAACTCCAGGAGCTGGTGATGGACAGGGAGGCCTGGCGTGCTGCAATTCATGGGGTCGCAAAGAGTCGGACATGGCTGAGCGACTGAAATGAACTGAACTGGATATCTTTGAAATAAAGATACTGTACACTACTGTACAGTAAAGTGCACAAAAGCACAGCCACCAGTAGAGAATTTGCACACATAATGTACACCAGTCATGAGACTAACCTACATGATTCGACATATGAACATGTTCACATCTTTGAAAATTCAGAGCGTTAAGGTTCAAAAGGAATTACTGTATATGAACAGAGTTTTGCTGTTTGTGAGAACATGGATTCACTTGGAGGGCATTAAACTGCTGAAATAATGCAGAAAGAGGAAACACACAAATGTTGTATGATATGACATATATGGGGAATATAAAAAGAAAACATACCTGATTAATAAAAAAAAAAAGCAAACTCACAAAAATAGAAACCAAACTATGGATACCAATGGAGAGAGGGAAGTGGGGAAAAATATAGGGTTAGGGGGAAAATTGAGTTATTATAAGAATATGTAAAATCATGTGTATGAATCTCTATAAAAATTTAAAGCAATGCAGAATTAAAAAAAAAAAAAACTTTCACTAAACAAGGATGCAGGTCCTAAGATGGCAGAGGAATAGGACCACTTTCTCCCCAACAAATTCATCAAAGGATCATTTGAATGCTGAGCAAATTCCACAAAACAACTTCTGAATGCTGGCAGAGGACACTAGGCACCCAGAAAGGCAGTCCCTTCTGTTTGAAAGGAGTGTTTATCATCAGTGCAGTATGGATGAAGAAGTATTGAGCCTACTGTAAGAATAAGACTGAAAACCAGAGGCAGGAAGCTTAAACAGGGACCAGCAAGAAACTGAAGCCAATGAGGTACCATCGCACGCCGGTCAGAATGGCTGCTATCAAAAGTTTGCAAGCAATAAATGCTGGAGAGGATGTGGAGAAAAGGGAACCCTCTTACACTGCTGGTGGTCATGCAAACAAGTATAGCCACTATGGAAAACAGTGTGGAGATTCCTCAAAAAACTGGAAATAGAACTGCCATATGACCTAGCAATCCCCCTGCTGGGCATACACACCGAGGAAACCAGAATTGAAAGAGACACATGTACCCCAATGTTCATCGCGACACTGTTTATAATAGCCAGGACATGGAAGCAACCTAGATGTCCACGGCAGATGAATGGATAAGAAAGCTGTGGTACATATACACAATGGAATATTACTCAGCTATTAAAAAGAATGCATTTGAATCAGTTCTAATGAGGTGTATGAAACCGGAGCCTAATATACAGAGTGAAGTAAGTCAGAAAGAAAAGCACCAATACAGTATATTAATGCATATATATATGGAATTTAGAAAGATGGTAATTATGACCCTACATGCGAGACAGAGACAGATGTAAAGAACAGACTTTTGAACTCTGTGAGAGAAGACAAGGGTGGGATGATCTGAGAGAACAGCTTTGAAACATGTATATTATGATATGTGAAAGAGATTGCCACTCCAGGTTCAATGCATGAGAGAGGGTGCTCGGGGCTGGTGAACTGGGGTGACCCAGAGGGATGGGATAGGGAGGGAGGTGGGAGGTGAGTTCAGGATGGGGAACGCATGTATACTCATGGGTGATTCATGTCAATGCATGGCAAAACCCACTACAATATTATAAAATAATTAGCCTCCAATTATAATAAATAAATAAATTTTTAAAATACAGGGAAAACATGTTTTATACATTTTTAGTGTTTGTTTTTCTACAATTAATATGTTCAATTGTTTTTGTAACTGTTCGTGTGATTTAATCGTTAATATTAACTGCATTAAAAGTGGCATCCATTGAAAATAGCATCTTTGAAACATAAACGTTACACAATCGAATGAAATGCAAGGCTTATATAGAGCACATGACTCCAATTTTGCTTTATCAATTATAATAATATATGTACATTAAATTATTGAGAAGAGATATTTAAAAACACGAAGAGAATTCATTCCTTGGTTTAGAACACATAACTCATAAAAGTTATTTCTTCACATCTGTTTTTATTTTCTAGTCATTTATAATGAGCATGTGTGTTTTATAATCTGAAAAATATATTCATAAAATACAGTCAAAATAAATATTCCACATATCAAAATTGCCTGCTTTACATGGAACAACAAGACTATATTACCCACAAATTATCCTGAGGACATGTAGAAGAAATTCACATTAGCTGTTATTAGTTATCTTGCTCTCATTACAATCACCATGATCATTTACAGCAATAACCTGGTCAATTCATCACCCCCAACATCCCATCCAGTATTTGTTGTATAATAAGAGGTTGTATAATAAGGGTTTCTCAGGTGGTGCTAGTGCTAAAGAACCCAGCTGCCAAAGCAGGAGAGGTAAGAGATGAGGCTTTGATTCCTGGGTTAGGAAGGTCCTCTGGAGGAGGGCATGGCAACCCACTCCAGTATTCTTGCCTTGAGAATCCCATGGACAGAGGAGCCTGGTGGGCTACATTCCATAAGGCCACAAAGAGTCAAACACAACTGAAGTAACTTATCATGCACACAAAAGAGATTTAGCCACTTCAGTATGAATTGGAAAGAGAGAGAATTTGGAATCAAATTGCCTTTCTGCTACTAAGTGGCTGAATGACTTTGGGTAGGTCATTTAGTCTCTCTGTGCCTAACAAAGTAAAACTTATAAATGGAGATGATCATTTTCTCACTAGTTCATTTGTTAGGATTTAATGCATAATGACATAAAAGTGAGAACTCAACTATAACTGCGTTACTTATGATTATTTTCATACATGTTGATATATACTCTCAAGAATTTCTGAGGTGAGTTTCACTTAAAGTACAAAAACATAAATCACAAATAGAGGTCAATAAGTTGAATATTAAAAAATGAGAGACTCCAAATAGGCTTGGGGCTGGTGCACTGAGATGACCTGGAGGGATGGTATGGGGAGGGAGGTGGGAGGGGGTTTCAGGATGGGAAACATGTGTATGCCCATGACAGATTCATGTTGATGTGTGGCAGAACCAGTATAATATTGTAAAGTAATTAGCCTCTAATTAAAAAAAAAAAAAAACGTTGGATTAAGAATTGCAAAGACTGAGTTTAAATTTGGGTCCTAAGATCGTGTACACCTGTGGCTGATTCATGTCAATGTATGGCAAAACAAATAGAGTACTGTAATGTAGAATAAAGTATTAAAAAAATAAATAAATATAGAGGGAATTAAAATAAATAAATAAATTTGAGTCCTAAAAGCCACAGTTGTTTTCAAGACTATAAAAATTAGGCAAAATGGTAAGTACTTTACAATGATTTTTAAACACATTTTTCTAACTGGATATAAATCTTGACATCAGAATATTCTATTGGCTAAGAGTGAAACACATCTCTTTGCTTAACCAAAAGAAGAGATTGCTATAGTCATGTCCCAATGACTAAATGATCCTGAGCCTCAAAAATAAACAAATAAATAAAATAAAAATGGAACCTGGAATTCTATCACAGGTAAGAGTTCTGTGTTACTCATTTCTCATCTCTAAAACACAAGGCTGTTATGGACACTCAGTCATATCAAATGAACAGACGCTTAAACTGCAATTTTATGAAAGTGAAGTCACTCAGTCATGTCCGACTCTTTGAGACCCCGTGGACTGTAGCCCACCAGGCTCCTCCGTCCATGGGATTCTCCAGGCAAGAATACTGGAGTGGGTTGCCTGTTCTTTCTCCAG
Organism: Nanger dama; assembly: GCA_917880005.1. NCBI lineage: Eukaryota > Metazoa > Chordata > Mammalia > Artiodactyla > Bovidae > Nanger > Nanger dama. The sequence continues at coordinate 184,781 of CAKJTW010000184.1, read as the reverse complement.
AGGAATCTTCCCGACCCAGGGATGGAAACTGGGTCTCCCACATCGCAGGCAGACGCTTTAACTTCTCTTAAGCATCTGCTGCATGGCTTGGATCACATCCTTATTCCTCATACTGTAGATCAACGGGTTCAACATTGGGCTCAAAAAACTATAAAAGACTGCAAATATTTTGGACTCCTTTACAGACTTCTCAGTTGGAGGCCTCAAGTACATGCAGAAGAGGGTTCCATAAAATAGAGTGACTATTGTCAGGTGGGAGCCACAAGTAGAAAGGGCTTTGTGCCTGCCTTCCACAGAACGGATCGCCACGACAGATGCAACGATGAAAACATAGGACAGCAGAATGATGAACAAAGAGCTCGACAGAGTGAAACCAGCAACCACAAACATTGCCATCCTTTTGACATAGGTGTCGGAGCAGGCCAGCATTATCAGAGGAGGATCCGCACAGTAGAAATGGTTGATTTCAAGGGAGTCACAGAAGGACAAGTGGAAAGTCAGCAGTGCCTGAGAGAGACCATTGAGGAATCCACAAGTATAAGGGACTGTGACTAGAAAGATGCAAGCGTCCTTGGACATCCTGGTGCTGTAATGTAGAGGGCTGCAGATGGCTACATAGCGGTCCAAGGCCATTGAAGCGAGGAGATAAAACTCCGTGATCACCAGGGCGATGAAGACAAGACACTGTGTGAAGCATCCCGCGTAGGAGATGGTCTTCCGGTCTGAGAGGAAATTGTGCAGCATATTTGGAGTGACATTGGAGGAATAGCAAAGGTCTACAAAGGAGAGGTGGCTGAGGAAGAAGTACATGGGGGTCTGGAGGTGGGGATTGGTCCTGATCAGCACGATCATGCCCAGATTCCCTGCCAGTGTGATTAGGTAGATCACCAGGAACACCCCAAACAGGGCCTTCTGTAGCACTGGGTCATCTGTGAGTCCCAGGAGAATGAATTCCGTCACTGCCGTGTGGTTAGGGGAAGACATGTTCTCATCCCTTAAAAACTGAAAGTGGTAAAGTGAGGAATTCCATCTGATCCTGATTCTGCATTTATTCCACTCTTTCGTCATTTACTTTTGATCTGTCTCTCTATAAGGAAATTACTCTTTTCAACCAATGCATCAGAGCATCTATGTAAATATTTGCACCTTATCTCTTTGTGATATATTTATCTTTATATATACTGGAAACACACATTCACAAACTCATACATTCTCTTTCTCCTTATTTGTAAATCGTGTATACACAGATATAATTAAACCTGTTTTCTTGGAAAACTCCATATTTGGCTTTTTTTTTTTTTTTTCAAATTCTGTGAAAAAGAAAGCTGAAAGAATGAAAACCAGGTCTTGAAAGCAGCAGGTCCGTGGCATCATTCAAATGGACAAATGAAGGATGCAGAGTTGCTATGGTCCCTGTACCTCTGATACACTATTGTTTTCAAAACACATTAGGAGACATGTTCAGTCCAGCATTTCTCCTGAAACCCGTACTTGTCTAGCTTAAATTCATTCAGAAGACATTTAATTAGTAGATGCATCTCTTGACATATGGCTAAGAGGGTACAGAATGAAGAATTGTTCTTTCTGCTTTTTAAATTCACCCACTCATCATTTACAGAGGTTGTTTTTTTTTTTTTTTTTTTTCCTGTTCTAGCTTCTGGTGTTACATGAGTGAGCAAATTACCTATCCTGGTAAACCATATATTATAAGAGAGGTAATAGATATTGAGTACACAGACAAATGTTTACAGCAGTATGTCACTTAGAAGAAAACACTATAAAGAAAATTAAAGGTAGAGTGTTTTTAGATGGCCATTCAAAGAAAATCTGAGAAGGCAGAATTTGAATGGTAAATAAAGAATTCAAATATCTGAAGAGGAACTTGTTTCCATTATTTTTTAAAACTGACACACCTCTGAATATACTTGTTTAGGAAAGCACATTAGGATAATATTTAAATGTGGACTTAGCTCCCAGCTGGAATTATCATTTCTGTTTTTTTTGTAAAAGTAAGATATGACTGGAAACATTATCCCTCAAGAATTTCACCTTAAGGCTTTTTAAATTTAGTTTTCACATATACATCAGAAGAGCCTGTATATAATACTTAATTTTTCAGAGATGCCATGAAATGTTAACATTTGAATAGAAAAAACAAGTATAAATGATGAAAATAATTTTTCAATATCGAGAATATTAATTTTCACACAAAATAAAAAACATATTTTTAGTGAACAAATGTAGAAAATGACTTACCAGTAAAACTGACTTACTATATTTTCTAAAACAAGGCGGGAAGATTTATAGTGTTTCTTAGGAATATTCCCTAGAGTATTAAAAAAAAAATCTTATAGTCCAATTAAGATAGATTTTGTTCCCTCAAGGGCATAACCTTAATTTCATGCTTTGAGATCTTTAATTTTCCTTCAAGACCAAAATCTCTATGCAACATCTTTATACCCTCCTTTATACTATGTGGCTGAGATCTTTGGCAAAAATAAAGACATTCACCATCACTTTTAATACTATGAAAGGACAAAAATGTGGTTGGATGAATTGCAATTTTTGTGTATAGCTCAGAACTCATTTTGTGATCTTCTTCTATTTTTTTTTTTCTATTTACACTCTACCTTCATGATCTTATTCAGTCTCATGACTATAAATACTATCTATATATTTACAACTCCTGAATTTATTTCAGCCCTGACCTCTTTCCCAAATCCCAGACTTATAATGCAATCCCTTACTCACATTTTCACATTAATATCAAATAATGGCTCAACCTTACTCAAAGCTGATTTGCTCATGTTTTCTTTTAATTTTCCCAAACATAACATTTTCTGTCTCAAGTCAGTGACAACTCTCTACTTCCATATGTTCAAATAAAAAATAAATACAAGCAAATAAATATTGAAGAAATTGATCTCTTTTCTTTCTCACACACTATATAGCTAGTCTATCAGATAATTTTTATCTCTATTTTCAAAATATCTCAATCAACAAAACAACTACCTCTTTCCATCTTTATTTCTACCATTAAGGCTCAAGCCAACATCATCTTTCACCTAAATTACTACAATAGTCTTTTAACTGACCATTCTTTCTCTAAAATCAGTTTAATTCCACCCTGTAAAATAACACTTAAAAATTCACAGCCATTTTGTAGATCCCCATTTTATACATATATATAAAATACACACATTATCTATATATATATGATATAAATGAATTATATTCTATATGACATATATGATCTTATGTGTATGTGTTTACATATAGATAGATAAAGGCTGACAATTACAGTAGTTTCTCAAAGTGTACATATAAGAGCATAAATAATTTTATTTAATGTACTACACAGTGTATTAATTATGCCAAGTGCTTTGGCACTCTTTCTGCACAAAATTAATTAAATTTCCCTGCTTCATACATGGGAAGGCAATGGCATCCCACTCCAGTGCTCTTGCCTGGAAAATCCCATGGAGGGAGGAGCCTGGTGGGCTTCTGTCTATGGGGTCGCACAGAGTCAGACACGACTGAAGTGACTTAGCAGCAGCAGCTTCATACACACACAAAAACACACATATGTACACAGAGAGATGCATGTGTACATGTGTGTTTGTATGTGTATGCATGGGTTGAATATTCTATAAAATCTTCATCTCTTATTAGTTATCCTAAACCCCTTTCTTCAAAAAAAATTTTGTTAGTTTAGTTGCTCACCATAAATTCAGTGTTTCAGACATATTGCAATTTAGAAGTACAGTATTTTTAAAATTTTTATCTATTTATCTTAATTGGAGGATACGTACTTTACAATATTGTGATGGTTTTTGCCTACATCAGTATGAATCGGCCATAGGCACACGTGCATGCCCTCCATGCTGAACCTCCCTCCCTGTCAACCCTGTCCCTCCAGGTTATCACAGAGAACTGAGAGGTTTTTGTCTTAATTCCTTGAATGCTTTTTGAATCTTCTTTGAAGTTTTCTGTATCTAACTACTTAGAGATAAATTAAATCATCTTACCTGCTGTCCTTAAGACATACTCACTGAAAGTAGTGGTGTTTGTAAGTTTAGTTTTATTTATTGGTTTTTGGAGGAATATTATTTTTTTTCCCTACAGCGTGAAATTTCTAGCTTTGATGAAAATGGAAGTGGCATAAGGAACTCAGCTGTGACAGACTTAAGGTATGGTTAATTAATTCAATAAAGAGTATAAGATGCTACTTCTGAATTTGAGGCTGAGGGTCAGATTATTAAGATTGTGATGATGCTCTTGAGATTTAATCATCTTTGCAAAACACTAAAAAAATGAAAGCCTGAAATATACTAACCCCAAATTAAGACATCCGCTTATTTTTCAGTGAGATAATTGAACTATTTTCTCCCCAGGGAGTCACTTATATCTTTGTGAATAAGTTAGGTATTTGAAGTACAAAATCGCTTTTATGGTCCTAAGACTCCATTGTGAATAACACTGACTTAAATTAAATGATATAAAATTTATTAGGTCTTGCCTCAAATTTTCACAATTCCACTGAAAATATAATCCATACTCATATCTATTTTAATAGGCAAGAATACTGGAATGAGTTACCATAACCTACTCCAAGTGATCCATCACTCCCCAGACACCTTCCTGATGGCAGTTTTTCTCTGTTTGTATTTGCTCACTCTGTTCCACGTATACTTGCTCCCTTATTATTCTTCTAACAAACCCAGGAGGATCTCCCCTTCAGGGCCTCTGAATGTCACCACAGACATTCACACAATGTCATTCCTGTGCAGGACTTGCTCAAACGTTGTTTTCACAGGTTGCTCTGCTCCCACACAGCCCTTTTCTCTCACTTTAATTTCTCTAAAGCACAGCTCTTATCCGTGTCACACACATGCATCCCACACAAGCAGGAACGAATGCCTGTGCACACATGCATGCACACTTTGCTGTTGACAATAAAGTCTTCTTCACTCAAATCAAGTTTAATGAAATCAAGAATTTTGTTTTCTCACATGGAATATCTTCAGCACGTGTTACTTGCTGAATACATTTTTCCACTAATGTCTTTGAGAGAAACATTGGTTAGTAATTAAAAGTGGAATTAACAGGAGTTAGGAGGGCTGTTCCAGGGGGATAGGATGAGTTATCTCCTCCTTTGTAGTCTCTAACAAAACTTTTGGGAATGAAGTGGTCTCATTTGGAACATTGGTATTCTACCTTCTGGTCTGTAGTGGAGAGTGGGATGAAAAGACATAGGAAACAGACATTTAGCTGATTCCACATCATTACTTAGTCCTTCTTCAACATATCATCTCATGAAAGACAGTTTTTTTCCCTGTTGTTCCAGCATTGACAGCCTCTACCCCACTACAATGAGCAATAAATAGATAATTGCATTTGATAAATGTTTATTGAAAATTATGTGAAACTTTGGCTGGGCTACAGGTAAAAAGTTAGAACACTTTGACTTTGAGATTTCTACACTCCAAAATATCTCAGCTAATTCGCAAAGTCAGTAAACTATGCCCCCATTATTGCTATGGCACCCTTATTATTAAACAGCTAAGACTTTCTTCTACAGTATTTGGTACTATTGAGATCCATGTGAATGGAAGGGTGTTACTATTTATAATAGAATCTGTGATATACTACCCAGATTGGACTTTCAGTATTGAAGTATTTACTTCCCCAGCTTCCTAGGGCATCGACAGCTCACACTTCATAGCTGAGCTCTGCTCTTGGAATATCTCTGCTGAAAGGCACTGTCATTCTGAAAATTAGACCGCTTCCAGTGGGTAACCCATATCTAAAGCAGGCTATTACGGAGGTATAAATGCCTGTTCAAATTAGAAACATCTCTGAGAAGGATAATCTCAACTCCAGATCTCCACATGGAACTGGTTGAATATTCTGTTGCAATTTCATCACAAATTAGTTTCTTCTACCCAATCCTATTTCCCTTATTTCTTTATCAGTATTGTTCCTGGGAACACTCTCCAATAAATTTCCTAAATACAAATATCTGTCTCAGAGTCTATTTTCCAAGATCCAGTCAAAGTCATATATATATATATAAGAGTGAAAAAGCTCAATATTGAAATTGAGATTTAAATCTAGGTCAGCTAATTCCAAGTATTTTGATATATATATATTTTTTTACCATACATTGCCTTCCTTCACTGCATTGATTCATACTATAGGCTAATATACACACATTTAGGACACCAGGAAATTAAGAATACATCTCATTTTAAACAAAATATTTTAACACAGAAAAACAATTCAAGCAATTAGACAATACAATTAACATGAAAACATTCTTATTCCACATAATAGGGTGATATGTAACATGGCTTCACAGTATCTGTTGCTGTAAGATCTTCTTTAAGGCCCCTTTCACATCCTTATTTTTCAAACTGTAGATGAGGGGATTTAGCATAGGGATCACTACTGTATAAAAGACAGAGACAATCTTGTCCTGCTCCATTGAGTAGCTAGTCGTAGGACGCAAGTACATGAAGAGAATCGTCCCAAAGAACATGGTGACAGCCATGAGGTGAGAGGCACAGGTGGAGAAGGCTCTGTGCCTGCCCTCCAAGGAGGGCATCCTCAAGACGGCAACAAGGATGCATAGGTAGGAAGTGAGGATGATCATAACACAGCCGATGACATTAACGCTGGAGAAAGCCATGATCACGATGCCATTGATGCGGGTATCAGAGGAAGAGAGTTTGAGCAGAGGTGGTGTATCACAGTAGAAATGATTAATCTTATTGGAGCCACAAAAGGACAACTTGAAAGTCATTCCTGTGTGTATGGCTGCATTTCCAAAACCTGCAAGGAACGAGGTAGCCACTAGCAAGAAGCAAATTCTCCCAGACATGAGAACTGGATACAGCAAAGGGTTCCAAATGGCTACGTAGCGGTCATATGCCATCATAGCTAACAAGAAGCACTCAGTCCCCAGGAAGGAGCCGAAGAAATAGAACTGGGCAGCACACCCATTAAAAGAAATGGCCTTCCTCTCAGCCACAAGGTTCACCAGCATCGTAGGAGTGACAGAGGAAGAGTAAGAGGAGTCAACAAAGGAGAGACTGCTGAGAAAAAAGTACATGGGGGTGTGCAGACAAGGGTCCATCTTAATTAACACAATCATCCCCAAATTACCCACCATGGTTGCCATATAGATCAACAGAAATAATCCAAAGAGGATGACCTGTAGCTCTGAATTGTCTGAGAGTCCTAAGAGAATAAATTCTGTCACTTCTGTTTGATTCCTGGTTTGCATCTCTTTCATATATCTGACTATTTGAGCTGCAATAAGAGAAAACATAGAACATCCTGTTTGGTCAGATGAATACACAACAGTTGGGCTTCCCTGCTGGCTGTATGGTAAACGAGCTTGCCAATACAGGAGCTTCAGGTTCGATCCTTGGGTGGGGAATTTCCCCTGGAAAGGAAATGGCAACCCACTCCAGTATTTTTGCCTAAAACTTTCCATGGACAGAAGAGACTCATGATTGAAGCTGAAATGCCAATACTTTGGCCACCTGATGTGAAGAAATGACTCATTGGAAAAGACCCTGAGGCTGGAAAAGATTGAAGGCAAGAGGAAAAGTGGATGACAGAGGAGGAGATGGTTGAATGGCATCACTGACTCAATGGGGATGTGTTGGAGCAAGCTCTAGGAGCTGGTGATGGACAGGGAAGCCTGGTGTGCTGCAGTCCATGTCGCAATCAATCAGACATGACTAAGCGACCATGGATGTGAGAGTTGGACTGTGAAGAAGGCTGAGCGCCGAAGAATTGATGCTTTTGAGCTGTGGTGTTGGAAAAGACTCTTGAGAGTCCATTGGACTGCAAGGAGATCCAACCAGTCCATTCTAAAGGAAATCAGTCCTGGGTGTTCATTGGAAGGACTGATGCCAAGCCTGAAACTCCAATACTTTGGCCACCTCATGCAAAGAGTTGATTCATTGGAAAAGACCCTGATGCTGAGAGGGATTGCGGGCAGGAGAAGGGGACGACAGAGGATGAGATGGCTGGATGGCATCACCGACTTGATGCACATGAGTTTGGGTGAACTCCAGAAATTAGTGATGGACAGGGAGGCCTGGCGTGCTGCGATTCATGGGGTCGCAAGGAGTCGAACACGACTGAATAGTGACTGAACTAAACTGAACGGAAGCGACTGAACTGAATTAACATAAATCTTTTTTTTTAAAACTTAAAACAGAAGATCAAAGTATCTCAGCACCTGTGCTAATATTGATGTTAAAGGATCTACTGAGCACAGCTTGAGGGAAGGGTGGCAGGATCTGGTTCCATTCTTACACCAGGGTACAAGAAATGTCTAGTCATGCTCAGATCTGCTCAGTTTCCACTGGGACAGGGACTCAGTACTCCAATAAGCAAAAAGCCTGGCATTTTTATACAGTACTGTAATACTTTCAATGCATCACTGCACCTATTATCTTATCTAAACCTCACCACATTCAGTGAGGGAGATAATCAAGAATAAGCCCATGAGTATTAAGAAGATAACGTTTTGTTAGGTGAGGTCAGTGAAGTATAGGGATGTCTCAGCTAATCAGTGGTGAATGCTGGATAGAACATAGGCCTCTCGATGCCACATTATTTGTTCCTCAGAACTACACTGCCCCTCTTCTGATTTCACTGGGCAGGTATTCAGCCTAGGTCCTTGTCCTTGGACTAAAAACGTGCTGTTTGAACTTCACAGAAGAGCATCTTCAGCAGGTATAAAAGGAAAGGGTCTTTTCCTGTCATCTTCAACAAGAAAGCTTCCATGAGAGTACTTTTCCATCAGAAATAGCAGAAAGAATAAAATGCTCTAGAAACTTTTTCGTGTGTGCTGAATATAAAGAAAGGCAACTGTATGTAAAAATAACAGGTACTAAATTAGGTTAATCATTCCCTATGATGTGCAAGCTCTGTGTTAAGTATGTTTCCTGCATTATTTAATTTAAATTCTATGAGGAAGGCAGTATTATAGTCCTCTTCTTGCACATGAGAAATGAGAGGTACGAAAGATTGGTGACTACTGCTCAGAGTCCCAGAGACAGCCCATGGATGCCTAATTTATATCCAGTCAGTGCAGTTCTCCTTCTCTTAACATTCGAGGTCATTTATAAGGACCTTGTCAATGATAGGTGTGAGCACTTATATACAGAGATGTTGATATTGTAATTTTCAGAACTGCATTAATACATTAGAATCCATTTACCTACATTAGAAAAAATGTGTATATCTGCTAAAAAGAAAATAAAGTGGCTGAAAATTGCCTTTTTCAGAACTCATACTCATTAATTTGTCTTTTAGCAAAATCCCATTCATTTTACATCTAGCATTGCAAATTACGTGCCTCATTCTCTCCTCTTCCTTAGCAAATACTTGTTTTTGTGAAATATACTCTTTCCCCCAGCTGAGAGTTTGCAATCAACCATCTAGTCCAGAGATTCTTCATCTGGGTTTTCAATTTCTAAGAGTTTGTGAAAATAATAGTAAGATTTCCTTAAAATCTCTGGTGTTTCAAAAAGCATTCAAGTCATATGTTATTTATTCTCCTTAGCTTTCTCCTAAAGACTAAGAAATTTTGTGCTGATAAAAATGGACAGAGCAGTTATTTAACATACTTTCTTAGTCATTTAGTATTCTTAGAACCTTGGGTCTGTGAGTAATTGGAGAAATTAATAAGATTGTGAATTTTTCTTTAGATCAGTAAGCTATATGGGACACAGCTTTACTATTTTTTTCTTACCTTTCTTAATTGATTGACTTCTACTTGATCCCTTTGCTTGTTCTTATCCAATACCCAAATTCACCAGAAAAACAAAATCAGGAGGCAAGAATACATAAAAACTTTTTAGAAAAATTTCCTCTAATTGTCCCAGGTTAAGCAGTAGACACAGCTGTAAAGGACTTTAGACACCAACCATTACAGAGACAAGAAAACTGGAAACACTTATTCCTTCCCTGTCAAGAAAGAATCACTCACATTCAGCAGAGACTGAGTCCTTCTTATTTTTACTTTTCCTTAAGGTAAGAATCCCAATGTGTTAAAATGTGAAATACATTTCAAAATACAGAATACATCGCTGCAGTATATTTGTAATACTCTTTGCAGCTATTTCCAGCTGGAGAGCCCCTCGACCAGAGTCTGGAGTAAGCATCCTGACATTTTAAATAGGATATATTTCCTGTTCTTATGGCTCTGGGGACTGTGTTCCTCATTTCATCTCATTTTAATATACTTTTTTTTTTTCCCTCTGCAACTAAGGGACTCACATGTCTCTTTCATGTTGCTCTCCTTTACCCTTGGTATACCTGGGGCTAAATAGAATGAATTTTCAGACAAGCATTCCTAACCACTGTTTTGATTTTTTTTTAAATTCATCGCTTCATTGCTATGTCAGACTTTCACTAATTGCCACGAGCAGGGACTGCTTTCTCATTGCAGCCCGCAGGCTTCTGATTACGGAGGTCTCGCTGCAGCACTCGGGCTCTGGTGTGTGGGCTTCAGTGGTTGCAGCTCACAGACTCCAGGGTGCAGGGTGCAGGTCTTTCTGGCATGTGGGATCTTCCCAGACCAGGGATCGAACCCATGTCCCCTGCACTGGCAAGCAGATTCCTCATCACTGAGACACCAGGGGAGCCCCTCTAATCACCATCAAACACCCTTTATTGTCACCCCAACAGTTAGTGGTCTGGTCCTGCTGGGAACACTAAAAACATCCACAAAACAGCAGGTTAGTTCAATCTCTGATCTTGCCTTGTATAAGGACTTTGGGTACATAGGGGAAATTATGCTACCTGAATCACGGTAATGGACTAATTGAGGGAGGTAAAGGGAGGCAGCAAGAACAAGGATTGACCTGACTTTCGGTCGTGGCTATCTGTCACTGATTGTGTGATTTTGGATAAATGCATCAACCTCTTTATATCTCAGCTTTCTCATTTCTATGTAGGAATACCGACACCCACCTCATCAATGGAATCTGTAGATAAATGGATGAATGCATGTGAATTGTTGCATCAAATACATATAGATAGCTGACTGATAAGCAAGAGTTTCCCACACCCTGATTCGTCTTCCCCCACCCTGACTCTCCTTCCTACTGTCTAGAATAAGAAATACTTATCAGCGTATGTAGTCTAGATTGATGCTTACAAGTCTCCCATCGCCTAAATGTATCTTCCATATAAGAGATAGAGTCTCAAATAAACTGATGATCATTTGATGATCATCTGATGATCATTTATATTATCTATGTCACTTTGAGAAGATACCTCCCCAATTAATTTCTCTCAGTACAAGGTAATCAATGTAATTTGCACTAAATGCTGGGGGACACAAAGACTTAAGAGGTACATGCTTTATCTCTAGCAATTCAGGCAATATTTGCATTATTTTGGTTAAAAATTAGCCTTTCCTTAGAGAGAACATGTCACACGAGTGTATGTTCCCTGGTTCTTTGTCTCACTACAACAAAGATTTGGAGCAACGGACATTAGAGCCCTCAGCGTGTCACAGCTCTCAGGTCTTGGACAAACCGTGTTACAGCTCTTAGGCAAATCAGTGTTACAGCTCTATTTTATTTAGAAGATAGCAGGAGAATGGGAGAGAGAGAGAAAAGAGAGAGAGAGACAAAGAGCGTATGCACGTGGGAGAGAAAGAGAAAGAGAGAGAGAGAGAGAGAGACGGCGAGAGCGCTTTGGCTCTTCCTTCTATATGCTTTCTCCCACCTGGGCCCGCCCTATGCAAATTGGGCTTGGCCAGGAGTGCTGTTTGTTCCACCTGAAGTCTTCACTCTGGCCCTTGGACCTTCCTTTGACCTTCCTTGTTTTTTTTTTTTTTTTTAGCCACCGCCATTTTGGACTCCGTTTCCCTATTCTACCTACCTAACAGAAAATGCAGTAGGCTTCTATCAACACAGATTCTGAAACATAATTGGCAAACAATAAAGTTTACTTAATAAGTAAATAGATAACCTTTCTTCAGTTAATGGTGAATTCATTATTATATAGGAGTGTGAGTGGAAGCTCGAAGAAAGATGACACAGCACTAAGAGATCAATGGTAAGGGATATAGGAATGAAAGGACTCTAGGTGACAACACAGTGGTGGAATGAGTAATTAATTCAGGGGAATTACTGAACAACACAGGAGTAATTAATCATGGACAGGATAGGGGGCAGGTCCTAGTTAGCCCAAGCTGTGAAACAGAAAGTCTCAAGGAGCTTCAGAATAAGAAAATAATTAATTTCTAAACCTAGTTTAAGTGTCATTCAAAGAGGCACCAGACAGGGACTTCCCTGGCAGTCCAGTGGAGGGGACATGGGCTCAATTCCTGGACAGGGAACTAGGATCAGACATGCCCAGAGCAACTAAGCCTACCCTCCACAGCTCCTGGGACCAGCTGGCCTCAACTACTGAGCCCATGTGCCACAACGAGAGTCCCTGTGCTGCAACGACAGATGCCACGTGAAGCAGCAAAGATTCCACATGATGCAACTAAGACCTGGCGCAACCAAAGAAATAACTATCTTAGAAAGCAGACAGCATTTTATCTCCCTACTACCGAGATGAGAACCGTCAGAAGTTAGGATGCAATGAGAGCTCCACGAAGTTTTCTGAGAATTCACCTTGGAAATAAGAATGTGAGATTGACACCCTAAAAGAGAAACCACTGACAAGTTGTAAGGCAGTTTTCATGGATAGCCATGGGACTCTCAAGTCCAAAACCAAGCAACTACCATTTATTCATCACAAAACAGAGGTAATGCTGACTAACGGGGATATGACTTTTCCTCATCTGAGTTTTCTGATCTCAGTCGTGGTACCATCAGAAAATTTAGTTGACCAAATAAGGAAATTACCCTGCAGAATCTCTGATGAATAAATGCTCAAAAAAATGTTAATTTGCTGCAGCCTATTTTTTTTTTTCCTTTTTCTATCCACTAGGCTCTCAAAAAGGTCAGTCTCAAAAATCTGGGGTTTGTTGTTGCCGTTAAATTGCAGTTTTTTAATTCCAGATTCTTTCAAATTAAATAGAGAAATATAGTTTAAATATGAGATGGTTGGATGGCTTCACTGACTCAAAGGACATGAGTCTGAGCAAACTCAGGGAGATGTTGAAGGACAGGGAAGCCTGGCATGCTAGAGTCCGTGAGGTTGCAGAGTCAGACATGGCTGAATGACTAAGCGGCAACAAACTACGGCCACTCTGCATAGTACGGAAAGTCTCAGCCTCTGTGAAGTGACTTCAGGCATCAGTAAGCAGAACTTTCTAAATTACAGTCAAAATCATATCATGAAGGCAGTTTGAGGGCTGTAAAAACAGTTCAGGTAACATTCATCATTGACTCGGTTACCACAACTAGAGAGGCTGAAAACAATTCCCTTGTGTTTCCTTCTTTTATCATTGAAGTTAAAAGGAGAGAGAGTAAAATTCCATAGGGAATGGTAGTTCATATCTTTGAGTCTCCTGTGAGTGCAAAAACCATTTCATCATATTTCCTCTGGGAGAAGTGATGACTCTAAAACTTAAATACTTTCTGCAAATAGAGCAAAAGTGGGATGAGCAGATGGCTCAGGGACAGCAGGAGGGTGATTGCTCATCTCGGAATTCTTCTCAGAATATTTGTTCAGCATGACTCAGTAAGAGAAGGGGAGACACTGGACCTCTCCCCAAAAGGTAAAAAACAAACAAACACAAAACCATACAAGGTAGCCCCATGTCAGCGTGTCTGGGACTAAAAAGAAATATGACTTGTTCAGAGTGGAGTGTTAACGCTACTAAGTGCTCCTTTGGGCATGGATTTCCTTGACATCAGGTCCATGCCATCTTAAAGTTTACAAAAGAGATAGAGACCATGGATTTGACTTTTAGATGTCTCACTTAAGTCAGAATTTAAGCTGCTAGAATTGGAAATTTCACAGATAAGGAAGCTGCATCTCACAGCAATTCACCAAGTTCAAACAATTAATTTAGTTGATGGGGGTTGCCATGCTCTCTTCTAGGGGTCTTCCAGACCCGGGAATTGAACCCGGGTCTCTTACATCTACCTGCATTGACAGGCAGGTTCTTTGCCACTAGCACCACCTGGGAAGCCCATTATGAATGACCACACCCCAGTGAGAGATGCACTATACTACTCTACTTTCTTCTCTTTCTTGAGCAATAAATCAAATAGAGTAGATTCAGTCTGACTTCTTTCAGGTTTACATAGAGGGTGCTACTTATTTCTAAGTTCATATTTTGGTTTAGTTTGGTTTACTCTTGCCCATTCCCTTCTTAGAATTCTTCAGTGGATCAGTTATCCATAAAATCAGAGAAAAAGCTTACCAACACACACTCCTGCGTGTCCATAGGGATGGATAACACTTTCCCTATTCTCCCGAGAGAGGAATCCTGGAATCTTAACTCTGAGTTGAAGCTGCTGGCTAGGCAATAAAATCTTCCAAAGACACAGCAGTGTCTTCATCCTTGTTATGCTCCATGCCAAAATCCTGGGTGCTTCTAAAGATCAGAGAAACCAAAGAACTAATTCTATGCCCATGAATAATAAGCAAGACGGGATAGAAAGAAAGGTGGGCACAAAAGTAAAGATCTATAACCTCCATCAAATCACATATACACAGAAGATGACAAAGTGAAGTAGATTCTAGAGTCAGAGTCAGCTCTGCTACATAATGGCTCTTGATTGTATGGAAGCTATTTAGTATCTAGCCTTGCTCTTTTCAGATGTAAGATAGAGATAATGTTGACACCTACTTCACAGAGCTGTGATGAGGATGAAAGTACATAATGTGTGGAAGAAATGAAAATTCTGGCATACTGTTAGCATTCTGGCCTTTTTAAAAATTATCATTATTCACTGCTTTAATCTTATGTTGCTCACCCTCTGCTCCAAGCATTTCACTTTCTGTGTATGTGTTTGTGTGTGGAGAGTGGGGTGGTATGATGTGTTATATCCTGAGACCCTGGGATCATTTTGTGTGTGTTTGTGTGCCTATCTGCAATGAGAGTTAATGTTTGCTGTCTGCTTTGTTTTTAGAAAGAAGGGGCACTCAAAACTATTCTTTACTAATTAATTAGGTATATATTCACATCAATCAGGTTAAACACTTGGTACTATGTGGCAAATGACCTCAGAACACCAAGGTTTTGGAGAAGAATATTTTCCATTCCTAAGACGCTAACATCTTCTCCTATGTTGACTGAGTTCCTGCAGGAAGCCCACGGCCAGCACCTTCACCAAAGTCATTCGGCTTGCCCTGTGGATCACTGAATCGATTACTGGGAGGATTTTTAAGAATCACCTCAAACAATAAGCCAAATCCAGACCCACTAAAACTGAAAGGATGGATAAAGAAAGCCACTCAGTGGTGACTGAGTTTATCTTTATGGGCATCACGCAAGACCCTCAGCTGCAGATCATCTTTTTGTGGTCTTCCTCTTGGTCTACCTGGTCAATGTAGTGGGGAACGTTGGGATGATTATCCTGATCGTAACAGACACGCAGCTTCACACACCCATGTATTTTTTCTCTGCAACCTCTCTTTTGTCGACCTGGGCTACCCCTCAGCCATTGCCCCCAGGATGCTGGCTGACTTCCTAACAAAGCGCAAAGTCATCTCTTTCTCCAGCTGTGCCACCCAGTTTGCGTTCTTCGTAGGCTTTGTGGATGCCGAGTGCTATGTCCTGGCTGCCATGGCCTATGACCACTTTGTGGCCATCTGTAGACCCCTCCACTACAGCGCTCTCATGTCCAAGTGAGTCTGCTTGGCTCTCATGCTGGGCTCCCACCTGGCTGGCTTGGTGAGTTTAGTCACCCACACCGCCCTCACTTTCAGTTTGAGTTACTGCGGTTCCAACATCATCAACCACTTCTTCTGTGAAATCCCACCACTCTTAGCCCTCTCTTGCTCGGACACCTACATCAGCGAGATCTTGCTCTTCACTCTCTGTGGCTTCATTGAGTTCAGCACCATCCTCATCATCTTTATCTCCTATGCCTTCATCCTCATCGCAGTCATCAGAATGCGCTCAGCTGAAAGGCAGCCTTAAGGCTTTCTCCACCTGCGGGTCTCACCTCACTGGTGTCACACTTTTTATGGCACAGTCATGTTTATGTACCTGAGGCCAACATCCAGCTACTCCCTGGATCAAGACAAATGGGCCTCTGTGTTCTACACTGTTATCATCCCCATGTTGAATCCCTTGATCTACAGTTTACGGAACAAGGATGTGAAGGCTGCTCTCAAGAAAATAATTGGAAAGAAACCTCAATAATATTAATCACAAAAATGAAAAAAAATATTAACATAGCTAAATAATAGTGGTAGAAGGATGTGGCAGGAAATAAAAAATTCTAGTAACTTTCCCATAAGCCCTACAAGTCACCAACTATTTGCTGAGTCAATCTTTTTTTTTTTAATTGAGGTATAGTTGATGTACTATTTTGCATAAGTTTTCATGTACAGCATACTGATTCAAAAATTTTAAGGTTATGCTTCTCTTATAGTTATTATAAAATACTGCTTATGTTTTTTGTACTGTACAAGATATTCTTATAGCTTATTTTGTGTATTTGCTATATTGACTAGTTTGTTAGATTCCACATATAAGAGATATCATGCAGTATTTGTCTTTCTCTGTCTGACTTAATTCACTAAGCATTATATCCTCCAAGTCAACCTTAAATTCCTAAGGATTTTCAGTAATCTTTAATTCTGTGATCTGAAGAAAAGATAAACTAATATTTTTGAAAGTCAAGCTGAGAAAGATACATTAGGTTTTTCTTTTTTTAAAATTCTTATTGGAAGATAGATCATTTTCAATGTTGTATTAGTTTCAGGTTGTACATTAAAATGAATCTGATATATATATATATATATATATATATATATATCTCCACACTTTTTAAGATTCTTTTCCATATAGGTCATTACAGAGTATTGAGTAGACTTCCCTATGCTATCCAGTAGGTCCTTACTATTTATCTATTTTAAATATAGTAGTGTGTATGTCTGGAGAAGGCAATGGCAACCCACACCAGAACTCTTGACTGGAACATCCCATGGATGGAGGAGCCTGGTAGGCTGCAGTGCATGGGGTCGCGAACAGTTGGACATGACTAAGCAATTTCACTTTCACTTTTCACTTTCCACTTTCATGTGTTGGAGAAGGACATGGCAACCCACTCCAGTACTCTTGCCTGAAAAATCCCAGGGACAGAGGAGCCTGGTGGGCTGCTGTCTATGGGGTCGCACAGAATAGGACACGGCTGAAGTGACTTAGCAGCAGCAGTGTGTTATGTCAATCCCAATCTCCCAGTTTCCCCCCCCCCATATTACCTGCTGACATACATGGTTTTTTTGGTTGTTTGTTTGTTCCTGTTTTTGAAATTGGCTCACAGGTTGATTCAAAATGGAGACAGGATGTGAAAAAGGAAATAACTAACCAATTGCTCTAAAGAATTTTTTTTTTTTTCAGAATCATGAAGAATGGTAGATTCAAATGTTGAAATTTTCTCTACTGTGAAAGGAAGTCAGAGAAAACTTAGCTAAATACATAAGGAATGGGGCTGATGTGAAGGATGACTTAACTCATCCCAGGATCCTTTCACTCATATATTCAGCAAAACCTTATAAATGCTAGATGTTTGCCTCTGGAGGATACAAACATGAAACACACATGTGCCAAGGACAGGGGTTTTCTGTGCTTCCAGAGAGAGTTTACCATGTTTTCTCTCTGAGCCTCCTGCCACCAACAAAATCAGAAGCTATGCAAAGGGAAAGACTGAGGGCAGGAGGAGAAGGGGGTGACAGGGTTGAGATGGTTGCATGGCATCATCAGCCCAATGGACATAAGTTTGAGCAAACTCTGGGAGTCAGTGAAGGACAGGAAAGCCTGGCACACTGCAGTCCATGGGGCTGCAAAGGGTTGGACACGACTGAGCAACTGAACAACAATGCAAAGCCCAATAATGAGAGGTGGAGACTCAGGCTCTGCTAACTAGGTTTGGGAATATTGACAAGACCCTTCTTTTCTCCTGTCCTCAGTTTTCCCTGATGCCAAGTGGTTGGTTTCACCTAGTAATCACTGGTACCCTATGATCTCTTCTTAATATTGAAAAGGATAGACTTTTGAGTTTGGTCAGCTTCACATATTTACATCCTTTCAGTCCTCAGAGAAGTTCTAGGATACAGTTTGGATCAATCCCTAATTTTAGCAAGACTCTAATGTCTATTGGACTGGCTGTCCAGCTCTCATCCTTCATTGCCCCTCTGCCTTCCTTTCCCTCTCTTCTAATTGCAAGTAAACTCTAGCCTCTTGGGGTGCCAAGAGTCTTCATGTTTTCCACCATAATCCCAAGGCCCTTATCAAATAATAGTTCCATTAACTCTGACATATCAGTGACTGGTGATAGAGGAGGATATAACTTCTCTTTATGTGTTCTTAGTGTTATGATGTGGGTGCACACGTGTGTCCAGTTCTTTGTGATTCCATGGACTGTGGCCCTTCAGGTTCCTCTGTCCATGGAGTTGTCTTAGCAACAGTACTGTAGTGTGTTGCCATTTCCTACTCCAGGGGATCTTCCTGATACATGGATTGAACCCCCATCTCTTGCATCACCTGAACTGGCAGGCAGATTCTTTTTTACCACTGTGCCACCTGGGAAGTGGAGAAGGAAATGGCACCCACTCCAGTATTCTTGCTTGGAGAATTCCATGGACAGAAGAGCCTGGTGGCTGTAGTCCATGGGGTCACAACTGAGTGACTAAGCACCTGGGAAGCCTGCAAATCTTGAACTAGAAAGCAAGAATGCTAGCATCAGGGTTGGGTAAAGACAGAGACTGTGATCTAAGGAAGCCTAAGATTTTCTCAGATATGTTGCAATTCCATCACATCATCCATTTCAAATACTTGCACTATTTCTGTCCCAGCCCTTCCTCCAGTCCAATATTCTGAAAGGTCAGGGAAACACAACGGTTGCCTTAAAGTATAGAGCATCCACACTATCATGAAAAGCATCAGAGAGTTTTAAGGATAGAAGCCTCAGAATTTACCAGTCTTTTTAACAGATATCATTATATATGAGTTGAAATTGATCTGGTTCAAAATCACTCAATCACATCATGAGTTCTTAAAATATCCCTGTTGTCACATTATGGAGGAAACTATAGGGGTTAATACACAGATGCAGATTTGGGAGGAGAAGGACATGACAACCCACTCCAGTATTCTTGCCTGGAGAATCCGAGGGACAGAGGAGCCTGGTGGGCTGCTGTCTGTGGGGTCACACAGAACTGGACGCGACTGGCACGACTTAGCGGCAGCAGAAGCAGTGCTGGCAGTCGAGAAACAGTCCAGAGATTGAGCCTTTTGTTCTGAGTATTTCTTTTTATTTTTAATAATCCAATGAATAATCCTATATGTTATGTGAAAAATAAGAAAATGGGACTTCTTTTCCCATATACTACAAACCAAGTAGTAAATGTCATAATTTTTAAAAAGGAGGGACACGTGTATACCTATGTTAGATTCATGATGATGTATGGCAAAATCAATACAATATTGTAAAGTAACCTCCAATTAAATAAATTTATATTAAAAAATAAAAAGAAAAGATTAGTAAACAAGAAAGAAAAAGACTAGGAGCTGACTGTGGCTCAGATCATGAGGTCCTTATTGCCAAATTCAGACTTAAATTGAAGAAAATAAGGAAAACCACTAGACCATTCAGGTATGACCTAAATCAAATCCCTTATGATTATACAGTGGAAGTGGGAAATAGATTTAAGGGCCTAGATCTGACAGACAGTGCCTGGTGAACTATGGACAGAGGTTCCACACATTGTGCAGGAGACAGGGATTAAGACCACCCCGAGGGAAAAGAAATGCAAAATAGCAAAATGGCTGCCTGGGGAGGCCTTACAAATAGCTATGAAAAGAGAAGTGAAAAGCAAAGGAGAAAAGGAAAGATATAAGCATCTGAATGCAGAGCTTCAAAGAATAGCAAAGAGAGATAAGAAAGCCTTCCTCAACGATAAATGTAAAGAAATAGAGGGAAACAACAGAATGGGAAAGACTAGAGATCTCTTCAAGAAATTTAGACATACCAAGGGAACATTCTTGCAAAGATGGACTCGAAAAGGACAGAAATGGTCTGGACCTAACAGAAGCAGAAGATATTAAGAAGTAACAAAAATACACAGAAGAACTGTACAAAATAGAGCTTCATGACCAAGATAATCACAGTGGTGTGATCACTCACCTAGAGTCAGACATCCTGGAATGTGAAGTCAAGTGGGCCTTAGAAAGCATCACTACGAACAAAGCTAGTGGAGGTGATGGAATTCCAGTTGAGCTGTTTCAAATCCTGAAAGATGATGCTGTGAAAGTGCTGCATTCAATATGCCAGCAAATTTGGAAAACTCAGCAGTGGCCACAGGACTGGAAAAGGTCAGTTTTCATTCCAATCCGAAAGATTGGCAATGCCAAAGAATGCTCACACTACCGTACAATTGCACTCATCTCACATGCTAGTAAAGTAATGCTCAAAATTCTCCAAGCCAGGCTTCAACAATACATGAACCGTGAACTTCCTGATGTTCAAGCTGGTTTTAGAAAAGGCAGAGGAACCAGAGATCAAATTACCAACATCCGCTGGATAACTGAAAAAGCAAGAGTTCCAGAAAAACCTCTATTTCTGCTTTATTGACTATGCCAAAACCTTTGACTGTGTGGATCACAATAAACTGTGGAAAACTCTGAAAGAAATGGGAATACCAGACCACTTGACCTGCCTCTTGGGAAACCTATATGCAGGTCAGGAAGCAACAGTTAGAACTGGACATGGAGCAACAGACTGGTTTCAAATAGGAAAAGGAGTACATCAAGGCTGTACATTGTCACTCTGCTTATATGCAGAGTGCATTATGAGAAATGGTGGGCTGGAAGAAGCACAAGCTGGAATCAAGATTGCTGGGGGAAATATCAATAACTCAGATATGCAGATGACACCACCACCCTTATGGCAGAAAATGAAGAGGAACTAAAAGTCTCTTGGTGAAAGTGAAAGAGGAGGGTGAAGAAGTTGGCTTAAAACTCAACATTAAAAACGAAGATCATGGCATCTGGTCCCATCACTTCATGGGAAATATGAAAGGTTTTTGAATTACAACGCTGGGATTCTTGGCCCCCAGAGGAGAAGAATTCAATCCGGGGCCAGAGACGAGGCTTGATTGCTCAGAGCTTTTGTGTAACAAAGTTTTATTAAAGTATAAGGGAGATAGAGAAAGCTTCTGACATAGGCATCAGAAGGGGCAGAAAGAGTTCCCTCTGCTAGTCTTTAGCTGGATGTTATATAGTCACCAGCAGTCTGTTAATGAAAGAAAGGAATGTCTCAAAACTTAGAATGGCACCAGGCCCCTCATCCATAAGATGTATTTTGGGATAATCTTGTCTCCAAATGGCTTATCTTGGGCCATAAAATGACTAACTTGAATCTTGAAGAAGGGCAGATCACAATACAAATAGTTTCATTTACATAGATTAGAGGAACAATATTGGAGCATAACTTACTGGTTTATCAAGTAGGTTCTGGGCCCAAAAGGCAGAACTGACTTGAAGACAGAGTTTGGGGTAAATGCACAGTACATTAACATTAGTTCAGTTCAGTCGCTCAGTCCTGTCCGACTTTTGCGAACCCATTAATCACAGTACGCCGGGCCTCCCTGTAAATCACCATCTCTCGGGGTTCACTCAGACTCAAGTCCATCAAGTCCATGATGCCATCCAGCCATCTCATCCTCAGTTGTCCCCTTCTCCTCCTGCCCCCAATCCCTCCCAGCATCAGAGTCTTTGCCAGTGAGTCAACTCTTCGTATGAGGTGATGAAAGGACTGAAGTTTCAGCTTTAGCATCATTCCTTCCAAAGAAATCCCAGGGCTGATCTCCTTCAGAATGGACTGGTTGGATCTCCTTGCAGTCCAAGGGACTCTCAAGAGTCTTCTCCCAAAACCACAGTTCAAAAGCATCAGTTCTTTGGTGATCAGCTTTCTTCACAGAACAACTGTTACATCCATACATGACTACAGGAAAAACCACAGCCTTGACTAGACGGACCTTAGTCGGCAAAGTAATGTCTCTGCTTTTGAATATGTTATCTAGGTTGGTCATAACTTTTCGTCCAAGGAGCAAGTGTCTTTTAATTTCATGGCTGCAGTCACCATCTGCAGTGATTTTGGAGCCCAAAAAATAAAGTCTGACACTGTTTCCACTGTTTCTCCATCTATTTCCCATGAAGTGATTGGACCAGATGCCATAATCTTAGTTTTCTGAATGTTGACCTTTAAGCCAACTTTTTCACTCTGCTCTTTCACCTTCATCAAGAGGTCCTTTAGCTCCTCTTCACTTTCTGCCATAAGGGTGGTGTCATCTGCATATCTGAGGTTATTGATATTTCTCCTGGCAATCTTGATTCCAGCTTGTGTTTCTTCCAGCCCAGCATTTGTCATGATGTACTCTGCATAAAAGTTAAATAAGCAGGGTGACAATATACAGCCTCGACGTACTCCTTTTCCTATTTGGAACCAGTCTGGTGTTCCATGTCCAGTTCTAACTGTTGCTTCCTGACCTGCATACAGATTTCTCAAGAGGCAGGTCACGTGGTCTGGTATTCCCATCTCTTTCAGAATTTTCCAAAGTTTATTGTGATCCACACAGTCAAAGGCTTTGGCATAGTCAATAAAGCAGAAATAGATGTTCTTCTGGAACTCTCTTCCTTTTCCATGATCCAGCGGATGCTGGCAGTTTGATCTCTGGTTCCTCTGCCTTTTCTAAAACCAGCTTGAACATCAGGAAGTTCACGGTTCATGTATTGCTAAAGCCTGGCTTGGAGAATTTTGAGCATTACTTTACTAGCATGTGAGATGAGTGCAATTGTGCGGTAGTGTGAGCATTCTTTGGCATTGCCAGTCTTTCGGACTGGAATGAAAACTGACCTTTTCCAGTCCTGTGGCCACTGCTGAGTTTTCCAAATTTGCTGGCATATTGATTGCAGCACTTTCACAGCATCATCTTTCAGGATTTGAAACAGGTCCACTGGAATTCCATCACCTCCACTAGCTTTGTTCATAGTGCTGCTTTCTAAGGCCCACTTGATTTCACATTCCAGGATGTCTAGCTCTAGATGAGTGATCACAGCATCATGATTATCTGGGTCTTGAAGATCTTTTTGTACAGTTCTTCCGTGTATTCTTGCCACCTCTTCTTAATATCTTCTGCTTCTGTTAGGTCCAGACCATTTCTGTTCTTGTATTGAGCCCATCTTTGCATGAAATGTTCCCTTGGTATCTCGAATTTTCTTGAAGAGATCTCTAGTCTTTCCCATTCTGTTCTTTTCCTCTATTTCTTTGCATTGATTGCTGAAGAAGGCTTTCTTATCTCTCCTTGATATTCTTTGGAACTCTGCATTCAGATGCTTATGTCTTTCCTTTTCTCCTTTGCTTTTCACTTCTCTTCTTTTCACAGCTATTTGTAAGGCCTCCCCAGACAGCCATTTTGCTTTTTTGCATTTCTTTTTCTTGGGGATGGTCCCGATCCCTGTCTTCCTTCCATACAATGTCACAAACCTCATTCCATAGTTCATCAGGCACTCTGTCTGTCAGATCTAGGCCCTTAAATCTATTTCTCACTTCCACTGTATAAATCATAAAGGATTTGATTTAGGTCATGCCTGAATGGTCTAGCAGTTTTCCCTACTTTCTTCAATTTAAGTCTGAATTTGGCAATAAGCAGTTCATGATCTGAACCACAGTCAACTCCTGGTCTTGTTTTTGTTGATTGTATAGAGCTTCTCCATCTTATAGCTTAAGATAAACATAAGAAAAAGGAAATGGTTAAAGTCAGGTGAAACCAGGTGTCATGACAACACAGAAGTTTAAGAGAAACCTCTTTTTAAATTTGTATAGAGAAGGAAAAAAAAAAAAAGCTAGTTTGTTTCCTCCTGCCACTTAAGAGAGAGAAAATGTCTGACACTTGCAGGCTATTTCCTCCATTTGGAGACCCCTGGCCTTCCTGCCTGTTACCCTCACAAATAGATGGGGAAACAGTGTCAGACTTCATTTTTGGGGCTCCAAAATCACTGCAGATGGTGATTGCAGCCATGAAATTAAAAGACAGTCCTTGGAAAGAAAGTTATGACCAATCTAGATAGCATATTCAAAAACAGATAAATTACTTTACCAACAAAGGTTTCTCTAGTCAAGGCTATGTTCCAGTGGTCATTTATGGGTGTGAAAGTTGGACTGTGAAGAAAGCTGAGTGCTGAAGAATTGATGTTTTTGAACTGTGGTGTTGGAGAAGCCTGTTGAGAGTCGCTTGGACTGCAAAGAGATCCAACCAGTCCATTCTAAAGGTGTTCTAGGTGTTCATTGGAAGGATTGATGCTAAAGCTGAAACTCCTATTCTTTGGCCACCTCATGCAAAGTGTTGACTCATTGGAAAAGACTGATGCTGGGAAGTATTGGGAGCAGGATGAGAAGGGGATGACAAAGGATGAGATGGCTGGACTGTATCACCGACTCGATGGACATGAGTTTGGGTGAATTGAGGAGTTGGTCATGGACAGGGAGCCCTAGCGTGCTGAAATTCACAGGGTCACAAAGTGTCGGATAAAACTGAGGAACTGAACTGAACTGAACTGAGTAGCTTCCTCACCAGAAAGATCTCTGAATACCATTTCTATGTCTCAAACCAATATTCAGTGACTTTAATATTAAAAGACTATCTTTTTTTCCTCTTTTTTAATTGATAGTTGTATCCAGTGAGTAAATGAATCATTTTAAGTTTCTTTAGCTTCTTACAAAATAGTGGTAAGCATTATTCCCATTTTAAAGAGGATAAAACCAACATTCAGAAAGATCAATAAACTTGTCAAATGTAAGTAACAGAGTCAAAAGTTGATTCAAGGGCTCTACCTTCCACTCTGACCAATGGCAAACATTCAGGCTTTTTGAAAATAGTGTCTGAAAATAGCCCTCATATAGGTTCTGCTATTTCTTTCTGTTTTAAGACTTTGGACAACTTAATAAGTCTCTATAAGCCTACATTTCTTTACCTACTAAATGGGGATAATAATGCTTACTTTTAGCATTTGTCCATAATATACAGTGATCTCTATTAAAAATCTATTCATAAATTATTGAATAAACTTAAATTCCTCCTATTTTTGTTTCATTTATATCTTAACTGTGAAAAATATCACTGTAATTGTGATGCAATTAAATGAGGAAACTAATTTTTTTCCATGTAAGTGGTGGTTGAAGCATTATATCAACTTATGATGAAAAGAGAAAAGTGGAGAGATGTCGGATCACCTTAGTCTTAGTCAGTCCCACCCAGAATCATGTCAGAGAAATCCTGCAATGTCTCTGTACTGCAGTCTTTTCAACAATAAAATGAAGGCGTTATTTACACTTTACCTACCCTATTAGTTTGCTCAAATAAGTATACATAAATGTTGTGTTTAAAAAGTCTTGTATTATCTTTCATCCATTAAAAACTTTATCCAGGAATACAGTCATAATAAAGGTAAGTATTTTGATTTTGATCATATTCTCTACAATAGACTACAAAGACCTTTTGAATGTCTATTTCCTTTAATCAACAAAGAACTGGTAAACATCATACTAAGAGCAACTAAGGGCAAAAACTGATGCAGAAGCGGTTAATACAGAAGATGTCAGAGTGAGATAAGTGAAAGTGAAGTCGTCCAGTCGTGTCCCACTCTTTGCGACCCCGTGGACTGTAGCCCACAAAGCTCCTCTCTCCATGGGGATTCTTCAGGCAAGAGTACTAGAGTGGACTGCCATTTCCTTCTCCAGGGGATCTTCCCAACCCAGGGATCGAACCCAGGTCTCCCGTATTGCAGGCACACACTTTAACCTCTGAGCCACCAGGGAAGCCCAGCAGAGTAAGATAAAGCTGAGGCTGAATTCAGCTTTTCCCCTCTCAAGCTACAAAAGCTCAGGTGAGATTTTTTTCCCAACAATTGGTGCTTAAATCTATCTATCTATCTATCTATCTATCTATCTATCTATCTATTTATCTATCATCTATCTATCTATCATTTCTGACTTCACCTAGTTGACACGCATCAGTTCAGTTCGGTGGCTTAGTCATGTCTGGATTCTTTGAGACCCCATGGACTGTAGCCCGCCAGGCTCCTCTGTCCATGGGATTCTCCAGGTATGAATACTGGAGTGGGTAGCCATGCCCTCCTCCAGGGGATCTTTCCGACCCAGGGATCCAAACTGTGTCTCTTACACTCCTGCATCTCTACCACTAGTGCCACTTGAGAAGCACCTTAGAGAGAATGCCAGGTGTAATTAGGGTCTAAGGTTCCTCATCCTATCATGTAATTGCCCCTATTCCCTAACATGGAAACTCTAAAATTGCCAGAGTCCTTTGCTTAGTAGTCTAAGTCCTCTTCCTTAAACCACTCCACTGATATTATTTCTTCCTGCTTGTTTTGGGCAAAAATTCTCCTATAAACTTATTTCTTGAATGGCCTTCACATTTTTTCTACCTCCGTGTTCTTCCCAGCTTTCTACTTCCTCCATCTTTACTTCCTACTTCTCTAATAGTCTGAACTGCACGTCTCGGAATATTTAAACTTGTCTTTTCTTTCAAGGATCAGCTTACATACCACTCTCGCAAAAGCCCTCATTCTCTGGCCTGCTGAACTGCTAAAAACCCTACTCTTCTGAGTAGCAAATCCTTTCACTGCTAAGCTGCACTTGTGGACGCAATTGTTACGCACATATGTGTATAAATGCCTTGAAACACAGACCTGTATAAGATGTGCCGGGGTGTTGCCATGGCAATAGAAACCTCATAATGGACACTGAGAAACGTTTATGAAAAGAAAGGAGTGATTTGACGTATTTGATGCCTGCTGTTGCTGCTGCTGCGGAGTCGCTTCAGTCGTGTCCGACGCTGTGCAACCCCATAGATGGCAGCCCACTAGGCTTCCCTGTCCCTGGGATTCTCCAGGCAAGAACACTGGAGTGAGTTGCCATTTCCTTCTCCAATGCATGAAAGTGAAAAGTGAAAGGGAAGTCACTCAGTCGCGTCCGACTCTTAGTGACCCCATGGATTGCAGCCTACCAGGATCCTCCATCCATGGGATTTTCCAGGCAAGAGCACTGGAGTGGGGTGCCATTGCCTTCTCTGATTTGATGCCTAGACTGCTTCAAACAACCAAGCACCGAAACTAAGCAGCCACTTGAGGTGCTCTGAAAACAGCTGTTTTGGTATCTTTGTATTTAACTCTATTAGATCAAATGTTAGTGAAATAAGCCTCTTCACCAGACCTGGCTTCCGGAGACAGGAATAGGAGCCCATAATAAAATCAGCGCTATTAATGCCATCCAGAGATGACACCTGAAATTCAGCATGATTTCAGCTTCATCGTAGGCATCTCCTTCGATATCCCACGCCTTAGAAGCACAAAAGAGTGTCAGCCACTCAGCCGCGCCTGGCTCTCTGTGGCTGTAAGGACCGTAGCCCGCCAGGCCCCTCTGTCCATGGGATTCTCCAGGCAAGAATACAGAAGGGGGTTGCCATGCCCTCCTCCAGGGAATCCTCCCAACCCAGGAATGGAATCCAGGTCTCCGCATTGCAGGTGGTTTCTTTATTATCTGAGCCACCAGGGAAGCCCAAGAAAAAGGGAGTGAGTAGCCTATTCCTTCTCCCAGGGATCTACCTGTCCCAGGAATCAAACTGGAGTCTTCTACATTACAGGTGGATTTTCACCTGCTGAGCTACCAGGGAAACCCCTTAGAAGTACAAGTTACACTGAACTCAAATATACCTTAAAATTTCTTGCTTCTAGTCCTATGCATTGAATAAAACTAACCCACCTAGAAAACACATGCTTCTGTTTTATGTCACAAATCAGTCATTACTTTTTCTAGGACTCACTCCTGAAATCACTTATCAGATTTTTCTCATCTGTAAAATGGTACCAATAATACCTACAACATGGTGTTTCTGTAAAAACAAAGCAAGATAATATTACCATGGCCAGTTGTCCCTTTCCTTGAGAGTTTTATTTTTTCCTGCTACCTTGGAGTAAGTATCAACTGTGCAAATTTTTACTATCAAAAATGCCCTAATTCAGATATTAAAATATAAGAAAATCCCAAGTAGTGTATTTAAGCATTTTGGGTCTTATGGCAGCAGTCCTTTGTGCTAGGGAAAGTACAGCACAGGTAATTTTTCTATAACATTAAAACACATACTCTTTTTATATGAAGCCAGCGGTGCCAGTGGTGAAGAACCTGCTGCCGATGCAGGAAACACAAGAGATGCAAGTTCAACCCCCGGGTGGGGAAAGTCCCTTAGAGCAGAAAATGGCAACCCACTCCAGTATTCTTGCCTGGAAATTTTCATGGACTGAGGAGTCTGGTGGGCTTCAGTCCATGGGACCACAAAGAGTCAAACAAGACAGCACAGGGAGGTTTCTTGGAAGACTGTGAAACTTGAAGGTGTCTCTTTTCATCTTCAAATCATATGACATAACAAGATCGAGCTGGTGTCTTCTATGTCATTTTGGCATTGGAAGCAGGTTCTTTACCACTAGAGCCACCTGGAAAGCCCAAACGGCATGTCAATGTGCTCTTAAATAGCAGAGCTGGGAAGAGAGCTGAATTCTACTGGTTCCTAGTGTAGTATTCTGAAAACAGAGACATGTACAGCCTTATTGAAAATGATAAGTATGATTAGAACTGAGAAGAGCTTTGGGGAAACTCTATGAAGGCCTGGTACATGGCTGTATTCAATCTGATATTTTTGATTAAACTGATGAGTCAAGATATAGACAGTATTGTGTTGTGAAGCATTTGTTGAAAGCCCCTCATTGCCTATGGTTTACAGTGAGCTGAACCACTGAAAGTTCAAATGCGCCAAAAAGGCACTATTGATGTGTAAGTGAAGGAAAAAAAAGCAAAGTAGATGATACCAAAGAAGCAGTTCAGCTTTCAGATGATTTTGGAATAGAGGTACTGATAACAAATAATTTGTTTCCCTGTGACTTTTCTCCTTTTCAATACTTTACAGCCCTCATGTTTTCTACAGTAATGTTAATTTTGTTCTCTTAAAGGGCAAAGACACCTATTGAGAAAGCTGATACCCTGCTGTATGATAGTAGTGTTTCTATACGTACGGTAATTGCAATATTGCTCTTAAAATTAATATAGTATGTCCAAAAGGTGAAAACCATTTCAGAAGAAATTTTGACAGGTTTATAATATATACATTTTTAAATTATTTTATAATAAATCTCTTCTAGACAAAGATAAAGAGAAGGTTGATGGCTTTTACTTTTTAAAGAATTTATTTATTTTTGGCTGCACAGCATGTGGGATCTTAGTGTCTCAACCAGCAACTGAATCCATGACACCTACATTGGAATTACAATCTTAAATAAAAAGCCCCTGCTTTTAATATTTAAAACATTTTTAAAATCAGTGATGTTTCCTTCACTTGTTTGACCAGAGATAGTCCTCTTTTAGATTGTGGACAACCTTTGTATTTAATTAAAACAAATGGTTGCATTTAATTATTGGACATCTATAAAACAGAAATTATCTTCTTTTATTTTATTCTAAATTGTGAAATAAGCAAGTGATAAAATTTTAGGAACCACTACTTCTCTACTCAAAGGCCATCTTTAAGCTTTTTGTTTGATTGTTTTTGCTCTTCTCTTAATTTAAGGGATTCTGAAGGAGATCAGCCCTGGGATTTCTTTAGAAGGAATGATGCTAAAGCTGAAACTCCAGTACTTTGGCCACCTCATGCGAAGAGTTGACTCATTGGAAAAGACTCTGATGCTGGGAGGGATTGGGGGCAGGAGGAGAAGGGGACGACAGAGGATGAGATGGCTGGATGGCATCACTGACTCGAAGGACGAGAGTCTGACTGAACTCTGGGAATTGGTGATGGACAGGGAAGCCTGGTGCGCTGCGATTCACGGGGTCACAAAAAGTCGGACAAGACTGAGCGACTGAACTGAACTAATTTAAGGAATGATTCTTTTCTAAAGATATCAATGGTTGAAAAGCTTCAAGATGCAGGAATCGTTTCCAGACATTTGTGACACACGTGTGTATCTGTCTGCTCTATAGAATTCATAAAAACCTTCAAAACTAGGTGTGTCATATCACTCTTCTTGATAATACTTACATATTTCTAAGAATAAATTCCTACTCCTTACCACAGTCAGTTTAGTCCTGCATGGTCTGGCTATTGTCTGCTCACCACACACCTCCTGCTTCTCACTAGTTTTCTTTATCCCCTCAGACAGAGGAAGCTGTCTCCAGTCTTTGCCCACAAACCCCCTTTACATAGAAAACCCTTCTCAATGTGACTACTTCTCCTTCCAATCTTTGTATGCAGCTTGCCTCCCATGCCCCTTGATCAGTACTTCCCTTATTTCATTTATCATAATTTGCCAATATAAGTATCCATATTATATGTATATTATAAATATTTATGTATACATAGGAAAGGAAGTATTTCTGTTTTATTTAGCATTATGCTCTATAATCATTCAATAATACATAGTGAATGAATGAGTTTATTTATTCATTCTCATTTGACCAAATCTTCTGCTTCTAACCATTGCTATCCTCCTGTCCATACAATCAGCCTAGGACCACCAGGAATAAGCCTATAGTCAGATAAAATCAGATTTATTGATCCACTGTAAAGAGGAATACCACACACCAGGATTTAGGAGAAAGAGTATGGTTAAAGTAAAAGTTAAATGAAGAAATATTTGATAGATTTATTTCAAAGCAGGGCTGTGTATAATGGGGTCCAAATCAGGTCTAAACCACAAAGTACCTGCAGGGTCTTGGTTCCTTGGAAACTACAAAATTAAGATAGATGTGAAATGTGGCATCCAAAAACCCTTATCTGAAGTTCTGCATCTGAGTTAAAAATTGATAATTCTTCTATCAAGGCCCTTTACATACTTCATGCATAGTTAAGATAGCCAAAGTTAAGATAATTCATCTTCTTGATAAGATTTAAGGAAATCACTTACAGAGAGTCTATGATTTTAGAGAAACAAGATTTTTCAGGCAGTAAGAAAAGAGTAGTCATTCAATAAAGGGTGTTGCTTTGGCACATGAAAGCTGTGGCTTGTCCTTGGGGGAGCCATGATGCTTGTTGAGTTTGCAGCTGGAATGATGTGCCTTTTATGAATTGGCAGGGCAGATATTGACCGTCAGAGCTACTTTTCACTCCATCACTTCATATTCAGAAGTCAATCATCTTATAATAACAGTTGACATCATGTCCCATTGAGTGCTCTTCATGTCCTCTGCTTTGCCAGAGCTCTTCTTAGAGCCCCCTTTACATCTTGGTTCCTTAGGCTATAGATTAAGGGGTTGAGCATGGGTGTGATCACAGTGTAGAACACTGCGATGATCTTGCCCCCAGCCCTGGAGGTCTTTGACTGGGGTCTCATGTACATGAAGATACCAGTTCCATAGAATAAGGCCACCACTGTCAGATGGGAAGCGCAGGTGGAGAGAGCCTTGTGCCTTCCAGAGGCTGACCGCATCCTGAGAACTGTCAGAAGGATTCGGGCGTAGGAAACAACAATGAGGAGAAAAGGAATGAACACAATGATGACAGTGAAGATGAAAACAACCATCTCGGTAAAGGAGGTGTCAGTGCAAGCCAACCTCAGGATGGAAGGAACCTCACAGAAGAAGTGATCTAGGACATTGGGCCCACAGTAGGGCAAACTCAAGGTGAAGATGTTGATGACCGTGGAGCTCAGGAAACTACTGGCCCAGGAAATGCCTGCCAACTGGACACAGGCACCGTGGTTCATAATGACTGTGTAGTGAAGAGGGTGGCAGATGGCCACATATCTGTCATAAGCCATGACTCCAAGGAGAACGCACTCAGTCATTCCCAAGGAGAGGGAGAAGTACATCTGAGTCGCACATCTAGGAAACGAGATGGTCTTCTTTCTGCCCACCATGTTAGACAGCATTTGTGGGACATCAGTGGATGTGTAGCAGATATCCAGAAAGGATAAATTAGTGAGGAAGAAGTACATTGGAGTTTGGAGACATGTTTCTATCTGGATGATAGTGATAATAATAATATTCCCCACCACGGTTAATAAATAGAAGAACAAGAACATAAGAAAAAGAATGAGCTGCATCTCTGGCTGTGATGAGAGCCCCAGGAACACAAATTCAGTCACAGTGAAGTTTGTTGCTATCATATTCATTTTTGAGGCCACCTCTCTTTCATAAAACCATCCACTCACCTGAAGAAGAAATCAAATGCCTTCTAGGTCACAATGTTGGAAATTTAGGACGTAAGTAAGACAGTAAGGAGAAGTCTTGGTCTGATGATATATCTTGAGTATCTGAGTTGCATTACAAGTGGAAAGCATTTCTTCTGCTTTCAAAGGAAATATTCCAAGAGAATAGTCAAACTCAAATACTGATGAAGTGAAATAGATACTCTTGTCTTTTCTCTAAGGGTGTGTGCTTTTGGCTGTTCATAATCTTTTCAAGGCTTACTCGGGCTCAGTGGTAAAGAATCTGCCAGCAATGCAGAAGACATAGGAGACACATATTCGATCCCTGGGTTGGGAAGATTCCTGGAGGAGGGCACAGCAACCCACACCAGTATTCTTGCCTGGAGAATCCCATGGACAGAGGAGCCTAGTGGGCTACAGTCTAGAGGGCTGCAAAGAGTCAGACAGGACTAAAGTGACTGAGCATGTACACATGCAATCTTTCCAAATTACACCCATTCTTCAAAACCTCACATATGCTTCTCTCTTTGAATAGATCTAATCATGTCTCTGTTCTGCACCTGGCCATAGCATGTTGTAGCACTCGAGGAGAAAGCAATAAAGGGCCTTGCTTCATGCGCTCCCCGCTAACCTTAAAGTAGAAGCCAGAACGGCAGCTTGTGTATCTTCTGTATCACCTTGATGCAGCTTTCTAGTGATTAGAAACTCGGATACCCTAAGAACAGAGTGTGCACACAATTACAAAGCCAGTGATGGATCACACTAATCATCAGTTCTCCCAGCTTCACAACTTTCATGCAGCGGGGTTTTGGATAGTTTTATTATATATATATATATATATATATATATAAAATATATATACACACACACACACAATAAGAATAATGATAGGACCAATTTTTTGAGGATTAAATAATGTGTATAATGAATTTGAGACAATGTTTACATGTAAAAATTATTCACAAATAATATCTACACTTAATAGCCATAATAACATACAGTGTTCCTGCATTTATCCAGAATTTAGTTCTCTAATAAAACATTTCAGAGAAATACTAGCATTAAAAAGGATCCAGACAAGTTAAACTCACTTGGTTGATTCACTGAGAGTTCCTTAGCTTCCATGCCTTGTGTTTACCTACTCTTAATTTATGCACAGAGTTATCAAGAGTGTGTGTGGTTAACTGATTTGCAGCAGATCAAAATCAGGGAGTTAGAAAGGTTTGGAGTAATGAAGAGTCCTAGAGGTGGACACAGTTACAGTATCAGGAAGCTGCCATTTATTCACCTACTCATTCTTCATTCTTTTTATTTTAAATATAAATTTATTTAATTGGAGGTTAGTTACTTTACAATATTGTATATTGCCAGACTTCATTCTTTATTTTTCTTCCTTCCTTCCTTCCTTCCTTTGAAATCTGTCTTTTCAATAATCTAGTATGCACCAGATGCTGGGCTTGCTCTGATAAACACAGCAGACATTTTGATACTCTCATAAACACTACTGTCCATATAAAGTTGAGATGAAGGAAACAAATTGATTCCCAAGAAAGGGAGGAATCTTCATAAATGTCCCAAGAAGATATTTATGAACCAAGCAGTTGCAGATAATGGAAAAGACTACTTTATGCAAAACATCATTTTCAAG
This sequence comes from Nanger dama, assembly GCA_917880005.1. NCBI lineage: Eukaryota > Metazoa > Chordata > Mammalia > Artiodactyla > Bovidae > Nanger > Nanger dama. Next base: position 150,747 of record CAKJTW010000184.1, on the reverse strand, counting down.
TAATATTAATTTGCATGTGATACATTTTAGAGAGTCATCTTATATTTTGATTTAAATCAAGGCTTTTCAAATCAAACAGCTCAGTGAGCTGATAAACCAAATGATCTAAAATATGAAGTCAAAATAAATAAATAAATAAAATATGAAGTCCAGAGATAAAGCAAGGATGGGTCTCGACAGAGGCCTTTCAGACTCTCCAAACAGTCAGAAAGTCCTTCTGAAAATGAGCCATTCTGGTCATGTTAAGAAGTGATTGGCAAGATAGCAAAGGATATGCAGAGTGAGTTTCTCAGTTGACAGCGAGCTGGCACACTGTGAGCAGGGTCCACCACCGGAGGGTTGAGATCACAGGCCTGGCTCTGCTTTTTACCAGCTGGGAGGCCTTGCTTGCACAATTCAGACCACCAGTCTGGGCTTAACTTTACTTACCTGAAGGACAGGCGCAGAGTGGGCATTCTCATAGAGTTGATGGACCAGGTGAATGAGATAGCACATGTGAAGCACCTAGAGCAGAGTTAGCCATATCTTGTGAGGATTCAAGGTATATTAACTCCATCATTATTTTATATACATATATATGTGATCCTCATTAGGGGATTTTTGTTAAGCGCCCAAGACAGGAATTATGAGCACTCCTAATCTCTACATCACATGATAGATAAACTAGGTCTTTTAAGAATAGAAAGAAGGGAATGGCTACCCACTCCAATATTCTTGCCTGGTAACTTCCATGGACAGAGCAGCCTGGAGGGCTACAATTGGTGGGTGGCCAAGAGTCAGACATAATTGAGCAACTTAGCACACACACACACACACACACACACACACACACACACACACACACACACACACTGAGGCAATTAAATCACTTTTCCAGCTGAACCCAACCCCCAGAAAAAAAAATTTTCTATATGGAAAAGAAGAAAACAATCACTTTAAAAAGAGACATTAAGTGCTACCTATTATAATTCTCTATTACATGACAAACTGTTTAAGTACTTTGCTGATAGTAAATCATATCTTCACAACTCTGATAGAACTTATGTCCATTTTAAATATGATAAAATCCATGGTCAAGGAGCACACAACTGTCTCAAAGGTAGGATATTTATCAAAGCCATAAATTTATACTTGAGTTTACCTAAGTCCAAAATACCCTTTAGTTAAATAATTTATTGCTTTATTTTATTACTTTAATATCTCAATAAACAATTTAAGTCAGAAACACCACAGATAAAATACCAAAGTTGATGTATGGCAAAATCAATACAATACTGTAAAGTAACTAACCTCCAATTTAAATAAATAAATTTATATTAAAAAAATACTTAAAGCTGTTAAGTTTTGTGTAGAAATAGTCTTCATATCTGTCCTCACCACATATTCATGCAAAAAAAACCCATGATATCCATGTGTAAAAACTACAATTCCATGAAAATAAAATAAAGCTGCTTCTATGATAACCACAAATGAGATGCTGCTATAATCCAACCCAACCTTTTTATATATTAAAAATAAAGATAATGAATGCATGCACAGTGAAATCCCTAAGTTATTTGAGTTTTCTGATCTCAGTACCTTAGGCTGAATTTTAGATTCTTGAGGGATGATGTCCCAAGACCAGTGATTAAAATTTAATTAATGATTTGTTCTGAGGGAGTCCTAATGCTGTGTGTATCGATTGCTCCCTTCTTTTCCATTGCCTACATTTGAACCATTACCAGGTTAAACAATGCCTTCCAAGTGACCAGGGTGTTCTCAACCTTCCATGTTGCTTAATTCTGGCAACCATAAAAGTAGATGCATTCAACACAGAAACAGCAAACTCTAAAGTGCAGGCGTCAAAGGCCGTGCACAGAGTCCTGTGCTAAAATCAACTGGAATTTAGAGATGATTGTGACCCTAGTATACTCTCAATTGTCCACATGGAATATTTGAACCCTAGATTCTCTTTTCCTTGATCATGCTAGACTCTGGAATCATCCACAATTGCATAGCTGATAAACGCAAACTGTTTATAAGGAAACGGTAAGGGCAGCATGGAAACTTACTAGTTTTGTAACCTCGAGTGCATCATCTCACTTTCCTAAGTTTATTCATTTTCAAAATGGACATTAAAACATTCAGACCACTACATCATTCCCTTGTTATGAATCTAAAGGGAAGAAAAAGAAGGAAAAAAGCAAGTAAGGAAGAAAAGAAGCAAGGAAGGAAGGGAGAAGAAGGGAAGGAGAGAGGAAGAAAGAGCAAACTAGAAAGTTAATATTAATTAAGTACTTTCAATGTGCAAAGAGCCAGCTGAGTCAAATAATGTCTCCACATAATAATATAACTTAATCTCATAATTCTCAACTCCTGAATGCACTATAGTTGGGTGTTGTTGCTTGTTTGATTTTAATATCAATTCCTAGGCCATATCCTTAATCAAAATCTCTGCAGATAGGACTCAGATATGGTATTTTCCCAGAAATGAGCCCTTGAAATCTTATTCTTTCAATATTTTACTGGGAAAAAGATATAATTGTGGATTAGACAAAGCTAAGCTGGAAATATGCTGGGAGTTCCATTTGTTACTTCCACTTTTTTTCCCTACTGTGTTCCAGCTTTTAAGAACCATTGTGTGAAACCATCTAAAATGTACAACATTCATCTAAGACTTTTCAAAATATCCAATTACATTTTGCTTTAAATGATGCTGGAATCTCCCAGCTTAGATCTCCATTAGTTGTCATCCCCCTCAGAGTGCATGGACCCTGGCATTATGGTAAAGTTACCCAGTATGCAAAGGAGGAATAGCACATGGTAGACACAGCCTCCTTTAACATAGACTTTCTCATTTGAGTCTCAGGACTCTGGGAAACAGAGGTGACTCCATTAGACTGATATCAGAGGAGGTCATATGATTAGATTTGTATAGTCCATAAGTGATATGAAAAGCGATTAAACATTTCTCATATTAATAGACATGCTGTCTAGTGGTTATCCCAAGAACATATTAGAAACCCTGGAGGCTTCTTGAGCAACATGAGATTATAAGCTAATGTGATCCATGGTTTATCATGACATTATGTGTGTGTTTGTATGTGCATATATATATAAATATATGTAAACCCGTGTAGAAAGTTTCCAGGTGGCACAGTGGTAAAGAATCCATCTCCCAACGTAGAAGATGCATGAGACAGGGCTTCAATTCCTGATTGGGAAGGCCACCTGGAGTAAGAGATGGCAACTTTCTCCTGAATTCCTGGCTGGAAAATCCCATGGATAGAGGACCTGGGAGGGCTACAGTCCATGGAGTCACAAAGAGTGAGACTTGACTGAGCGCATATGAACACACACATGCAAGCCAACACATTCAAACATGATCACATATGGCGTTTCCAAAAGAAAGGGCGGAGGGAACACGTATGCTGGATCTTCTGGGTGAGTTCTCATCAAGCTTTAATATACATAGGAATAGCACAGTTTTCTTGTTAAAATGCAGATTTTAATTCAGTAGTTCTGAGTCAGGGCCCAAGAGTCTTCTTTTCAGTCTCCATGATGCTGGTTTTGAACCATACTTTTGAGTAGTACAGTTTTAGCTAAATCGTAAGAAGTTTAAGTTTTATTCCGATTACAATATTTGCAAATTTTAAGCACTAATACACTATGATCTGATTTATATTTAAAATTACTTTTACTATAATGGAGAAAGAATTTAGATAACAAAACACAGGGCAGTGGTACCAATTAGGTGAGAAAATTTGTGGCTCCTCAGATTAGAATTGTGAAGATGGCTAAAAATGGAAGAAAAATGAAGAAAAACCAGTTTGATTGAGTTCATGAACGCCTCCATCCTTGCCGCTATGGTTAATTTGTAATGTTCTCACTATTTAAGTACAGGGCTTTTCAGAGAATAAGGCTCACCAACATTCTCGTTGTGGATCCTCTTTGCAAAAAAGACCCTCCAGTGGACACTTAACAATGGACATGAACACTACCTTCACAGTCCTTTCCAAGAGATCCATCCATATCTCTCTCCCAGACTTCCCTGTCACTTATTTTCCAGTGTTATTCTGAGACCCTGTGCTGTCAGCTGATCAGCTAGTTGTTGTGGTTCAGTCGCTAAGTTGTGTCCGACTCTTTGCAGAAAGCAGTTGTGTCTGACTCATGGACTGCAGCACACCAGGTTTCCCCATCTTTCCCTGTCTCCCAGAGTTTGCTCAAACTCAGTGATGTCATTCAGCCTCTCATCCTTTATTGTCCCCTTCTCCTCCTTCCCTCAATCTTTCCCAGAATTAGGATCTTTCCTAGTTAGTCAGCTCTTCACATCAGGTGGTCAAAGTGCTATTTATAAAAGTGTAGAGACACATCTCAGACTCCTCTTCTTCCCATGCTAAAAGAAAAGCAAGATACACATTGTACCCCATGTTGTGTTGCACGTACATACTCTGGTCCTTAATTTGTATCCCTAATACTGCTGCCTACCTAAAGGAATAAAAATTTCTTAGAGGATAGAGCAGTCTATGCTTTACAGTGAGAGAACAAATAACTTGTGCCTGAAATATTCTGTTATGTTTAAAAAATGTAGATGCTTCAACAAATGATTGGGGCAGAGACTAAAGAAATCAACTTAAAGAGCTGCAATATTCTAAATATCAAAATAATTTTAATAATAACTGAAAAAGAAATTTCAATCACAACTTAGTGAATCAATGAAAGCCAAGGACTTCAAGGCTTCTCAAGAAATGAAAAATGCACAGATAGTATAATAAGAGTAAATATGATAAATTATTTCATTTTTAAGTACTTTAAATGTTATGATTTAATTAAGTATATGACATAGAAGTACAAATAAATATAGATATGTACATGTTTTACTGGTATAGCAGCAAATGATAAGTATAAATAACTATTTTTAAGAAGTTCCAATAAAATTAGCTCTACAAAGAATAAGGAAAATCAACATTGATGAATATTACTATTAATAATAATTAATAATTGTCACATCAAATAAATAAGTTGAGACAAAGTAAATAGATAAAGTTCTTAAACAAAAGCTAATTATGCAGTCTTAATAGCTGACATTGTAGTGGAAAACTGACTGTGTTTATTAACTAGAATAAAGCTATCAGGAGATTAAAATTATTTTTGAATAACCTTATATATTAAATTAATATATAATATTATTTAATGCTGGCTGACATTTTTAAAAGTAATTATAGAATGAGATGGCATTTTGCACAAGAAACTATTGTTTAAAATGGTGGATGTAAAAAGTCATATTGACATTAAAATTTAACTATTAAAAAAGAAAAAGAACCATTTGACACATTGCTCCCATTTTATTTACCTTAAGAAAACTGTTCTATTTTTCAATAAGAAACTTCTGCTGGCCCGAGAATATTTTTACTTATTTTTATATTAGTTCAACTCCAAGGAAGCTCTAAATAATATTACTAAAACATAAAAAGATTACAAATAAGTATATGAAAAAATCTTAGCTAAACACTGAATATAGACATAAGGAAGAAATTAAGCCTATGGCATTGATGTTAACCACATTTTGCAAGCACTGCACTGGGAATGTTTTGTCAAGTATTTTGAATTTAAACAATTCAAAAGAATCAATCAGGGCAAATGTCTAATTGTAATATGAATTCTAAAGTTTCTTGAGGAACAGTGAATTCTTGAATCCTATAAGGGTGCACACATGCTGATAACTTGTGCTTGATTAATCCTTATAGGTCATTCTCCTTGGTTTACCACTTTTATAAGCCAGTCCCTTACATGCTTTCCAGACTCTTGCCAATACAGATTAGTGAAAACCCATAATGTTTTTAGTGTGCATTTCCCCTAAGAGCAAGGTTTTATTTCATCATCTGGGCAAGTGATATTTAACTTTTGCTATAGAGGTGATATGGAGTGGTCAGGTTGAGTGTTGAGGAGAATTACACGAGCTCATAAGTTCCTAACTGTAGTCACTGAAAGATTTTTGTCCAGGGAAAAGCTGATTCTTTCAGATAGGGAAGTTAGGTACTGCCTCTTAAAGCAAGGGATTTTGTTTTTACCTCTGTTCTTGTCTGCCCAATGTTCCTATCCCGTTACTTTCTGATCTCAATTATTCTCTCCATCATTTCATATAGCTTATGATGAAACCCTTAGCATTTAATTTATAGGTCTTTTCTGCAGTTCTTACAACCAGGCCCTGGCTTAAACCTCAACCTGAACTTTCTTAAAGGACAAAAGCAGTTGGGAAACTCTTTCAAATCTACCGCTGGGGCATTCCAAACACTCTTTCATGTTCCCAGTAGAATAATTATAGTTTTCAATTTAAAAGACCCCGTGAATTTTACAGCCAATATTGTCATGGTCAAGATGAACGCTACAACCAACTGAATTCTCAGTGCTTTGTTCTCTGACTGCATTTCATGGTATGCCATCACTGGTGATAATTTAAACTATCACAACACCACTACCTGCCAGGGCTCACCAGTGTCCCCTTCTGGCAAGTGGCATATCTGCACATTTTTAAACTATGTCAGCAAACTAATCCAGAGATCCAGTTAAAAGGTCTGACTCTAGGGCTATACCCAATGTCAAAAGATGAGATCACTAGGCAACACATAACCTACCTCCTGAGTTTTGCTTTCTTGACTGCACACAATGGCTTGTCTAACCTGTTGATTTCTTTCCTGGATTAGAAAGAATAAGAATGAAGAGTTATGTAGTTGAAGAATGGTTGACTTTCTACCCACCCCCAACCCTCTTTAGCAAATTTGCCACATGGGCAGGTTGGCGTCCAATTGTAGGTGGACCACATAGGAAAAACAGCATCCAAAGGAAGGTCATGAGAAGTCAGCAGTCTGTACACAATGGAAAAATGATGAAGAATCTAACCTCTTACTTTAATGATTTACTGAGATTATTTCTCCATTTTTCCTTTACAAATTTTCATGGCTGAGCAGGATCTTGGGAATTGGTCTTCAAACAAGAGTTCACCGTCTCCCCAGGTAGCTGGCTTTTCTGAATAAAGCACATTTCCTTTTTACCATCATTTGCCCCTTGATCACTCCACTCCAGTACTCTTGCCTGGAAAAATCTCATGGACAGAGGAGCCCGGAAGGCTGCAGTCCATGGGGTCACTGAGGCTCGGACACGACTGAGTGACTTCACTTTCACTTTTCACTTTCATGCATTGGGGAGGGAAATGGCAACCCACTCCAGTGTTCTTGCCTGGAGAATCCCAGGGATGGGGGAGCCTGGTGGGCTGCCGTCTATGGGGTCGCACAGAGTCGGGCACGACTGAAGCGGCTTAGCAGCAACAGCAGCCCCTTGATCATTGCCTTTGAGTGATGAGCATCTGAACCTGAGTTGGTAACAGAAACAAGTATTCTGAACCCAGTCTTTTCTTTGTATTTCCTCTCCTCATTGAAAAGTTAATTGACCTAGTTCATGTTGGTTCATCTCCTAGAGCAGAAAGCAGGATAGCAAATGATGGGAGATCATCCAGAAGGAGAAGTGGAAGCTATCTGAGCACCCCACAGACATACAGATACCTATCTGTGTATTAATATTCAAAGGTACATAGTAGATATAATTGTTATATATATATATATATATATATTTTGGATATAGCAAAACTCAATACAGAGGTAACAGAAAATTATGGTTGAATATGCCTATCGCTGGAGAATCACAGTCTCTAAATAAAACCTTTCTGAGTCTTATTTAATAAGACTGACCTGACTTAGTCAATCCATAGTTATGATTAACTACCTAGCTTGCCTTTCCCCCAAACTATAAAACCAGGAAGAATTCCCACAGGATCCACTGTTATTAATGATTCTGAATTCTGGATAAAGTCACACTACAGATGTTTGTCAACTGTGGTGCTGTTGAAGACTCTTGAGAGTCCCTTGGACTGCAAGGAGATCCAACCAGTCCATTCTGAAGGAGATCAGCCCTGGGATTTCTTTGGAAGGAATGATGCTAAAGCTGAAACTCCAGTACTTTGGCCACCTCATGCGAAGAGTTGACTCACTTGAAAAGAGTCTGATGCCGGAGGGACTGAAGGCAAGAGGAGAAGGGGACAACAGAGGATGAGATGGCTGGATGGCATCACTGACTCTATGGGCGTGAGTGAGTGAACTCTGGGAGTTGGTGATGGACAGGGAGGCCTGGTGTGCTGCGATTCATGGGGTCGCACAGAGTCAGACACAGCTGAGCGACTGAACTGAACTGAACTGAACAGATGTTTGTATGTTGTGTGATGCAGATTTACTCCTGGCATAGAAATAAATACTGCTTAATTTGTATAACTCAGTAGCCATTTATATTCTGTTACAACAGGAACTATAAACCCATATTTCTTATACCTCATCATTGTCCTATGGGAGTCTCTGAAACTGCTGAGAGTCAAAGCGGAGACCTGACTTTCCCTGCTATTTGTGGTGACAAAGGGCAATTTATATTAAAGGAAGGAAAGGTAAATAAAATGATGTAATTGACACAAAAATGCAACCACAGAAAAGCAATTGAGAATCATTTACACTGGAATACGTTTGTAGCTATTCCAAGAGCCCTAGGGGACAGAAGGCTGAAAACAGCCATCTATGCTCAGGCTCGAAGTAAATCACAAAATGTTTAATTTTTAAATTTGTTTTTGCCCCAGGGGATACAAGGACAAAATGTACATTTAAAAGAATGTTAGACAATACCTGATCATTCCTCTCAGGCTGTCATAACCTCTGGGTGAGATTTCTGGAAAAGAATTATTTTTTAAGTAAAATATTTAACCCATGAGAAGGTAACCGTGTTTAAGCTTAAAGGGATACATAGTGAAAATGTGTGCACTGTTTTGTTTGTGTGTGTGTTTATGCTGTGGATTTGAGCATTTTCAATTGAGAAGATCCACAGAGGTATCAGTGACCCCCAAAAATCCATAGTTGGAGCATAAGATAGAGAAATGCAATCACCAGAAGATGGGTTGAGGCACCATGATAGGCAATTTTAACTCATCAAAAGAGCTCTGGGGTAAAGGAGAAAATGCTTGACTAGCAGAGGAAAAGAACAAAAGTTGGAAAAGAGCAAAGGCTGGAAAGGAGCAAAGGAAAAGGGCTCTTTCACCACCAATTTTAGCACCTTTGCTCTTTTTCATAGTAATAATTCTACCACTTAACAATTATATGACATTAATAACTAACATAACATCAAATAATCAGTGCATCATATTGGATCCCAACCATTCTTATCACTTCAAATAATTGTCTCTATTAACTCTCCCCACAATTGTAAGAGATGCAGTATTACAGAGGAGAAGTCATTACATTACAGGTCAGCATACCACCTCAGATTCTCCTAAATAAAGTCAACACACTTTTTGATTAATTGCCATTTAGAGACTTTCAAAGCTATGAACCCATTAAGTACTTAATAACTCAAATATACTGGGAACTTTGAGCAAGTATAATTTTCCAGAGCCACGTTATGGTCCTGTTGGCTGTGACTGTGAGAGCTACAGGCAAGTGTCATGGTCCTGGGTGAGGTGAGTGGAATATCTCTATACTCATAATCAGTCTTGGCTGCCAGTGAAGAGACACAGGACTCTGCCAGAAGATGATTTGGAAGCTACTTGGAAGCATTCATCTGATGCCAATGGTAGGAAGTACTCACCTGGATAGCCTCCGAATCTCTCGACATTATTCTATTGTGTTTGAGTTAAGGTCTTATAAATAAAAAGAGAGGGACCCATGGAATAAATTAGCAACTCAACCTAGTATCAGGTATTAAAAGGAGTGGCTTAGAGGTTAAGTATCAGCTCTCTGGAGGAAGACAGCACAATTAGTTACTAACTCTGAAATTACTAGATACTTATGAAAACTTGACTTGGCCATCTATAAAATCACTGCTACTAATCTTTAAACATACCTATGATAGATGTTGTGGGAATAAATAGAACAATTCATGTGAAACAGCTAGCAAAGCATTTGAGTCAGAAATGCTTTTGAACTGTGGTGTTGGAGAAAACTCTTGAGAGTCCCTTGGACTGCAAGGAGATCCAACCAGTCCATCCTAAAGGAGATCAGTCCTAGGTTTTCACTGGAAGGACTGATGCTGAAGCTGGGACTCCAATACTTTGGTCATCTGATGTGAAGGGCTGACTCATTTAAAAAGATCCTGATGCTGGGAATGATTGATGGCAGGAGGAGAAGGGGACAACAGAGGATGAGATGGCTGGATGACATCACTGACTCGATGGACATGGGTTTGGGTGAACTCTGGGAGTTGGTGGTGGACAGGGAGGCCTGGTGTGCTGCAGTTCCTGGGGTCGCAAAGAGTTGGACACAACTGAGTGACTGAACTGAACTGAACTGAAAGTATTCAAAATAGTTATCTAGTATTTTTATATATGACAAACTTCTGGAATAATATGAGAATCATAGAACATAAAGAAATGGAAGATAGGAATTTTATAGTGTGGTCCAGGATTGTTCAACAGTTTCTCATAGGAAACCACAACTAGTTTTCATGAATCTATGTTTTCAGAGATTTTGCCCAGCCACCAAATGTTTTCAGCATATATATTTTTGTATACAGTTAGAAAAAAACAGCCCATAAAACTTTCATAGGAGACCTACAAATTAAAATTAAAAAAATGGAACTGACATACATTTTCAATCAAAAGCAAATGTGAAAGATTATACTTTATTAATAATTTAAAAAGAGAATAAGTTAAACTAATGGGATATACATTATATTAGAAAATAAGCAGTTCTATGATAATCATAGAAAGAAAAGGGACATAAGAATATCAGGAAGCAGACTGAGTACAGTGATCAGGGAATCCTTGAAAATGGGTGGTATTAGTGGCAATGGACAGCTGAAAAAGACAGGGAAATATCTTCTCTGTAAAGACATTTGAGGAAGGGCATTCTAACCACAGAGTGAATAACTACCAAGGCTCTGAGTGGATCAGTTTACGTGGGAACTGAAAGGAGGGTGGCAGAGCTGGAGTGAAAGGGAGAACAGCAGAGCCAGAGCAGAAATGTCATGAGCTTTGCACATCTTCATAAAGATTTGGGCCTCTACTCTGGAAAAGTTCTGAAGTCATTGGAGTGTTTGAAGATGAAAAGTAACCCAAGGAAACCGGAACTGAAAGACAAGTGCACCCCAATGTTCATCACAGCACTGTTTATAATAGTCAGGACATGGAAGCAACCCAGATGCCCATCAGCAGATGAATGGATAGGAAAGCTGTGGTACATATACACAATGGAGTATTACTCAGCCATTACAAAGAATACATTTGAATCAGTTCTAATGAGGTGAGTGAAACTGGAGCCGATTATACAGAGTGAAGTAAGCCAGAAAGAAAAACACCAATACAGTATACTAAAGCATAGATATGGAATTTAGAAAGACGATAACAATAACCCTGTATGTGAGACAGCTAAAGAGACACAGATGTATAGAACAGTCTTTTGGACTCTGTGGGAGAGGGAGAGGATGGGATGATTTGGGAGAATGGCATTGAAACATGTATAATATCATATACGAAACGAATTGCCAGTCCAGGTTTGATGCATGATACTGGATGCTTGAGGCTGGTGCACTGAGATGACCCAGAGGGATGGTACAAGGAGGGAGGTAGGAAGGGAGTTCAGGATGGGGAACACATGTATACCTATGGCAGATTCATGTTGATGTATGGCAAAACCAATACAATATTGTAAAGTAATTAACCTCCAATTAAAATAAATAAATTTATATAAAAAAGAAAAGTAACATAATCTATCTGGTATTTTAACAGAATCACTCTGGGTTTCTTGTTGAGACACTCAAATGAGGTAAGGATGGAAGTAGGGAGGAGGCAGGGAGGCCATTAGGAAACTGCAATAATACAAATGTGGAATGAGAGTGGGCTCGTGTACGGTGGAATCACTGAAACTGGGAGCAGTTGGTTAAGTTCTGGATATATTTTGAAGGTAGAATGAAGATGTTGCCAATTAGCTACAGAGTAAAAACAAAAAGGAGTAAAAATGTCTGATAATTTTCCCTAAATTACAATAATGCCTTTACTACAGTGAAGAAGATTGAGAGAAAGCAGGATTAGTAAGGATTGTTAGGAAGACATTTTTTCCTAAACTTCCCAATAGACATCCTATAACTCCAGTATTCTTGCCTAGAGAATCCCATGGACAAAGAAGCATGTTAGGCTACAGTCCACGGGGTGGCAAAGAGTCGGACACGACTGAGCGACTTCATTTTCACTTTCACTTTCACTTTCAAGAGATGTTAAGTAGGCTCTTGGATCCATGAGTCTGAACTTCAGGGAAGAAAAATGGTCAGGCGATAAAAGGTAGGTAGGCAGATAAGTCTATGGAGAGTATTTACAGTCATTAGACTATATGGTCTACCAGAGAGTGACTGTGAAGACAGTAGAGAAGAGAGAAAGTGAAAAGACTGAGGAAAAGAGAAGAGATGTGAGGGCTGATTCTGGAGTTCTCCAAAAATCCAACCTGGGGGCACTAACACTGAGATCATGTAGCTTCATGAAAATGCTTCTCTCCACCTCATTATGCTAAAGCTATACACACTCACAGACACACACACACACACACACACACAGAAAATGTTATGTAATATGACATTATAATATACAGTTTAAGTTAAGCCTCCCCCAGTCAGCTTAGATGGGGAGAAATGGAGTTCAAGGGAAGAAATATGTGAATTAGAACTTAATTTACACCACTGAACACATATTGGGCTTCCTTGATAGCATGCTGTGTTTAGGGTCTAAGTATTTTAAATATTTCTATAAAATGAGAAAAGCACCATAAAATGAGAAAACCACTATAAAATGAGAAAACCACTATAAAATGAGAAAACCACTATAAAATGAGAAAATTTAAAAAAAAAGTTTACATGAAAAAATTCTCTCTCTCTCTCCTGCTTCCCCAAGGTGAAATTAAGCTCAAAATTATTACTTTTCTTAGGGAGGGGGAAAAAGTTTTCTCTCCAGAGAATTTTTAGAGGGAGAAGATAATTAGACTCCTTTCTGATAAGATATGAAGATGAATTATGAGTGATTATGTGACACCAAAGTGCAAGCAGCTGCAGGGCTGCTTTCCCCTGAGCTTGCCTCTTAGAGAGGCCATGGTTCTTTGGTTTCTGTCTGTTATGGAACAAAACCAGAGTGTGATTGCAAAGAGGCAGGGGAAACACTGAAAGTCTTATTAAATGTAGAAGGTCAATCTAGGGAGCAGGAAAGTGGCCCTTCTTTGAGAAAATCTTTAAATTTTATTTAATTCCTACTCCAAATGTGACTGAAAAACAACTCCAAATGTTTCCTATATGAGGCAAGACCTGAAAAAAGTATTTGAAGACATAATAGGAGAAAGAAAACTTCCCTATCATGAGAAAGGAAACATTCAGTTAAGTACAGGCAGCAGAGTCCCAGGCAGAATAAACCCAAATAGGAACCACTGAGACACATAGTAAGCAAATTGACCAAATTAAAGCCAAAGGAAAATTATTAAAAGCAACAAGGAAAAGCAACAAATAATATACAAGGGAAACTCCATAAGATTATCAGCTGATTTATGAGCAGAAACTCTAGGTGAAAGGGAGTGGCATGACATATTAAAATAATGAAATGAAAGGCCCTAGAACAAAAAATACTCTAACCAGCAAGGCTCACACTCAAGTTTGATGGAGAAATCAAAAGATTTACAGACAAGCAACAGCTAAGGCAATTCAGCACCACCAGAACAGCTTTGCAAACAAATGGTAAAGGAACTTCTCTAAGCACACACACACAAAAAGATCTCAATCAGAAACAAGAAAATTACAAATGGAAAAGCTCACCAGTAAAGGCAAACACAGAGTTGTTGCCATTGTTTAGTTGCCAAGTTGTGCCTGATTCTTTGTGACCTCATGGACTGCAGAATGCCAGGCTTCCCTGTCCTTCACTATCTGTCGGAGTTTGCTCAAACTCCTGTCCATTGAGTCAATGATGCCACCCAACCATCCTATCCTCTATCCCCACTTTGTCTCCTGCCCTCAATCTTTCCCAGCACCAGGGTCTTTTCCAATGACTTGGCTCTTTCCATTAGGTGGCCAAAGTATTGGAGTTTAGGCTTCAGTATCAGTCCCTCCAATGAGGAATTTCCTTAAGAATTTCCTCTCCATTCCCCTCCAATGTGTTGATTTCCTTTAGAATTGACTAGTTTGATCTCCTTGATGTCCAAGGGACTCTCAAGAGTCTTCTCCAACACCACAGTTTGAAAACATCAGTTCTTCGGTGCTCAACCTACATTATGGTCCAACTTCACATTCCTACATGAGTACTGGGAAGGTGTGAAATAAAAATTGCACATAAATATAATATGAAAAGCAGCAAATGTAATAGAGGAAAGCAGAAATGCAGTATTGGATGTGAATTTAGAATTAAAAGACCAACAACTTAAAGCAACCTTGTTTATATATAGACTGCTATATCAAAACCTCATGGTAACCTGAAACCGAAAATCTATTGGGTTGGCCAAAGAGTTCATTCAGGTCTCAGACAAATCTAAATGAACACTTTGGCCAACCCAATACAACAGATATACACACAAATAAAGAAAAAGGAACTCAAACTTGATACTAAAGTTAGCCATCAAATCACAAGAGGAGAGGAAAAAAGAGGAAACGAAAGGGAAAGGCCTACAGAAACAAATCCAAAAGTTACCAAAAATGGCAATAAGAACACGGATATCAATAATTACTTTAAACATAAATGGATTAACTGCTCCAACCAAAAGACAGACTGGCTGAATGGATAAAAACACAAGACCTGTATACATGTTGTCTTTAAAAGATCCGCTTCAGTCCTAGGGACAAATACAGACTGAAAGTGAAGAAATGGAAAAGGGGAGTCCATGCACATGTGAATCAAAGGAAAGGTGCAGTGGCGACACTCACATGAGACAAAACAGACGTTAGAACAAAGACCATCAGAAAGACAGAGAAGGGCACTACATAGTGATCAAGTGACCAGCCCAAGAAGAAGAAACAATAACTGTAAACATGCACGCCCACCGCAAGAGCGTCCCCGCACAGCAGTCAGACGCAGCCAAAGACGGAGGAGGGGGGCAGCTACACCTTAACGGACAGACCATCCAGGAAACACACAGGGAAGCACAGACCTCAGACAGCTTGTTAACTGATACTTATAGAGGATTCCACTCAAAAGTAGCAGAGTACACATTCTTCTCATGCGCACAAGGGAACATTCTCCAAGATTCACCACATGCTGTGCCACAAAGCAAACCTCAGTATATTTATGAAAATCGAAATCACATCAAGCATCTGCCCCAACCACAATACTATGAGGTTAGATAACAACTACAAGAGAAAAAAAAAAAAAAATTGTAAAGCAGGTGGAGGCTAAATAATATGCTACTAAACAACTAGCGAATCACAGAAGAAATAAAACAGAAAATCAAACAACACTTGGAGACAAATGAAAATGAAAGCACAATCATCCAAAACCTATAGGATGCAGCAAAAGCAGTTCTAAGAGGAAAATCTATAGCAATACAATCTTACCTCAGGAAGGAAGGAAAATCACAAACTTAAGAAAACCTGACATTATATTTAAAGTACTAGAGAAAGGACAAGCAAAACTCAAAGTTAGCAGAAGGGAAGAAATCAAAAGATCAGGACAAAAATAAATGAAATAGAAATGAAGAAAATGATAGGAAAAAAAAAAAAACTCAGTGAAACGAGAAGTGGTTCTTTTAGAAGATAAACAAAGTTGATAAACCTCTAGCCAGATGCATCAAGCAAAAAGGAAGTGGGCTCAAACTGATGAAGAGATAAATGAAAAAGAAGTTACAACAGTATATGTTCGATACAGGATACAGGATGCTTGGGGCTGGTGCACGGGGATGATCCAGAGAGATGAAATGGGGCGGGAGGTGGGAGGGGGTTTCAGGATTGGGAGCTCGTGTACACCTGTGGCTGATTCATGTCAATGTATGGCAAAACCAATACAGTATTGTAAAGTAGAATAAAGTAAAAATAAAAAAAAGAAGTTACAAAAGACACCCTAGAAATAAAAAGAATCATAAGAGACTATTGCAAGCAACTACAAACAACATGCCAATAAAATGGACACTGTAGAATAACTGGACAAATTCTTAGAAATGAACAATCTCCCGAGACCGAAGCATGATGAAACAGAAAATATAAACAGACTAATCACTAATTGAAATTGAGACTATGATTATAAAACTTCCCCATATGCTGCATTTTTATCTATTCATCTATCTTCTATGGATGGGCATATAGGTTTACATAGCTTGGCAATTATAAACAGTGTTGCAGTGAGCATTCCCATGCATACACCATTTTGGAATTAGTGGTTTTGTTTTCCTGGGTATATTCCCAGGAGTAAAACTATTGGTTAATGTGGTAGTTCTATTTTTACTTGTTTTCTTGTTGTTGTTGTTTGTTTTTCCCCCGGAGATGTCACAATTGAAGAAAGATTCCTTTCTGAAATACCCAATAGCTCTGCTCAAACTCAGGGGGAAAGTCGGAGGGTCATTAGGAGGCAGGTTGACAATAAGCTGGTATGAACAAAACCAGTCATAGTGGAATAACTCTGTGTCAAAACAGAAAGAGCTTCAGCTATGAAGCCAACCACAACCAAGTTCAAATCCTAATTGAGTCACTTTACAGCTATGTTACTTTGAGCTATTCATATCTATTCTGAAACTCATCTGTAATGGGGCTAAGGAGCAACTGTTAAGACTGGCTGAGAAACTGCAATTAACATTTTGAAACACAGCAGTTGTGCAATAAAAGGTAAGAACAACTATGAGAATCAGAAGGTCAACTGCAGTACTGAATGCAAAGGCATGAATCTGCCACTTGCAACAGCAAATGCTTCTTAGAAAACCACAGTTTGGGTCTTTAGTTTGTCACCTGAAGAGTTTGTTGGGCCTTCAAAAATCACCTTTTGCTTTTCATGAGAATTTACTTAGCAGACTTCGCAATTATCATCAGACTTAAAGATTATGTAAATGATACAAGAATGTAAACAGTACATCAAAAGATAAATGAGTGCACCTAGAATGAAAGACCCAAGGACACTCCTCATCAGGCGAGAAAGAACCACCAGGGATAACACTGACGTCAGTTGCAAGGCTTGGCGCTGCTAAGGTGAGACAGAAGCTGGGGGTTAGTGTAAGTGGGACTTGCACTCACCCCCTTCATCTCCATCACAGAAGTGTGTATGGCAGAGTAGAGCGTGCACAGCTCTGGGTCTTAGCTTTCCACTGAACCAGTCATTCACTCTGTAAGCAAATACTGGACACCAGTTAGCGTCTGCTTTGAAAAATGCAGACGTGAAAAAGGCATGCTCCCTGCCTTCAAACCACTGATGATCTAGAGGAGGAAAGAGAGAGCAGTGGTGATGGCAACACGAACAAGACGCGACCAAGCGGCGACCTCGCCGCCAGACGGGGTGGCGGGGCGCAAACGAGGGGCTTCAGCTCCATCAAGACTGAGCACGAGGCAGCAGAAGCGTGTGCTTCCACCAAATTCTGAAGAATGAGCAGGAGCACCCTGGAAAGGCAGGGTGCTGGGGACTAACCTGGGCATGGTGGCTTCTTTGTGACGTCACACATAGATCGTAACAGGAGTGCAGAAAGTATAAGAGGCGGGCAGATGGGAGACCACTGTGAGCAGAGGTCACATGCTCTGCCTTTCCTGCCTATCCTCTAAGAACGCGGAGCAGGATGACTGGCACATATGTTCACAGGAGATAAATATTTATTATGAAATGTCATATTATCTGAAGATTTAATCTGATATATAACAGACACAAGTATTTATTATGAAATCTCATTTTATCTGAAGATTTAATCCCATACGCAATAGAGCAGAATCATAAGTACACTTTGTCTATGGTTAAGGGAGAACAGTGAAGACCTAATTTTACCAGAGCAAGGAAAACAGACAGGGATTCTTTTTATCTAAAAGCCAGAAGGAATCTCAGATATTATCCAATGCACTGTTCAATGATCAGCCAAAAAATAGCTTTTGATTTCTAATTCAGTATTCTTTGGGATCCCCGAGTCCTTGAAAACAACATTAATGCATCACTCAATGTGAGATAAGAACACGGAGACCCCAAAAGAAAAATGGTTGTGCAATGCATCCAGCTAATCAACAATGTTCAAACTACCGTGCAATTACACTCATTTCACAAGCTAGCAAGGTAATGCGCAAAATCCTTCAAGCAAGTCTTCAGTATATGAACCAAGAAGTACCAAATGTACAAGATGGATTTAGAAAAGGCAAGGGAACTAGCAATCAAATTATTAAAATCTGTTGGATCGTACATAAAGCAAGGGAATTGCAGAAAAACATCTACTTCTGAATCACTGACTATGCTGAAGCCTTTGACTCTGTGCATCACAACAACTGGGTAACTCTTAAAGAGATGGGAATACTAGACCATTTTACCCACCTCCTGTATGTAGGACAAGAAGTAACAGAACAGGATGGGAAAATGGATTGGTTCAAAATAGGGAAAGGATTACATCAAGGCTGTATATTTTCACCCTGCTTGTTTAACTTCTATGAAGAGTACATCATGTGCAATGCTGGGCTTGGTGAAAGACAAGCCAGAATCAAGATTGCCAGGAGAAATAACAACCTCATGCACACAGATAATATCACTCTAATGGCAGAAAGTGAAGAGGAACTAAAGAACCTTTTGATAAAAGTGAAAAAAGAGAGTGACAAAGCTGGCTTAAGACTCAGCATTCAAAGAACAAAGATCGTGGCATCCAGTTCCATCACTTCATGATAAATAGAGGAGGAAAAACCAGAAACAGTGACAAATTTTATTTCCTTGGGCTCCAAATTCACTGCAAATGATGACTGCAGCCACGAAATTAGGACACTTGTTCCTTGGAAGACAAGCAATGACAAACCTGTTAAAGAGCATATTAAAGAGCAGAGACATCACTTTGCCAGCAATGTTCATATAGTGAAACTATGATTTTTCCAGTAGTCATATATGGATGTGAAATTTGGACCATAAAGAAGGCTGAGCACTGAAGAATTGCTGCTTTTGAACTGCAGTGTTGGAGAAGCCTCTTGG
The DNA here is from genome assembly GCA_917880005.1 of Nanger dama. Taxonomy (NCBI): domain Eukaryota; kingdom Metazoa; phylum Chordata; class Mammalia; order Artiodactyla; family Bovidae; genus Nanger; species Nanger dama. Next base: position 131,606 of record CAKJTW010000184.1, on the reverse strand, counting down.
GAGTCTCTTGAACAGCAAGGAGATCAGACCAGTCAATCCTAAAGGAAATTAACTGTGAATGTGCATTTACAGTTGAAAGACTGATGCTGAAGTTGAAGCTCCAATATTCTGGCCACCTGATGTGAAGAGATGACTCATTGGAAAATATCCTGATTCTGGGAAAGATTGAGGGCAGGAGAGAGGGGCAACAGAGGATGAGATGTTTGGATAGCAACACTGGCCCAATGGACATGCTGCTGCTGCTGCTAAGTCACATCAGTCGTGTCCGACTCTGTGCAACCCCATAGTTGGCAGCCCACCAGGCTCCCCTGTCCCTGGGCTTCTCCAGGCAAGAACACTGGAGTGGGCTGCCATTTCCTTCTTCAATGCATCAAAGTGAAAGTGAAGTCTTTCATTGGTGTCTGATTCTTTGCGACCTCATGAACTGCAGCACACCAGGCCTCCCTGACCATCACCGACTCCTGGAGTCCACCCAAACCCATCTCCATTGAGTCAGTGATGCCGTTCAACCATCTCATCGTCTATCATCCCCTTCTCCTGCCCTCAATTTCTCCCAGCATCAGAGTCTTTTCAAATGAGTCAGCTCTTCCCATCAGGTGCCAAAGTATTGGAGTTTCAGCTTCAACACCAGTCCTTCCAATGAACACCCAGAATCGATGTCCTTTAGGATGGACTACTTAGATCTCCTTGCAGTCCAAGGGACTCTGTTTATCACAGTTTAGGCACCACCTGTTTGAATAGGTAGCCACCAGTACCACGACCTTTGGGATCTCTAATTACAGACCCATTCATAATTCACAATGGTACAATTTATGTTTATGCTCAGAGTTTCAGCTTCCAGTTTATCTTGAACTAAAACTAAGTCTGTGGGAAGCAAACAGAAAGGGTCAGGATAAACTGGCCAGCTTACATTGATAAAAACAGTGTTTAAAAAAACCCCCACATTCTTTGGCCTTTTCATAGTACTGATTCGTGCCTTCACACATAAAAGTGGGGTTTGTCTTACATTCTGATTAGATAGTACCTTGAAACTTCTAAGCCAAAAGTAAGAATTGTTATTTTCTTTATTGAAAGATGGTGGTAACTGATTTTTCACCAGGAAATTTTAAAAGCAGAGCTATCAGTTTGCGCTGTTCTTTACATGCATATGATCCTCTCATCAGTAGTCCCTGAAGTGAAGTGAAGTTGCTCAGTTGTGTCCGACTCTTTTGTGACCCCATGGACTATAGCCTACAAGGCTCCTCTGTCCATGGAATTTTCCAGGCAACAGTACTGGAGTGGGTTGCCATTTCGTTCTCCAGGGCACATTCCTGAGCCAGGGATTGAACCCGGGTCTCCTGCATTGCAGGTGGACGATTTACCGTCTGAGCCACCAAACAGGCACATAATGAACATTAGGTGTATAGTGAAATATACTAAGCACGAAGAAAACACAAGAGACTTAAAGAAACCTTCACATGATTCCATAAATGAGTCTTAAGGATGCATAGATGTTGTCCTGGCCAAGTAAAGTGAGAAGGTTCTCAAACAAAGTACACTGTAGAAACAAACTTTTTGTGCAGCAGAAGAAGTTTCACGGCTGAGAAGTGTAACTATGGCTAGAAGACTAGTCATTGTGTAGGTGATTTGCCAGCCCTGCCACTGTGAGCTGTGAAAATAAGAGCAAGTTACTAAAGCATTTAGTGCTTGTCCCACAGGATTGTTGTGAGGATTAACTTTTCCAGTGCACGTGGAGGGTTTAGAATACTGCTGGCACATCTTTGGTGCTTAATAAATGTTTTATTATTGTTACCACTGTCAGATCATCATCACCATTATTTCAAACAAAAGTGCTACTCCTGGCGGTGTCTCTTTTACTTGTGAGAGGAGAGCCCATTTTGTTTATCATCATACCACAAATATCGTGATTTGAATGTGGCCCAGGTGCCAAGGAGTAAGTTCAAAGATCACGTTGCTGGTAAAGTCATGGTAGATGCCATAGGCTTAGCTGAGGAAATTCCTTTCTTCAAAAAGCCACATGCTGCTTTTACATAATCATATACTCCCACCGAGAGTTACCCGTGCTACTTGGATTCATAAAAGATTTCTACTGGCTCTACCTGTCATTCACCCAGTCCCCACCATGGAGTCCATAAACCAGAATCCAACTTCATTCTTTCAGAATAATGTTCCAAAGCATGAACCAATCTCAAAAACAACACCATACCACAGAGATAGCTAAATTCCAACTTTAGAATTATTTCCTGTGTATTCTTAAGACTTTGGCTCAAGGGATGAGAACAATGCTCCTTTAGGTGTTGGTAGGAGTTAGAATTGTTTCTCTTCCTGCCAATCCTTTATCTCTTCAGTCAATTACCAACCATGAGGACAATATCAGTTTGAACCAGAAAAGTCCATCCCCAAACCACTATCTTTGTGGATTCTTTTATTTCTAGCTTTGCCAAGGACCACAACCTTGCTTCTTCTGTACAAATAGGGCTCTTTGTATTAAAATTTGCCAGTCACTGTCTAGGTGGTTAGAATGCAGATATAAAGGTCATGATCCTTAGTAAGTGTCCCTGGGTGAAACTCAGGTGATTAACATGAACACATACAACACTGTAGGAGCCAGCACAAGGCTGGCACAAGATAGACGCTCAACGCGAGCATGTTCAGATGAATTTTATTTCTTACACTGAGCCATAAGACACTAATTATATTTGACTGCCTTGATGTTTAAAAAGCTGCAATTCTATGTAATTTAACCTAATCAGTATTCTGATGGGATTAATCATTGGGTATTGTTGGAGTATGGGGAAATAGGTACATGGAATAAAGACCAGGCTTTTAAAAATTCAACTCTTTTCCTTGTTAGAAAAGCAGAGAAGAATCAGAGAAGAATCTTAAAGAATAACTTCACTTGCACAGTCTCTCCACTTTTACTGCCACTCCTCATGTGCAGTCCATCATCCCCTCTCCCTTGGAGTACTGCAAGAGCTTCTTAACTGGCTTCTCCACTTCCATTCTTCTTGAACTTGGGCATGAACTTGGGTGAGCATACATGTACACACATGTACAATGGACATGAGTTTGAGCAAGCTCTGGGAGATGTCGAAGGATAGGGAAGGCTGGCGTACTGCAGTCCATGGGGTCACAAAGAGGTGGACATGACTGAGCAACTGAACAGCATAAGAGAAAAACTGAATACATAGGAGACTTCCCTGGTGCTCCAGCAGTTAAGGGATTGCCTGCCGATGCCAGGGACACAGATTCAATCCCTTGTCCAGGAAGCTCCCACATGCCATGGAATAACTAAGCCACAGCCACACCACTACTGAGTCTAGGGCCAGCAAGACCACCACTAAAGCCTGTGTGCCCAGAGTCCAGACTGCACAGCCAGAGAAGCCCCTTCAACAAAGAGCATCCCTCGCTCACTACAGTTGGAGAAAGCCCGTGCGCAGCAATGAAGACCATTCACAGTGAAAAATAAAATAAATGAATAGCTGAGAATAAACAAACGTGACCTACTTAAGAGCTTTCCACAGCAAAGGAAACCACCAACAGAACAAAAAAGACAACTTACTGAATGGAAGAAAATATTTGCAAATGATATGAGCAAAAGGGATCCAAACAACGTAAAACGGCTCATACAACTCAACCTCCAAAAAACAAACAACCCAGTTAAAATATGGGCAGAAAAAAATGAAAAGACATTTTCCCAAAGAAGACATGCAGGTGGCCAACAGATATATGAAAAGATACTCAACATTGTTAGTCATCAGGGAAATGCAAATGAAAACCGCAATGAGGATTAAAGAAAAGGAAAAAAGAAAGAAAAGACAAAACCTCAAATTGTAAATAGAAACAAGAACAAAGTAAAACATACGCAAAAGAAACGAAAACAGAACCAAAAACAAAACACAAGAGAACTAAAGAAACCAAAAAAGAAACCAAACAATTTTGTAAAAGCTAAAATAAATAAATAAAACAAAACGAAAGCACAGTGCCAGCTGAAGAATAAAGCAAAGAAAACAAAACAGACACAATTATCAGAAATCATTAAAAGATAATTAAAATGATTGAAAGATGAAATCTTCACACTTTTGAAAATAGGGATGGCCCTTGAGAATGTGGGCTTCCTGGTGGCTCAGATGGCAAAGCATCTGCCCACAATGCGGGGAGACCCAGGTTCAATCCCTGGATTGGGAAGATTCCCTGGAGAAGGAGACGGCAACCCACTCCAGTATTCTTGCTTGGAAAACCCCATGGACAGAGGACCCTGGTAGGCTACAGTCCATGGGGTTGCAAAGACTTGGACACAACTGAGCAACTTCACGTTCTTGAGAATATTATACTAAGTGAAAAAAATCAAGCAGAGAAAGACAGCTACCATATGACTTCACTCCTTTCTGGATACAAACGTGAAATGTTAAAAACAAGCATACAGTGCAGTGGCTACTCAGTGGGAGTGCTGGGAGGATGGCAGAATGGGAGACGAAGGCCACTGTATGGCGACTAAGGAAAATAAAACTGTTGGTGGTGAGCATGCTGTACTGTTTCAGAAGCTGAATTATAATTTTCCACACCTGAGATTTATATAATGTTATAAACCAACGTAACCTCAACGTTACAAACATTTTAAAGTCAAAAATGCTTTTTTTCAGAAATTTAAAACCCTTATGGAGAAATAACAGCTGTCAAAAGAACAATTTGCTGTAGGACTGAGGGAATTCAAACAGGGGTTCTATGACAGTCTGAAAGGGTGGGATGGGGAGGGAGAAGCAAAGGATATGGTAGTACCTATGGCTGATTCTTGTTGATGTATGACAGAAAGCCACAAAATTCTGTAAAGCAATTATCCTTCAGTTCAAATTTAAAAAAAAATTTTTTAAGTAATCTGAGAAAAGCAGAATAAAAGCAAAATTTCCAATCTTAACAACAACAAAGAAAGAACATTTCCCAATTCCAGGAGGCATTCATAGCTTCCTAGAGGTTTTGCCAGCTTCTGCTCATGTGTTGAATTAAAACAACTCTTCTTTTCAATGGGGAGATCTAATGAGCCTGACCCAGCATGATGCCAGTGCAGGCAGTCAGCAAAGAAGGAGCCCAGCCACTCCTCCCAGGGGTCAGGCCACACCATCCTCTGGGCTGTGACTGGCTCCAGCTCTTGATAAGGGACACTTAATGATGAATAAGAACTCTGCTAAAAGATCAGCCAGCATAGAGAGAGGAGAGAGAAAGGTAGACCCACGTTCTGGGGTGCGGGGAAAGGTAGTGCAGTCTTCATCAGGACAAAAAGACTCGGGACAGAGAAGTGAGAGGCTGGGAGGGAGCTATCAGGTCTGCCAAGAGTCAAGCAGGCTAAACAGTTTTCTGTGTAGGCTTCTTACTTTATGGAATAAAAGGAGAGGGAAAAGTTCATTCTGTAGTTCAATGAGGTGAGAATTAGAAATTCCAGGTGTCGAACCAGAAATTCTAAAAGTACAAAGACAATGATGTTTGAAGATAAGCCTGAGGGCAATGGGAGCCTTGTAGAGAACCAGATGGACCTAGGTGCGAAGCATCAGGCAAATGGGAAACCAGGACCAAGTGGGAACGCCAAGCTCTCTGCAAGGGAGAAGGCGAATGCGAAGTGCGACTTGCCCAGAAAAAGCCTCAACACGTACACCTGGCAGGAGATCCAGAGACACAATCAGGAGACTGATCAGTGGCTGGTGATCAATCGCAAGGTCTACGATGTTACTGGCTGGGCGGACAGGCATCCTGGTGGGCAGCGGGTCCTCAACCACTACGCTGGGGAAGACGCCACGGTAAGGAGCTCAAAGCCTGCCCTCTCTCTCTCTGTTCCAGCTGCTGGGTGGCTGGGACCTTGGCTATCTTTCCAAAAGCATTTCAAGTACGTGTTAAAGCTTCATGATCACTGATCTCCTCCCAAACCAACTTTTCAGGATTCCTATCCAGCAAAAACTTGAAAGCTAATTAAGCCTCAGGGTCTAGCTATTATTTGCACTAGGTTGAGGTGGGCTCAGATGCTGACAGTAGGTATTATGTGTATTTCAGGTTTTGCTTTTTGCTTGATTTGTTTTGTTTTGAAATGTAGTTATTGTCTTATAAGAAGAAAATTACAAATATGTGAGTAAAATCTGGAAAAAATGTCTTCACCAAGTAGAAATTTCTCAGACTCCTACAACTGGAGTGCGTGAAATAGACAGCAGTCCATCTGGAGAGCATCAAAATGTTGAACAATGTTTAAAGCATACAGTGACACAGGCTTTTAGACTTTGTAGAGTTCTTTTTAGTTGTGCAGTTCATTCAGTGTGATACAGATAATACAGCCCACTTTTGTGGAAGAAGTAACTGAAATCAGAGTGGTTAAGTGACTGACTCAAGTTCACCAAGCCAGCAGATCTCAGATTCAAAACACTTATCTTTCTTAACTTTCAGTCTTAACCACTTTCCTTCACTTGTTTTCCTCATAACTCTCCTCCACCAAAACAGCTGAAAAAATAGACTTTCAGTGGATGCCTAAAACACCATGCATCATGTATGTTAAGTAGCTTTCGGTTCAGTTCAGTTCAGCCACTCAGTCATGTCTGACTCTTTGCAACCCCATGAATCGCAGCACGCCAGGCCTCCTTGTCCATCACCAACTCTCGGAGTTCACTCAAACTCATGTCCATCAAGTCGGTGATGGCATCCAGCCATCTTATCCTCTGTCATCCCCTTCTCCTGCCCCCAATCCCTCCCAGCATCAAAATCTTTTCCAATGAGTCAACTCTTCCCATGAGGTGGCCAAAGTGCTGGCGTTTTGGCTTTAGCATCAGTCCTTCCAAAGAACACCCAGGACTGATCTCCTTTAGAATGGACTAGTTTTTTTTTTTTTTTTTTTTTTTTTTTTAACAGGTCAAGTATTTATTATGAGGAAAAAGAGTACAGTACATGTAGATAGAAACACGGGCAAAGTCAGGGAGAGTCACTGAGTCACACCCTCGTGGCAGTTTGAATTACTTTTATGGGCCATTCCTTCTGGATTTCCTTTGGCCAATCTTTTTTTTTTTTAATTTTATTTTTACTTTATTCTACGTTACAATACTGTATTGGTTTTGCCATACATTGACATGAATCAGCCACAAGTGTACATGTGCTCCCAATCCTGAAATTCCCTCCCACCTCCCACCCCATATCATCTCTCTGGATCATCCCTGTGCTCTAGCCCGAAGCATCCTGCATCCTGCTTCGAACATAGACCGGTGCTTCATTTCTCACATGACAGTATACATGTTTCAATGCCATTCTCCCAAATCACCCCACCCTCTCCCTCTCCCTCAGAGGCCAAAAGTCCGTTCTATACCTCTGTGTCTCTTTTGTTGTCTCACATACAAGGTCATCATTACTATCTTTCTAAATTCCACATATATGTGTCAGTATACTGTATTGGCATTTGACTGGTTGGATCTCCTTGCAGTCCAAGGGACTCTCAGAGTCTTCTCCAGCACCACAGTTCAACAGCATCAATTCTTCAGCCCTCAGCTTTCTTCACAGTCCACCTCTCTCACATCCATACAGCCATATTCAACTCTTTGTGACCCTATGGACCACATCCCACCAGGCACCTCTGTCCTTGGGATTCTCCAGGCATGAATACTGGAGTGTGTTGCCATGCTCTTTTCCGGAGGATCTTCCGGTCCCAGGGATCAAACCTGTATCTCTTACCTCTCCGCAATGGCAAGAGTGTTCTTTACCATTAGCACCACTTGGGAAGCCCTAAGATACCACAGACACATTCAAAGGCATGACCTCACTTAAACCTCACCATAAGGAAAGTGAATGGTATTCTCATATTAAAGATGAAAAAAACTGATGCTAACACATGAAAATAATGTATCTCACAGTCCACAAATAACAGTGACAAATTTTAAAATCAGATAGGTTTTTTACCTAAAGCCCTTTATAGCTGATCTTTTTCCATTTAATATTGAAGAAGGAGGTTTCTCAATCCTTAAATATATTTAGGAATCCCTTTTAAAATATTCTATAAGAAAGTTGGTTTTAGCCCAATTAGGAACATTTTCTCCATATTATACACATGAAGAAATGGAGAATAAAAGTGTTAAATAAACTAATTCAAGATCAGAAAATTAGCATATTATAGAGTAGAAGTTTAAACAGATTATTTTTATGTTACCCTTATTGTTTTCATGTTAGTATATAATTTTTCCAATTGGTTTCAAAGCATAGGATCACGAATATTGATTCATGAAGCTCTGCTCTGTTAGTGTTACCTGACTGGTAAAAACAGAATACACAAGCATACGGCAAGTTTGCAAAGTAAGAAAGATTTTGGTTTTTGACACTAGGAACATGTTCTTTTCCCAATTCTCATTTTCCCCAAATTTCTCAACTTCTCTTTCTAATCAGGGTCTTCTACCATCTTCTTGTCTTGATTCTGTAGTCAGAGGAATGCCTTTATGAACAGACCCTTCCACATCCCCACCACTCCAATCTGATCTGATATTTTTTTAAAAAAAAGCTCAACCTTTCCCTAAGAAAGCATGCATGAGCTTATAGTCCATGATGAGAGTCTCACATGTGTCAGGAAGACCCTAGGAAGCCAGAGAGCTGAGGATAGAAGAAGCCAAGTGACAGGCATTTGTGTAAGAATCGGGAGAAAGATTAACAAAAATAAAGGGGAAAAAATACTTGTTGATGAATGACAGAAAACCACTAAATTCTGTAAAGCAATTCTGCTGCTGCTGCTGCTAAGTCTCTTCAGTCGTGTCTGACTCTGTGTGACCCCATAGACAGCAGCCCACCAGGCTCCCTCGTCCCTGGGATTCTCCAGGCAAGAACACTGGAGTGGGTTGCCATTGCCTTCTCCAATGCATGAAAGTGAAAAATGAAAGTGAAGTAGCTCAGTCGTGTCCGACTCTTAGCGACCCCATGGACTGCAGCCTACCATGGGATTTTCCAGGCAAGAGTACTGGAGTGGGGGTGCCATCATTCTACTTCAATTAAAAAAAATAATAAAGTGGCAAAAAAAAGAAGAAAAAAAATACCACAAATCTCATCTCCACAACACAAAGAAAATATGGACCATGCTTTTCTAACACAAGTCACAGAATCAGCTCAGAGGATGTGTTAGAAAAATATGTACCTTCAACAACCTTGAATATAACTGGTAGATGTAGCTTGCAGAAAGCAGGTCAGCTGATGAATTTGCACTTTGCTGGTGAGTTTTTATCTCCCAGAAGTTAGAGAAAGACCATGATTCTGCATCCAATTCTAGTCAACAAGGAAGACTTGTTCAATAAAATAGAAATAATCAAAACCTTATGGGAAAATACCCATGACACCTTAGGATTAGTGTCTTAAGGATGAACACCCTGAGCATGGTTACCCTAGACTTTTAGAAGGCAGATCCAGAATGTTCAGAGAAACGTCTCCAGTGGATGATGGCTAGAGAAGAATGGAAGGGTGCCAGGAGAATTCTGACAACCACTGTATTCCATGGCCACTCAGAGTACATGGAGCCTGAGGTGTGGTATACTGGTTATATAAGCCTGGGAAAGTCCCTGAAATGCTCTGGAACTCAGCTTCATCATCTGCATAATGGGAACGACCTTACCCATCTAATTAGTAAATGAGACTAAAGCTTGTAAAGTGTTTAGCATAATGCCACACACTTTTCACTAAATCATAGCTAATATTATTTGTATCACACCTCCATAGACTCAGAGTTGTGCTTAACATGTCCTGTTTACCACCTGCTTAGAAAACGTGATTGTTTGCTGCCAACTCTTTGGAAACAGGAGTATGTGGTGGAGAAACAGTGAGACTTTAGGGAAGGAGGGAAGAACATGAAGTCAGAGAACCTGAGGTCAGATGCTCTCTCTCTACAGCCTAAAAAGTATTTGCAGGCGGTGCCCTGAAAGGCAAATGTGCACCACATACGATCTCTGTGCACAAGCCCTGGACCATAGCTACACCTGCCCAGAGGGGGCATCTTTCCTTATTTACATAGAAACTCTTCTCCAAGCGTCCATCCTTCTCATGAAAAGTACATAATGATACAAAGGTAGCTTGTTCCATAGGGTCACTCATTCATTCATTCACTCATTCATTCATGTGGTCAGTCATTCTAAAACTCTTTTAGGTGTCCAGTCTAATGATTAAGAGTACAAATTTGGGAATGAAAGAGGTGTGGTTTGCATCTGGGCTCCACCACTTACTAGGAATGTCCTGAGGAGCTTGCTGAAGCCTTGGAGCCTCAGCTCCTTTATCTAGAAAGTGGGATAATGATACGTCTATCTTAGTATGGATGTCAAAGTCAGCAGAGATAAAATAAAGGTTTTCTTCTTATACCAGGCACAGATTAAACACTCAAAAAATGACATTTATTATTCCTTAGTTATTCTGAGATAAGTTGTCATTTTGTCCAAAGAATTTTACTAAGAGTTAGTTCAGTTGCTCAGTCATGTCTGACTCTTTGCCACCCCATGGACTGCAGCACGCCAGGCCTCCCTGTCCATCACCAACTCACAGAGTTTACTTAAACTCATGTTCATTGAGTCAGTGATGCCATTCAACCATCTCATTCTCTGTCATCCCCTTCTCCTCCCACCTTCAGTCTTTCCTAGTATCAGGATCTTTTCCAATGAGTCAACTCTTCACATCAGGTAGCCAAAGTATTGGACTTACAGCTTCAACATCAGTCCTTCCAAAGAATATCCAGGACTGATTTCCTTTAGGATGGACTGGTTGGATCTCCTTGCAGTCCAAGGGACTCTCAAGAGTCTTCTCCAACACCATAGTTCAAAAGTATTAATTCTTCAGCACTCAGCTTTCTTTATAGCCCACTCTCACATCCATACATGACTACTGAGAAAAATCATAGACTTGACTAGATGGACCTTTGTTGGCAGAGTAACCTCTCTGCTTTTTAATATGCTGTCTAGGTTGGTCGTAACTTTTCACCCAAGGAGTAAGTGTCTTTTAATTTCACGGCTGCAATCACCATCTGCAGTGATTTTGGAGCCCAAAAATAAAGTCTGACACTGTTTCCACTGTTTCTCCATCTATTTTCCATGAAGTGATGGGACCGGATGCCATGATCGTCGTTTTCTGAATGTTGAGCTTTAAGCCAACTTTTTCACTCTCCTCTTTCACTTTCATCAGAGGCTCTTATAGTTCTTCACTTTATGCTATAAGAGTGGTGTCATCTGCATAACGGAGGTTATTGATATTTTGCCCAGCAGTCTTGATTCCAGCTTGTGCTTCATCCAGCCCAGAGTTTCTCATGATGTACTCTGCATAGAAGTTAAATAAGCAGGTGACAACATACAGCCTTGATGTACTCCTTTTCCTATTTGGAACCAGTCTGTTGTTCCATGTCCAGTTCTAGCTATTGCTTCCTGACCTGCATACGGATTTCTCAAGAGGCAGGTCAGGTGGTCTGTTATTCCTATCTCTTTCATAATTTTCCACAGTTTACTGTGATCCACATAGTCAAAGGCTTTGGCATAGTCAATAAAACAGAAATAGATGTTTTTCCAGAACTCCCTTGATTTATTGATGAGCCACTGGATGCTGGCAATTTGATTTCTGGTTCCTCTGCCTTTTCTAAATCAACCTTGAAAATCTGCAAGTTCATGGTTCACGCAATGCTGAAGCCTGGCTTGGAGAATTTTCAGCCTTACTTTACTACTGTGTGAGATGAGTGCAATTGTGCCCCAGTTTTGATATTATTTGGCATTGCCTATCATAGGGATAGGCATGAAAACGGACCTTTACCAGTCCCATGGCCACTGCTGAGTTTTCCAAATTTGCTGGCATATAGAGTGAAGCACTTTCACAGCATCATCTTTTAGGATTTGAAATAGCTCCACTGGAATTCCATCACCTCCACTAGCTTTGTCCATAGTGGTGCTTCCTAAGGCCCATATGACTTCACATTCCAAGATGTCTGGCTCTAGCTGAGTGACAATAACTTCATGATTATCTGGGTCGTGAAGATTTTTGTACAGTTCTGTGTATCCTTGCCACCTCTTCTTAATATATTCTGCTTCTGTTCCATCCATACCATTTTGTCCTTTGTTGAGCCCATCTTTGTATGAAATGTTCCTTGGAATCTTTAACTTTCTTGAAGCTATCTCTAGTCTTTCCCGTTCTATTGTTTTCTCTATTTCTTTGCATTGATTGCGGAGGAAGGCTTTCTTATCTCTCCTTGCTATTCTTTGGAACTCTACATGCAAATGGATATATATTTTCCTTTACTCCTTTGCTTTTCACTTCTCTTCTATTCAAAGCTATTTGTAAGCCCTCCTCAGACTGCCATTTTGCCTTTTTGTATTTCTTTTTCTTGGGGATGGTCTTGCTTCCTTTCTCCTGTACAATGTCACGAACCTCCATCCATAGTTCATCAGGCATTCTATCAGGTCTAGTTCCTTGAATCTATTTCTCAATTCTACTTAATAATACTTACAGATTTGATTTAGGTCATACTTGAATGGTATAATGGTCTTCCCTACTTTCTTCTATTTAAGTCTGAATTTGCTAATAAGGAGTTCATGATCTGAGCCATAGTCAGCTCCCAGTCTTGTTTTTTGTTGACTCTATAGAGCTTCTCCACCTTTGGCTGCAAAAATATAATATATCTTTTTCAGTGTTGACGATCTGGTGATGTCCATGTGTAGAGTCTTCTCTTGTGTTGTTGGAAGAGAGTAAGTAAGTCTATTATACAAGACACAGGCACATCAGTTCCTATTATAGAACATATTGTTTATTTGATTATTTTTTCAAAATATATGATTTTAAACTAATGCACAATGCTAATAACTAAAGTCAAGGCTTAGACCTTCTCACCTAGAAAAGCTTACCTATGAAAAGCCAGAAACAACCTATAAGCCCAACAAGAGAAATTAATCACATAGATTACAATATGTCCATATGAAGCATGCTGCATGCTAAGCTGTGCTAAGGTACTTCAGTCATGTGTGACTCTGGGCAACCCTATGGACTATAGCCCACTAGGCTCCTCTGTCCTTGGGGATCCTCCAGGCAAGAATACTGGAGTGGGTTGTCCTGCTCTCCTCCAGGGGAATCTTCCCTACCAGGAATCGATCCTGCATCTCTTATGTCTCCTGCATTGGCAGGTGGGTTCTTTACCACTAGCACAACCTGGGAAGTCCCAAGTTTTATATAAGTAAGTCAACAATATTTCTGGGCTCCACAAAAGAAGTAAACACAATCTTGTGAGGTGTGCACAAGAGCAGAAAATTCAGAACAAAGAAGTCAGGGTTATTACCAAAGGTGCATGCTAAACCACCTCATGTCTGAACATCATGCTCTGAGAGGGACACTGAGAGACTCAAGCTCTTTCTCAGAGTGAAAATCCAATATGACAGGAAAAAAGTTGACAAAAGCCTAGAGGAAATATACCAAAATTTGTTTAAACTGCTTGAAAGACTGCAAGGTGGAAGAGGAGAGAGCTGTGTGCAAGTCCAAAGGAGTCATGTGGAGTCAGCAGAGGCAAGGCTGGGGCAGGGCAAGAGAGGATGTGTACAGAGGTGGCGTACAGAGCGGGTTCACATCGCGAGTAAGCACAAGCAGAACAGGCCTCCCGGCTTGGCCACATCCTTTGCTTCGCACAATCCTGGTCGATATGATGGCTTGAGGATGAGAAGAGGGGGAGGAGCAAAGATGAAGGGTATGGGAGGTAAAGAAAGGGACAAGAGAAGGAGGAGGGGAGAAAGGGCCTTGAGTTCTGAGCGAAGGACTCTGGATTTCACCATCGCTGTAGGTCTTCCTCTCCACCCACTGCAGATAACGACACTTCTCTAGCCCAGCATCCCTCCCTACACCCAGTCCTACAAGGGAACCAGCCAGGATTCTAGCTGTGTGTAAAAGGAAAGTTGTCATCAGTAATAACTGCATCTTTTGTGGGCTGTCAACAATTTTTACTTTAAAATTAAATTTTAATTTGTTTCTCATTTGAATGATGGTTCAAGTTGAAAAACAGGTACAAGAGTAAAGAGACAAGTGCAGTTAAAGTGCTAATGGGTGACAATGGCCATGAAGAGGACTCTTTTTCAAACGCTAGCCTGGTGGTTAAATAAAGGCTGAAGATCAAGAAGAGTTAGTCAAGGCAGAATGGATACAGGCATCTGTATGGCTGAGTCCCTTTGCTGTCCACCTGAAGCTATCACAACATTGTCAATAGCCTATGGCCCCATATAAAAATTTTTTTTAAGAGTCAAAATGAAGGAAGGAGTCCAGGAACATGCTGAAGTCCTGAAAAGGCACTGACAACAGAAATGAGGAAGGGGGTGGATAACCAGGAGACATAATTTATAATAAGGGATAAGTGGCTGGGTAAGTAAGCAGGAGTAAGAAGTCTAAACTGTCTGATGGATGACTTATGTAGGTAGGTGGGTGGCCGTTGCCATTACAAGATAATGAAGCCAGAAAGGTGAACATCTTTGGTAGGGACAGTGGAGATAGAGAGAGTCTGGCCTGGAGCTTAGTTAAGTATATCACAGGAGAAAATCTCAAATAATGAAAGTTCTCAAATAATGGAGTGAGTAATGGCAAATAAATAAATAAATACCCCTCTGTTTATCCGTGTGGGTGGAGGGGGAATCTTGGTGACTTCATGTAAATATTCTCCATTCCAAAATGGCTCTTTTCCCAAATGAAGGCAAAGACTATATTCTCCAGATAAATCAGCCTACTCAAAACTTGTGATCTCTCAAAAATATGAGGGACCTTGATTTAGCATTTACCTTGAAACAGGTGAGATCTGAGAAGGAACCAGAAGAGGAACTACCCAAAGGCATAGGAATGGGTGTCCATGCTTGGGTATTGAATATTCTGGTGAGGTGTTTTTGTTTTTTTGTTTTTGTTTTGGCTGTCCTGCAAGGCATGTGGGACTTTAGTTGCCCAACAGGGATGGAACCCACACCCTCCATTGGAAGCATGGAGTCTTAACCAACCACCAGACTGACAGGGAAATCCCCTGTGAGCTTTTTTGAGATAAGTAAATCAAAATCTATGTTCTAGTTATATTGTTTTGTAACTATATACATAAATTCATCATGGGCGTGTTTTTTTTTTTTTCCTGAATTTTGGGAAATTTCAACCCACTTCAGAGGAACCAAATAAAAATAATAACATAACATCATCATTTAATAGCATCTGATTCCAAAGCTTAAGCTCTTTCATGCTTGGCTAAGTCTTCAGCAAGGTTTTGTAATGATGGAATAAATGAATGAAGGAATAAATGAGCCCATGGAGCAGACTAAGTAGTATCCACAGTTAGAAAACAGATCGAAGCTTCAGAGATTAAGCAGATTTCCCAACATAAACAACATACTGCACTGCTCCCTATAGTGTGTTTTGGTGTAAATTTAATAGGCACAAGCTTCGACTGATTGCAGAACAAGATTTGGCAAATGGAGTGTCTCCTGAATTTCAATCCACACATACCCTCTAGGCCAAGTGCCTTGATGTGGGGCACAGCCTGTATACAGTAGTTAAATTATGAGGACATGATCCTTCTCAGGCCTTCTCACTTTACATACTTGTCTCTCCCACTAGGGATCATATTGCTTTTCCAATAATGGACACATTTCCAGCCCCCATTAAATATCAGCAAAAAATCAGCAGGATTTCCAAAGTCACTGTGAAAGCAAAGATAATCACATCTTTCCTCTCTGCTGATACTTTTGGGAAATGATCAGTTTTAAGAGGAGTTACAGTGTTAATTTATGAATAGGTCAGGAAATAGAGATGATGGTTGAGAAGTGAATCAAAAGAACAGATGAAAGTGAGAGATAACAAAGTAGTTAAAAAGATCAGAAAATAGAGATGCTGAGGGTGGGGAAGAGACAGCAGTGCTTAAGACCCATATCCTTTGAACTCAATACTTTTCAACTTTCTCCTTTTTAGAGAAGTCATATACCTCTCTATTCATTCATCCTTCCCCTTATTCATCCAACATCTCTTCATCACATGTCATATTCCAGGCACAGCAAAAAACATCAGGTATAATTTAATCAATAATGCACTGTCTTAATCTTCAAAAAGTCAAAACCACTAGAGAAGGCCTTTGTGAATACAAAGATTCACTGCAACATCATTTGAAAAGCTTTAGGAACAAAGTGTCATGGGAGCCAAGAAGAGATCATAAATAACTTTTCTGACTGTGTTAAGAAGCCATATTTCATCTGGATGTTTAAGAATGAGAAGGAACTTTTAAGTAGAAAAAAAAAAAATGGAGGAAAGCAGTCAAGGCAAGCTTCAGAACTATATAGCATCATGGAATGTTTATCGAATAAGAAGAGTTCCATTGGATAGGATGAGGCATGAAGGGTATGGCGAGAGATAAACCTGGAGAAGTAGGTTGCGTCTACAGACAAGGTGATGTACATCATTAAAACCTAAGGTGGGGAAACACTTTACTAACTGCCTAGCATGCATACACTGATCTTAACATCCTCCCAAAACAATCTTGTGTCACCCTTCTTTCAGGAAAAGAACTGTACATGTTAAGGCTGGAATGGACCTTTATGGCTTCCTGGCTTTAAAGCCACATAGCCTTGAGTTCAAATCCTGGCTCTCCCACTTACTGTGGCAATGTTCTGAGATTTGGAGTCTTTACATGTATAACAAAAATGATGGAACCTCACAGAAGTAAGTTGTTGATGATGAGTTGGCCCATAGAGCACCTTATACACAGGATACACTAAAAAGTGGTGTTACTCCCTCTCCCCTTCATTTACCCCTGGCCTTTCTTCAGGAGGAGCATACTTGTCAAATAAAGTTAATTTTAAAAAATCATTTTTGAAGGTCTTTTGAGAAGATTTCACAACTTACTCAGTATCTAGACTCTAATAGTGAATTCCTTCAAACTGAATATTCTAAGACTGCCTGAGCCATATTTGTACTGCCCATTAATACAATGAAAAGAGTTCCACACAGCAGGGCAATTCTTACTCTTCTGGAAAATTCTGTAGGTCTTCAGGCTCTGTTGTCACAGTATTGACCTGTGAATCTTGCTGAAGATCGGAAGAAACAGTGAACCCAGAGGAATATTAGCATCAGCACACTGTTCCAGGCCTCTGGGTGAGTTCTCAGAGTAAGATGCAAATCCAGGGCCTCACTCCTGCTCTACACTCTGATCTTGATCCTTCAGAATGTTTCTCGCTCTCATCTGTTCCTTAACAGCAGGCAGAACATGATTTTCCAGTATGGACCACCCTGAAATGTTTTAGTCACATTGTTAATCACCAAATGACTCTCATCGTGGTTTGGCAAACTAACTTTAGGGTCATTGAATGTGACAACGAAAACACATTTGTGAAAGTAGCATTTCCCAAGGGGGCCAGAGAAAGTGTACAAAGGCAGGAGGAACAGTAGACCCTGGACTGGTTCTCACAGAGACAAATCCCTTCTCACATCACTGAATCTGGAAAAGTGAGTGGAAAGAGTTGATGTTGCACCCTTCTGAATAACCTCATTCATTATATATATACACATACAACCCTACACATATGGAAATGCTTTATGTGTAGCCTTGTATGTAGCTCTAGATGTATCTAAAGTTGCTTTAGATTTTGAAGATGGAGGGTTCATTGTATTCATTAAAACAATTCAGAGCTCACTCCGAGTGGAATATGGAAAGAAAATCTCTGAACTGTTATATATATATATTTTAATTTTATTTTTACTTTATTCTACTTTAAAATACTATATTGGTTTTGCCATACATTGACATGAATCTGCCATGGGTGTATACGAGCTGCCAATCCTGTATCCCCCTCCCACCTCCCACCCCATATCATCTCTCTGGATCATCCCCGTGCACCAGCCCCAAGCATCCTGTATCCTGTATCGGACATAGACTGGCACTTCGTTTCTTACATGATAGTATACATGTTTCAATGTGATTCTCTCAAATAATCCCACCCTCTCCCTCTCCCTCAGAGGCCAAAAGCCCATTCTATACATCTGTTTCTCTTTTGTTGTCTCGTATACAGGGTCATCATTACTATCTTTCTAAATTCCATATATATGTGTCAGTATACTGTATTGGTGTTTTTCTTTTGGCTTACTTCACTCTGTATAATTGGCTCCAGTTTCATCCATCTCATTAGAACTGATTCAAATTTATTCTTTTTAATGGCTGGGTAATACTCCATTGTGTATATGTACCACAGCTTTCTTAACCAATCATCTGCTGATGGATATCTAGGTTGTTTCCATGTCCTGGCTATTATAAACAGTGCTGCGATGAACATTGAGGTACATGTGTCTCTTTCAATTCTGGTTTCCTCAGGTTCTATTTGCAATTTTTAAGGAATTTCCATACTGTTTTCCATAGTGGCTGTACTAGTTTGCATTCCCACCAATAGTGTAAGAGGGTTCCCTTTTCTCCACATCCTCTCCAGCATTTATTGCTTGTAGACTTTTGGATCACAGCCATTCTGACTGGTGTGAAATGGTACCTCATTGTGGTCTTGATTTGCATTTCTCTGATAATGAGTGATTTTGAGCATCTTTTCATGTGTTTGTTAGCCATCTGCATGTCCTCTTTGGAGAAATGCCTATTTAGTTCTTTGGCCCGTTTTTTGATTGGGTCGTTTAGTTTTCTGGAATTGATCTGCATAAGTTGCTTGTATATTTTTGAGATTAGTTGTTTGTCAGTTGCTTCATTTGCTATTGTTTTCTCTCATTCAGAAGGCTGTCTTTTCACCTTACTTATAGTTTCCTTTGTTGTGCAGAAGCTTTTAATTTTAATTAGATCCCATTTGTTTGTTTTTGCTTTTATTTCCAGTATACTGGGAGGTGGATCATAGAGGATCCTGCTGTGATTTATGTCGGAGAGTGTTTTGCCTATGTTCTCCTCTAGGAGTTTTTATAGTTTCTGGTCTTACATTTAGATCTTTAATCCATGTTGAGTTTATTTTTGTGTGTGGTGTTAGAAATTGATCTAGTTTCATATTTTACAAGTGGTTGGCCAGTTTTCCCTGCACCACTTGTTAAAGAGATTGTCTTTACTCCATTGTATGTTCTTGCCTCCTTTGTCGAAGATAAGGTGTCCATAGGTGTGTGGATTAATCTCTGGGCTTTCTATTTTGTTCCATTGATCTATATTTCTGTCTTTGTGCCAGTACCATACTGTCTTAATGACTGTGGCTTTGTAGTAGAGCCTGAAGTCAGGCAGGTTGATTCTTCCAGTTCCATTCTTCTTTCTCAAGATTGCTTTGGCTATTCGAGGTTTTTGTATTTCCATATAAATCTTGAGATTATTTGATCTAGTTCTGTGAAAAATACTGCTGGTAGCTTGATGGGAATTGCATTGAATCTGTAGATTGCTTTAGGTAGTATACTCATTTTCACTATATTGACTCTTCCGACCCATGAGCAGGGTATATTTCTCCATCTATTAGTGTCCTCTTTGATTTCTTTCATCAGTGTTTTATAGTTTTCGATATACAGGTCTTTAGTTTCTTTAGGTAGGTATATCCCTAAGTATTTTATTCTTTTCGTTGCAATGGTGAATGCAATTATTTCCTTAATTTCTTTTTCTACTTTCTCATTATTAGTGTATAGGAATGCAAGGGATTTCTAAGTGTTGATTTTATATCCTGCAACTTTACTATATTCATTGATTAGCTCTAGTAGTTTTCTGGTGGAGGCTTTAGGATTTTCTATTTAAAGGATCATGTCATCTGCAAACAGTGAGAGTTTTACTTCTTCTTTTCCAATTTGGATTCCTTTTATTTCTTTTTCTGCTCTGATTGCTGTGGCCAAATCTTCCAGAACTGTATTGATTAGTAGTGATGAAAGTGGACACCCTTGTCTTGTTCCTGACTTTAGGGAAATGCTTTCAATTTTCACCATTGAAGATAATGTTTGCTGTGGGTTTGTCATATATAGCTTTTATTATGTTGAGGTATATTCCTTCTATTCCAGCTTTCTGGAGAGTTTTTATCATAAATGGATGTTGAATTTTGTCAAAGGCCTCTCTGCATCTATTGAGATAATCATATGGCTTTTATTTTTCAATTTGTTGATGTGGTGAATTACATTGATTGATTTGCAGATATTGAAGAATCCCTGCATCCCTGGGATAAAGTCCACTTGGTCATGGTGTATGATCTTTTTAATGTGTTGTTGGATTCTGATTGCTAGAATTTTGTTAAGGATTTTTGCGTCTATGTTCATCAGTGATATTGGCCTGTAGTTTTCTTTTTTGTGGCGTCTTTGTCAGGTTTTGGTACTAGGGTGATAGTGGCCTCATAGAATGAGTTTGGAAGTTTACCTTCCTCTGAAATTTTCTGGAAGAGTTTCAGTAGGATAGGTGTTAGGTCTTCTTGAAATTTTAGTAGAATTCAGTTGTGAAGCCATCTGGACCTGGGCTTTTGTTTGCTGGAAGATTTCTGATTACAGTTTCAATTTCCATGCTTGTGATGGGTCTGTTAAGATTTTCTATTTCTTCCTGGTTCAGTTTTTGGAAAGTTGTACTTTTCTAAGAATTTGTCCATTTCTTCCACATTGTCCATTTTATTGGCATATAATTGCTGATAGTAGTCTCTTATGATCCTTTGTGTTTCTGTGTTGTCTGTTGTGATCTCTTCATTTTCATTTCTAATTTTACTGATTTGATTTTTTTCTTGAACTGTTATATTTTATTGAAGAGAAAGAAGGAAAGTGGCTCTTATCCTGTGTATCCTAGTCATTCAGTCGTGTACAACTCTTTGCAAGGCTGTGAACTGTAGCCCACCAGGCTCCTCTGTCCACGGAATTCTCCAGCCCAGAATACTGGAGTAGGTTTCCATTCCCTTCTCCAGAGGATCTTCCCAACCCAGGGATCTAACCGGGGTTCCCTGCATTGCAGGCAGATTTTTACCATCTGAGCCACCAGGGAAGCCCAGAGGCACACATATAGGAAAGAGAGCTTATATGTTTGAGAATTTACTATAAACCACTCAGATTCTAATCCACTTAATTTTTATAATAACTTTATAAATTGTGTAGCTATTACCATCACTCCCATGTTAGGGAAGAGAAAAAAGGAGCATGGACTGGTCAAGAGACTTGTCCACAATTACACAGCAAGCATAGACTTAGGTGTAGGAAGGCTGCTCGGGGATCCACTTTCTTAATCAGCACTCTGCAACACCACCACTCCAGGGTATTGTATGTGGATTCCACATATTCAAATTAATAAACCTGTTATTTTTCTTCATATTAACCATTCCTATTCTCAAAGCCATAATAGCAAGAAGTCCAGTATCTTACTCTTGGAGAAACCTCCTTCCCCCAAAGCAGTTTAAATCCCTGAGGGGGAAAAAAAGTCTATATCTTATTTCCAAACTTAAGCAGGACATGAGAATCAACACTGCTTCTCATAGCCACTTGAGTTACTACTTAGCATGGGAATGGAGTTGGAAAAAATATAGTGGGTCAGCTCTATTTTGTGCCTGTCTCAAGCCCCTACAGAGAATGCTATGGTGTTGGTTTTTCTTTTTTTTTTGAAAGAGTGCTAACGCTTCTTCAGTGATAAACTTAGCCAAGAAAGTGCTACTTTATTTTTTAAAATTTTTTTAGTTTATTAATTTTTTAAAATACTTTATTCTACTTTACACTACTGTATTGGTTTTGCCATACATTGACATGAATCAGCCACAGGTGTACACGATCTCCCAATGCCAAAGCCCCTCCCACCTCCCACCCCACACCATCTCCCGGATCATCCCGTACACCAGCCCTAAGCATCCTGTATCCTGTATTGAACATAGGCTGGCACTTCGTTTCTTATATGATAGTATACATGTTTAGACAACTAAGGATTCAAGGGCTTTGGTCCCATTTGTTATCATCAACTTTAACTTGTCTTTCCTTAGAAATAACTTAATGCAAGAGCCTCTGTCCCCTGGTCCTTGACCAAGAACTGAGAGGGAATCTCTGATAGATGTGACTTGCATAGGCAGTCTTGGTTACTGCATGCTCCAAACAATGTGGGTAATTTCCACACCAAGCCTGAGGTTTGACTCTAAAGATTCACCATGGCCCATATTCTCAAAGCCAACTACTTCTCATGCTCAATAAAATAAACAATGATCTCTTCCAATGCTTGTGGATCAACTTTCTACCCAGGACTTGCCTAGTAAGCCATGCACTCAGTGGGTGGATCTCCAGTGTGAGGCTCTCATAGAAGAATTTCAAGGGTAACTCTGATCAATGAACTTGAAGTGTCAACCTAGAATTAGAAGTAAATGCTCTATAATATAGTCTGTGCTGATTCCTAAGATCGGTACAGAACAAGGTAAGAAAGGGGAGAAAATCTGTGTGTAAGCGTGTCATTTTTAAGCCTCTAACAGTTCTCTCTGATTCACAGGACGTCTTCAGAGCCATCCATCCAGACCCTGACATTGTGCGGTTATACCTTAAACCACTGCTCATCGGAGAGCTTGCTCCAGAAGAGCCCAATCAGGGAGAGAAACAAAAATGTGAGTGAGGTCTCGGGACCCAAGAGTATGTGGAGGGATGAGGAAGAGGTATATTTCAGGGCCAACTTATCATTTTCTGTGGGAAACCAGCCATCCTGCCTAGGAGGACCTTCAATAGCATAAATGCTGCTAAGTCACTTCAGTCATGTCTGACTCCATGCGACCCCATAGACGGCAGCCCACCAGGCTCCACCATCCCTGGGATTCTCCAAGCAAGAACACTGGAGTAGGTTGCCATTTCCTTCTCCAATGCATGAAAGTGAAAAGGGAAAATGAAGTCGCTCAGTGGTGTCCGACTCTTAGTATCCCCATGGACTGCAGCCTACCAGGCTCCTCCGTCCATGGGATTTTCCAGGCAAGAGTACTGGAGTGGGTTGCCATTGCCTTCTCCAAATAGCATAAATGAGTGGATTCCAAATATTTCAAAATAATGACATCCTGCTGAGATCCTCAGAATTCTTAAACTTCTGAGAAACAAAGGAATGGGATGCTTGGCCCTGTGCCAAACAATAATTCCATGTTTCTAACTACCTACTTCTTGCCATGCAGCTTACACAAAACTTTTCTTTTTCCATGACTGCTTATAATTGTTTGATGTTCCCTGTTAAACCAGTTTCCATGAAAGCAGAGACTATGTCAATTTTGCTCATCCCTGAGTCCTCAGTACCTAATGGCACAGGATTGGACCTGTAGTAGGAATTCCATAAACAGCTATTGAATCAATGATGTGACTATATCCTAATTATAGTTCTTTTTACAATTGGAGAAATTACAGTTCCAGAAGAATAAACTACCTTCTGAAAAGCAAAGAACGGCAACTCCAGTTCACCTCTTCTTGGCTCCAAACCTTTGGGTATTCCCCACGAAAAGCACCACTTTTTATTTCACCAAGACTTTGGTTGACTGAAAAACTGTCTTCAAAGGGCAGGGCCTCCATAAGAATAGACTTCACTAGAATGCACTGTGTTTTGTTTTATTTTATTTTTATTTTTTTTGCACTTCATGTTTTAAAACAGCTTACAATTGTACCATTCTTTTGAAATACTTTGTACAAAGTGGTGATCCAGATATCACTGTGCTGCAGAAAGAATAAGAATTACATTTCCACTTTAAGAAATGAAGAAACAAACTCACAAGGGGATAGGAGGAATCTGAGGAAAGAGAACTGGTTGCACGCAGGCCTAAATACTTAGGCTGACTCCTGAGGCCCATGTGCACCCCCTCAAGGCTGTGTATCAGGAAGCAATGCACTGTACTGAGACGAGTGGGCCATCAGGCAGACAGCCTGCACACAGCCCAGTTCCTATGACAAGGTGTAGGAGCTGAGATGCTGTTGTTCTGTCAGTAAGTCATGTCTGGCTCTTTGCGACCCCGTGAACTGCAGCACGCCAGGTCTCCATGTTCCTACACTATCTCTCAGTTTGCTCACACTCATGTCCATTGAGTCCATGATGCCATCCAACCATCT
Organism: Nanger dama; assembly: GCA_917880005.1. Lineage (NCBI taxonomy): Eukaryota > Metazoa > Chordata > Mammalia > Artiodactyla > Bovidae > Nanger > Nanger dama. Next base: position 107,645 of record CAKJTW010000184.1, on the reverse strand, counting down.
CTTCCTCTGTCGCCCTCTGCTCTGCCCACCCTCAACCTTTCCAGGCACCAGGGTCTTTTCCAATGAGTTGGTTCTTTCCATCAGGTGGCCAATGTATTGGAGCTTCAGCTTAACCATCAGTCATTTCAATGCAAATTCAGGGTTGATTTCATATAGAGCTGATAGGTTTGATCTCCATGCTGTCCAAGGGACACTCAAGAGTTTTCTCCAACACCACAGTTCAAAAGCAATAATTCTTTGATGCTCAGCCTTCTTTCATGTCCAGCTCTCACATCCATATGTGACTAATGGAAAACCCATAGATTTGACTATATGGATCTTCATTGGCAAAGTAATGTTTCTGGTTTTGAATATGCTATTTATGTTTGTCACTGCTTTTCTTCAAGGAGCAAGCATCTTTTAATTTCATGGCTGCAGTCCCCAGCTGCAGTGACTTTTGGAGCCCAAGAAAATAAAGTCTGTCACTGTTTCTATTTTTCCCCATCTATTTGCCATAAAGTGATTGGACTGAATGCCATGATCTTCATTTTTGAATGTTGAGTTTGAAGCCAGCTTTTTTACCCTCCTCTTTCACCTTCATCAACAGACTCTTTAGTTCCTCTTCACTTTCTGCCATTAGAGCGGTATGGATCTTATCTGAAGTTGTTGATATTTCTCCCAGCAATTTTGATTCCAGCTTCTGCCAGCACAGCATTTCATATGATGTACTCTGCATATAATTTAAATATGCAGGGTGACAATATATAGCCTTGACATAGTCCTTTCCCAATTTGGAACCAGTCCATTGTTCCAAGTCTGGTTCGAACTGTTGCTTCTTGACCTGCATGCAGGTTGCTCAGGGGGCAGGAAAGACGGTCTAGTTACAAGTTTTCCACAGATTGTTGAGATCCACAAAGGGTCAGAAGAAACAATAAACCCAGAGGAATATTAGAGTAGTCAGTGAAGCAGGGTTTTTTTAATTCTCTTACTTTTTCTATGATCCAACAGATATTGGTAATTTGATTTTTGGTTCCTCTTCCTTTTTTAAATCCAACTTGTATATCTAGAAGTTTTCAGTTCATGTACTGTTGAAGCCTAGTTTGAAAAATTTTGAGCATTACCTTGCTAGCATGTGAAATGAGAGAAATTATGTGGTACTTTGAGTGTTCTTTGGCATTGCCTTTCTTTGGGATTGGAATGAAAATTGATTTTTCAAGTCCTGTGACCACTGCTGAGTTTTCCAAATTTGCTAGCATATCGAGTGAAGCATTATAATAGCATTATCTTTTGGGATTTCAAATAGTTCAACTGGAATTACTCCATTAGTATTAAATCACCTCCATTAGCATTTTTCATATCAGTGCTTTCTAAGGCCTACTTGACTTCACACTCCAAAATGCTTGGCTATAGGTGAATGACCATACTATTGTGGTTATCTGGATCATTAGAACTTTTTTGTGTATAATTCTGTTTATTCTTGCCACATCTTCTTACTATATTCTTTTCTGTTAGGTCTTTACCATTTCTGTCCTTTATTATGCCCATCTTTGCATGAAATGTTCCCCTGACATCTCCAATTTTGTTGAAGAGATCTCTAGTTTTTTTCATTCTATCATTTTCCTCTACTTCTTGCTTTGTTCAACATAAGAATGCTTTCTTATCTCTACTTGCTATTCTCTGGAACTCTGCATTCAGTTGGGTACATCTTTCCTTTTCTCCTTTGCCTTTCACTTCTCTTCTTTTCTCAGATATTTGTAAGGCCTCTTCAGACACCACTTTGCCATTTTGCTTTTCTTTTCCATGGGGATGATTTTGATCACCACCTCCAGTACAATGTTATGAACCTCTGTCCATAGTTCTTCAGGCACTCTATCAGATCTTATCCCTTGAATTTATTTGTCACTTCCACTGTATTACTGCAAGTTCATACCTGAATGGCTTAGTGGTTTTCCCTACTTTCTTCAATTTGAGTCTGAATTTGGCAATAAGGAGTTCATGATTTGAGTCATAATCAGCTCCCAGTCTTGTTTTTGCTGATGTATAGAGCTTCTCCATCTTTGGCCACAAATAATATAATCAATCTGATTTCAGTGTTGACAATCTAGTGATGTCCATGTGTAGAGTCGTTTCTTCTGTTGTTGGAAGAGGGTGTTTGCTATGACCAGTGTGCTCTCTTGGCAAAAATTTGTTAGCCTTTGCCTAGTTTCATTTTGTACTCCAAGGCCAAGCTTGCTTATTACTCTAGGTATCTACTGACCTCCTACTTTGTGTTCTAATTCCCTATGATGAAAAGGATATCTTTTTTTGGTGTTAGTTCTAGAAGGTCTGGTAGGATTTCAGAGAACCATTCAAATTCAGCTTCTTCAGCATTAGGGGTCAGGGCATAGATTTGGATTACTATGATACTGACTGGTTTGCCTTGGAATCAAACAGAAATCATACTCTCATTTTTGAGACTGCACCCAAGTACTGCATTTTAGACTCTTTTGTGGACTATGAGAGCTACTCCATTTCTTCTAAGGGATTCTTGACCACAGTAGTAGATACAATGGTCATATGAATTAAATTCACCCATTCCCTTACATTGTAGTTCACTGATTCCTAAAATGTTGATGTTCACTCTTGCCATCTCCTGCTTGAACATGTCCAGTTTACCTTGATTCATGGACTTAACTTTCCAGGTTCCTATGCAATATTGTTGTTTACATCATCGGGCTTTACTTTCCCCACTAAACACATCCATAACTAGCTGTCATTTCTGCCTTGGCCTAGTCTCATATTCTTTCTGGTGCGATTTCTCCACAGTTCCCCAGGAGTATATTGGACATCTACTTACCTGGTCAGGGCGGGGGGGGCTCATCTTTCAGTGTCATAGCTTTAGCCTTTCCATACTGTTCATGGGATTCTTGAGGCAAGAATGCTGAAGTGGTTTGCCATTCCCTTCTGGCCATGTTTGGTCACAGCTTTCCACCATGGCCCATCCATCTTAGGACCCTGACTTTGAAGGGCTTGAGACTGTGGGATGAGTCTAAGCCAGTTACCAAACCTGTCTGTGGTTCAGTGTCTCTCTGTGTAAAATAGCAACAATAGAACCAACCATATAAGTGTTATTGGATGATTACTTAAAGAATTAAAGGCATTTAAAGTGCTTAGAACAGTGTCCAGAATGTAGAAAATGTTCAACAAACTTTAGATACTACAATTATCATAAACTCAACAGTCACACAAGTAATTTAAAAACCTCTAAATTTACAGAATAATTTAGGGCAGGATGCACTAGGTTAAAAGAGGAAATGATGCAGAGCTTAGTTATTTTTCCTAAATATTTTCTCTAAGGAAAAGATAATCCCATTCATGGCTGAGAGCTATAATTGTTCATTATCTAAAATAGTGCTGACCCCTGAGGGTAAAGATCTCATATGAATTTTCTTTGTGCATCTGTGATTACTCAGAGATATGTATATAGACAATTAGTGTTTGAGCACAAAACTGAATGTCAAGAAGTACAGGCTAAAGTCTAGCTTCCATCACTTGCTGAGGATTTCACATTAATCACTCTTCTGGGCTTTAGTGATCCCCAACACTACAGTGACTGTGATGGTAAAATCACCCAAGCTTGGAAACACCCTGTTGCTGTTGTTCAGTTGCTAGCCTGTGTCTGACTCTTTGTGACCTCATGGACTGCAGCACACCAGGCTCCCTGTCCTTTACCACCTCCCAGAGCTTGTTCAAACTCATATTCACTGAGTCAGTGATGCCATCCAACCATCTCATTCTCTGTTGTCCCCTTTTCTTCATACTTTCAATCTTTTCCAGCATTAGGATCTTTTCCAACGAGTCAGCTCTTCCTGTTATGTGGCCAAAGGATTGGAACTTCAGCTTCAACATCAGCCCTCCTATGGATATTCAGGACTGATTTCCTTTAGGATTGACTGGCTTGATCTCCTTGAAGTCCAAAGGACTCTAAAGAGTCTTCTCCAAAACAACAGTTCAAGCATCAATTCTTTGGTCCTCAGACTTCTTTATAGTCCAGTTCTCACATCCATACATTACTACTAGAAAATCCATAGCTTTGACTAGACATACACTTGTTGGCAAAGTAATGTCCCTGCTTTTAAAATGTTGTCTAGTTTTGTCACTGCTTTTCTTCCAAGAAGCAAGCAAGGTTTAGTTTCATGGCTGCAGTCATAATCTGCAGTGATTTGGGAGCCCGAGAAAAAAAAGTCTGTCACTGTTTTTATTGTTTACCCCATCTATTTGTCATGAAATCATGGGACCAGTTGCCATGATCTTCATTTTTGAATGTTTAATTTTAAACCAGCTTTTTCACTCTCCTCTTTCACCTTTATCAAGAGGCTCTTTAGGTCCTCTTCGCTTTCTGCCATAAGGGTGCTGTCATTTGCATATATGAGGTTATTGGTATTTTTCCTGGCAATCTTGATTCCAGCTTCTGCTTCATCCAGCCCAATATTTCTCATTATATACTCTACATAGAAGTTGTTCAATGTAGGATGCAGGAGGCATGGGGCTGATGCATAGGATGATTCAAGTAGAGGATGGGGGGTGGGAGGTGGGAGGGGATTCGGCATTGGGAGATTGTGTTCACCTATGGCTGATTCGTGTCAATGTATGGCAAAACAAATACAGTATTGTAATTAAAAAAATAAATAAATTTAATTAAAAAAAAAAAAGAAGTTAAATAAGCTAGGTGCCAGTGTACAGCCTTGATGTACTCCTTTCCCAATTTAGAACCACTCTGTTGTTCCATGTCCAGTTCTGTTACTTCTTGACCTACATAAAGGTTGCTCAGTAGGTAGGTAAGGCGGTCTGGTATTCCCAGCGATTGAAGAATTTTCCACAGTTTGCTGTGATCCACATGGTCAAAGGCTTTAGTATATTGAGTGAAGCAGAAGTAAATGTCTTTTGGAATTCCCTTGCTTTCTCTATGATCCAACAGATATTAGCAATTTTCTGGGTTTTCTGCCTCTTCTAGATTCAGCTTGAACATCTGGAAGTTCTTGGTTCACGTATTGTGGAAGCTTAGATTGGAGAATTTTAAGAATTCTTTTGTTAGCATGTGAAGTGACTGCAATTGTGCAGAAGTTTGAACATCCTTTGGCATTGCCTTTCTTCGGGATTGGGATTAAAACTGATTTTTCAGGTCCTGTGGCCACTGCTGAGTTTCCCATGTTTGCTGGCATTTTGAATACAGCACTTTAACAGCATCATCATTTAGGATTTGAAATAGCTCAGCTGGAATTCTATCACCTCTGCTACCTTTGTTGGTAGCGATGCTTCCTACAGACTACTTGACTTCACACTCCAGCATGTCTGGCTCTAAGTGAGTGAGTGATTGCAAAACCATCATGGTTATCTGGTTCATTAAAATCTTTTTTGTATAGTTCTTCTCTGTATTCTTGCCACCTCTTCTGGATATCTTCTGCTTCTGTTAGGTCTATATGCTTTCTGTCCTTTATTGTGCACATCTTTGTATGAAATTTTCCCTAATTTTCTCAAAGAGATCTCCAGTCTTTCCCATTCTACTGTTTTCCTCTATTACTTTGCATTGATCAGTGAGGAAGGCTTTCTTCTCTTTCCTTGCTATTCTTTGGAACTTTGCATTCAGATAGGTATTGACTATCTGGTGATGTCCATGTGTAGAGTCATCTATTATGTTATTGGAAGAACGTGTTTGCTATGACCAGTCTGTTCTCTTGGGAAAACTCTGTTAGCCTCTGCCAAGCTTCATTTTGTACTCCAAGGCCAAGCTTGCCTGTTACTCCAGATGCTTTTTGACTTCCTACTTGCATTCTAATCCCCTATGATGAAAGAAAGCTAACCACTGAAGAACTGATGCTTTTGAACTGTGTTGTTAGAGAAGACTCTTGAGTCCCTTGGACTGCAAGGAGATACAACCAGTTCATCCTAAAGGAGATCGGTCCTGAATATTCATTTAAAGGACTGATGCTGAAGCTGAAACGGCAATACTTTGGCTACCTGATGTGAAGAACTTACTCATTTGGAAAGATGCTGATGCTGGGATAAATTGAATGTGGGAGGAGAAGGGGATGACAGAGGATGAGATGGTTGGATGGCATCACCACCTAAATGGACATGAGTTTGAATAAGCTCCAGGAGTTGATGATGGACAGGGAACCCTAGCGTGTGGCAGTCCATTTGGTTACAAAGTGTCAGACACGACTGAGCAACTGAACTGAACTGATGATGAAAAGGACACCTTTTTTTTGGTGTTAGTTCTAGAAGGTCTTGTAAATCTTCAGAGAACCATCCAACTTCAGCTTCTTCACCATTAGTGATCAGAGCACAGACTTGGATTATTCTGCTAGTGAATGGTTTCCCTTGGAAATGAACAGAAATCATTTTCATTCTTGATTTTGCACCTAAGTACTGTATTTTGAACCCTTTTGTTGGCTATCACACTTGTGTGATCTATTAAAGTTATCTGTGGCCACCAGCATTCTGATGTTAATGGGTTCTTCAGAGATGAGCCCATCCAGACCTTTCCCAGGTATTGGATCATTTAAAAGTTGTATCAGTGAATTTTTAAATGAATTTTCTTGCTTCTAGGATTACGTCCATAGCTCTTTTTTATTAATATTTCAAATTTCTCTTTTCTTTTACATCTGAACAATCAGGTTTTCATTCTTATATCCTGGTCACTTTCTCAACAATCTGAGTTTCAAACCCATTATAGTTATTAAGCTAAGGAGATATTTCTTCCCAGGCCTTTCGCTGACTCTCGAGTATGTGCAAGTTCATAAATCCATGTTAGTACTTGACGTACATACAGAAGCACAGTACATTACACAGAATAAGGACTTATTCAACCAATAAACACACCACGAATACCACAGGACACCCTGTCTCATTCCTGTAGAGCTGAGCATCTCATAAGAAATTCATCCTTTGAGCTAATCTAAGTGAATGCTCTGCATATAAGTTAAATAAGCAGGGTGACAATATACAGCCTTGATGTATTCCTTTTCCTATTTGAAACCAGTCTGTTGTTCCATGTCCAGTTCTAACTGTTGCTTCCTGACCTGCATACAGATTTCTCAAGAGGCAGGTCCGGTGGTCTGGTTTTCCCATCTCTTGAAGAATTGTCCACAGTTTATTGTGATCTACACAGTCAAAGGCTTTGGCATAGTCAATAAAGCAGAAATAGATGTTTTTTCTGGAATTCTCTTGCTTTTTCCATGATCCAGCAGATGCTGGCAATTTGGGAAAAATATCAGTAACCTCAGATGTGCAGATGACACCACCCTTATAGCAGAAAGTGAAGAGGAAATAAGTCTCTTGATGAAAGTGAAAGTGGAGAGTGAAAAAGTTGGCTTAAAGCTCAACATTCAGAAAACAAAGATCATGGTATCCGGTCCCATCACTTCACGGGAAATAGATGGGGAAACAGTGGAATCAGTGTCAGACTTCATTTTGGGGGCTCCAAAATCACTGCAGATGGTGTTGCAGCCATGAAATTAAAAGATGCTTACTCCTTGGAAGAAAAGTTATGATCAACCTAGATAGTATATTCAAAAGCAGAGACATTACTTTGCTAACTAAGGTCCGTCTAGTCAAGGCCATGGTTTTTCCTGTGGTCATGTATGGATGTGAGAGTTGTACTGTGAAGAAAGCTGAGCACCAAAGAATTTATGCTTCTGAACTATGGTGTTGGAGAAGACTCTTGAGAGTCCCTTGGACTGCAAGGAGATCCAACCAGTCCATTCTGAAGGACATCAGCCCTGGGATTTCTATGGAGGGAATGATGTTAAAGCTGAAACTCCAGTACTTTGGCCACCTCATGCGAAGAGTTGACTCACTGGAAAAGACTCTGATGCTGGGAGGGATTGGGGGCAGGAGGAGAAGGGGACAACCGAGGATGAGATGGCTGGATGGCATCACTGACTCGATGGACATGAGTCTGAGTGAACTCCGGGAATTGGTGATGGACAGGGAGGCCTGGAGTGCTATGATTCATGGGGTCGCAAAGAGTCGGACATGACTGAGCGAATGAACTGAACTGAAGTGAACACTATCTTTCATAAAGGAGTCTTTTGCACACACTAAATAGCTGATATCATAGAAAGTAACACAGATCCGTATAGATAGCAAAGTTCCCCAAAGTATAATCAGAGATCAAACAACACATTGATTTAAAAAGGCAGTTATTATTAATAGCTACACACTTCTACATATAAAACAGACAAACAACAAGGGTCTACTGTTTGGCAGGAATCTATATTCAATGTCTCATAATGGTCTACAATGGAATAGAATCTGAAGAAACAGTATGTGTGTGTGTGTGTGTGTGTGTGTATATATACATATATATATGATTTGCTGTATACCTGAAACCAATACAACATTGTTAATCAACTGTACTTCAATAAACCTTTTGTTTTGCAAAGTAGAAAATTAATTTAAGGGGTTTTCCCTGGCAGCCCAGTTGTTAAGACTTCTCCTTTCAATGCAGGGGATGCAGCTTTGATCCCTCATCAGGGAATCAAGATCTCACATGCTTCATAGTCCAAAAAAAAAAAAAAAACATAAAAGCAATGCTGCCACAAATCCAATAAAGACCTCAAAAGAAATTACCTGCATCATATTTTTTTAATTAATCAATTTTTAAAAGAATTATTAAAGTTATGTATCTGTTCACTGAACCTCCCCAATCCCCCCCAAAGAGGTAAGTTATAAGTCCCATAACAATTTGAGGACAGTTTACAAATCACTACTCATCTGTCTCTTCTCCAGAAAAAAAAACAAAACAAAACAAAAATGTATATATATAACTTGTTTTAAGCATTTTGCTTTTTGTTAATTTTTTAAGGTTTCATTTTTTTGTTTAAATTATGCCTAATTATACTTATTAAATAAATAAACATCTATTCATAGAATTAAGGTATCATACATTGATAAAATAGATTAATAATCATGCTCATCTGTGCTCCCTCTCCACTGAAGGAACTAACCCTCTCTTGCACACTTGTCTCACAGCCCCGGTTGGTGGAAGATTTCCGAGAACTGCGGAGGACATTGGAGGCCATGAACATGTTCAGTGCCAACCTGGGGTGGTTCTCCTTCACCTCGCCCAGATCTTCATTTTGGAGGCCCTGGCTTGGCTAATAGTGTGGCATTTTGGCAGTGGCTGGCTTATCACAATATTCATTTCTTTGCTTCTCACGGTTGCTCAGGTAAGTAGGTATCCCAAGCCCAGGCAGTGGCTCTATGGGAAGCCTCAGAGTTTTTCTTCTCTCTTTACCCCAGTGTCAGTGGCTGCCTGGCACTTCCTGGCAAGCTACTCATCAGTGTCTGACACCAACAAGTTTTCAAAACCCACAGGGCCCCAGTTCTCTTATCTGTAACATGGGGTAACAATTTTTATGGAAATATGCTGAGGAGAACTAAACAAGTTACTCTGCAGAGTACCTAGCACAGAGACTGGCATGTGGTAAATATCCTGGACAGTTGCTGCTCTTTGCCGACATTATCCACACAACGTCAGTAACTGAAGTTCCCTTCTAGGCCATGGAACCTTCACCTTGTCTTTCGTTCATTGACCAACCAACATTTTTAATGGTTGTTCAATGATATTTTTTAAGACTATAGGCACATATGTGAACTTATTTTGTTTTCTTTTTAATCGCTCAGTTGTTTCCAACCTTTTGACCCCATTGACAGTAACTGGCTCCTCTGTCCATGGATTTCTTCAGGCAAGAATACTGGAGTAGGTTGCCATTCCCTTTACCAGGGAACCTTCCTGACCCAGGGATCAAATCCGAGTCTCCCACATTGCAGGCAGATTCTTTACTATCTTAGCCACCATGAAGAAAGGAAGCCCCACATTAATTTATACTGATATGTATATGTATATGTGTGTGTGTATATATATATATATATATATATCACTATTTATACATGCTGTTTAAACATGCTTCCACTTAAAAAAAGATTCTACTAAAAAGACGTTATATATCTGTATTTTTAAAAAAATTACCTGAGACCCTAGCCAAAAGCCTCATTTCAACAATACTTATCAATACACCAGTCTATGAAGAGAGTCTATTTATTATTACATGATAATAGGAGGTTTTTCCAGTGGTCATGTATGGATGTGAGAGTTGGACTGTGAAGAAGGCTGAGTGCCGAAGAATTGATGCTTTTGAACTGTGGTGTTGGAGAAAACTCCTGAGAGCCCCTTGAACTGCAAGGATATCTAACCAGTCCATTCTGAAGGAGATCAGCCCTGGGTGTTCTTTGGAGGGAATGATGCTAAAGCTGAAGCTCCAGTATTTTGTCCTCCTCATGTGAAGAGTTGACTCACTGGAAAAGACTCTGATGCTGGGAGGGATTGGGGCAGGAGGAGAAGGGGATGACAGACGATGAGATGACTGGATGTCATCAGTGACTCTATGGACGTGAGTCTGAGTGAACTCCAGGAGTTGGTGATGGACAGGAAGGCCTGGCGTGCTGCGATTCACGGGGTCGCAAAGAGTTGGAAACAACTCTGAGTGACTGAACTGAACTGAAGGATCATGTATTCTGCCAGAAATGGCAATCAGCACCTGGCATGTAGCAGGGCAATTGAGAAATCCCTTGAATGAAGCACAGATCTCTGAAGATGGCATTCTATGACCACAACACTGTATTATGGACACAAAGGGAAACGGACCTGACCCTGCACTTGGGAAACAGTCTTCCAGGGGAGGAGCTGGTCACTGAAATATCTAGACATGATACAAGGCAGAAGGAAAAGAAACAAGCATGTGCTGTGGGAGCAGAAAGAGGCATTTAATTCTAATTGAGGCAACTGGGGATGATTTCATGGAGAATTAACATCAGTGTTAATTACAAATTTTTATATGCTCATTTTTTTTTCTTGAAAAGTCAACTTGCTTTATTCTTTGAAAAGCAACTTTTGGAATCAAGAAAGGAAACAAATATTTGACTGCTTAGCATTATCAGGAATTTTACATGTATTCAGCTGCAAAACAACTGAATGAGCAAGGAATATTATAATCCCTGCTTCTCAAACAAAGAACTGAGTTCAGAGCTACTGACTAGCTTGCCAAGAGTTGTATAACTTGTAAAGTGCTGAAGGACAGTTTGGAGCCCTAGTCAGCCTGACTCCAAAGGCATCCTCCTTCCATTCCATGCTGGAAGACTGTGACAGTGGAGAGAAGGGCATTCTAGGCTGAGAGAACCACCTGTGCAAAGGCACAGAGATGGGAAAGAACTCAGCAAGCGTGACAGATGCACATAGAGATCTCTCAATATTCCCATGGGTTCCCAGATCTACCAGCGGGCTCACTTACTACTTTCTTCTTACCTTGGCAACTTCTCTGACAGTAACCCTGTCTCTTCTAGGCTCAGGGTTCATTTCTGCAACATGACATGGGACACCTTTCCATATTTAAGAAGTCCAAGTGGAACCGCCTGATGCAAAAATTTGTGATGTGTCATCTCAAGGTACAGAATGTTCCAGGAGTGTGATGGGATTCTGAAAGTCATTTCACTAAGCAGTGGTTTCTACATACACTTATCAGCAAAAAATGTTACTACACAACCCACAAGTAAATGTAAATACACTAACAATGTAGTGACTATACACACACACACAGACACACACACACATTATAACATATATGCTAAAATTAGAATTTTAAATGTTTAGGAGAAATGGTTAATTTTTATTTAAGAAGTTTTGTTTTTTCTTAGCCAATAAACTATTTGGCCCAATCCCTGGTACACCATTAAAGAACCACCTCTCAGGAGATATACCCTATAAAGTCATGAGTAGAGATATTCTTAGAAGGGGTCTGGACATGTATTTCTAGGAGGATAGGGGAATCCAGCAAACTATTTAATCCTGGGAAGACAATGTATAAATAAAAGAAAAGATGCAGAATAGATAGAAGTTTAACAAAAGAGAGAAACCACGGAAAGCTAGATGGCTTGGTTTAAGAGTTGAAGTTTGCAAAACCCAGACTGCTGGAAAAAGCAGGGGCGGTTGGTCTTATCCCCTCAGATATGCTCCAGAAAGACAGGAACTCTATCCTATGCACCCCTGAAATGCAGTGCCTAACAGAGTCCCTAACACACAGTAGGCCTTCCATAAGTATTTGTTGAATGCATGAAGGAATGGATGGATGGATGGAATGATGGATGGATAGATGGACAGGTGCTAGGTAACACTACAAGGATTGATGAAAATAGGTTTTAGCCCTGGCTCTGATAATGCTCACTGTGCAACCCTGAACAAGTCAGATTCTGTCTCTGGCTCTCAGTGTTCTCATCTCTAAAACTAGGACTTCAACTGGACATCAGCTTTTCTATGATGTTCTAGGATTTGGTGAGAAACCAAATGACAGAATGATCTCTGTTCGTTTCCAAGGCAAACCATTTAGAATCACAGTAATCCAAGTCTTGCTAACTCTGCTAGCCTTTGCGCCCCGCTTCATTTTGTACTCCATTTCAGTATGCTTGCCTGGAAAGCCGCATGAACAGTATGAAATGGCAAAAGATATGACATATGACATTGAGAGATGAAGTCCCAGGTCGGTGGGTACCCAGTGTGCTACTGGAGAAGAGTGGGGAAATAACTCCAGCAAGAATGAACAGACGGAGCCAAAGTGAAAACAATGCTGAGCTATGGATGTGACTGGTGGTGGAAGTGAAGTCCAGCACTGTAAAGAGCGATATTGCATAGGAACCTGGAATGTTAGGCCCATGAATCAAGGTGATTTGGAAGTGATCAAACAGGAGATGACAAGAGTGAGCATTGACATTTTAGGAATCATTGAACTAAAATGGAACAGAATGGGTGAATGTAATTCAGATGAACATTGTATCTACCAGTGTGGGAAAAAATTCTTTAGAAGAAATGGAGTAACCCTCATAATCAACAAGAGTCCAAAATGCAGTACTTGGATGCAATCTCAAAAATGAAAGAATGATCTCTGTTCATTTCAGGGCAATTCATTGATGTCTTTTTCATCAAAGGGGACTGGAATGCAAAAGCAGGAAATCAAGAGACACCTGGCGTAACAGGCAGGATTGACCTTGGGATGAATGAAGCAGGGCAAAAGCCAACAGAATTTTGCCAAGAGAACACACTGGTCACAGAAAATACCCTCTTCCAACTTTATTATTCCTGTATATATTTCAAATATTTTCATTTTAACATGAAAGAAATATAAAAATTCTTTTTTCATTCTGAGGCTTTGAATCTAGTATGTATTATTTCCTTACACAGCCTGCCTCAATTTGACTGGCCACTTTTTTTTTTTAATACTTTATTCTACTTTACAATACTGTATTGGTTTTGCCATACACTGACATGAATCAGCCACATGTGTACACGATCTCCCAGTGCTGAAGCCCTCTCCCACCTCCCACCCCACACAGTCTCCCCGGATTATCCCGTACACCAGCCCCAAGCATCCTGTATCCTGTATTGAACATAGACTGGCGCTTCGTTTCTTATATGATAGTATACATGTTTCAGTGTCATTCTCCCAAATCATCCCACCCTCTCCCTCACCCTCAGAGGCCAAAAGTCCGTTCTATACCTCTTTGTCTCTTTTGTTCTCTCACATACAGGGTCATCATTACTATCTTTCTAAATTCCATATATATGTGTCAGTATACTGTATTGGTGTTTTTCTTGCTGGTTTACTTCACTCTGTATAATCGGCTCCAGTTTCATCCATCTCATTAGAGCTGAGTCTAATTTATTCTTTTTAAGGGCTGAGTAATATTCCATTGTGTATATGTACGACTGCTTTCTTATCCATTCATCTGCTGATGGACATCTAGGTTGTTTCCATGTCCTGGCTATTATAAACAATGCTGCACTGAGCATTGGGGTACATGTGTCTCTTTCAACTCTGGATTCCTCAGTGTGTATGCCCAGCAGTGGGACTGCTGGGTCATAAGGCAGTTCTATTTGCAATTTTTTAAAGGAATCTCCACACTGTTCTCCATAGTGGCTGTACTAGTTTGCATTCCCACCAGCAGTGTAAGAGGGTTCCCTTTTCTCCACATCCTCTCCAGAATTTATTGCTTGTAGACTTTTGGATCACAGCCATTCTGACTGGTGTGAAATGGTACCTCATTGTGGTCTTGATTTGCATTTCTCTGATAATGAGTGATGTTGAGCATCTTTTCATGTGTTTGTTAGCCATCTGCATGTCTTCTTTGGAGAAATGCCTATTTAGTTGTTTGGCCCGTTTTTTGATTGGGTCGTTTATTTTTCTGGAGTTGATCTGCATAAGTTGCTTATATATTTTTGAGATTAGTTGTTTGTCAGTTGCTTCATTTGCTATTGTTTTCTCTCATTCAGAAGGCTGTCTTTTCACCTTACTTATAGTTTCCTTTGTTGTGCAGAAGCTTTTAATTTTAATTAGATCCCATTTGTTTGTTTTTGCTTTTATTTCCAGTATACTGGGAGGTGGATCATAGAGGATCCTGCTGTGATTTATGTCGGAGAGTGTTTCGCCTATGTTCTCCTCTAGGAGTTTTATTGTTTCTGGTCTTACATTTAGATCTTTAATCCATTTTGAGTTTATTTTTGTGTGTGGTGTTAGAAATTGATCTAGTTTCATTCTTTTACAAATGGTTGACCAGTTTTCCCAGCACCACCTGTTAAAGAGACTGTCTTTACTCCATTGTATGTTCTTGCCTCCTTTGTCGAAGATAAGGTGTCCATATGAGTGTGGATTTATCTCTGGGCTTTCTATTTTGTTCCACTGATCTATTTTTCTGTCTTTGTGCCAGTACCATACTGTCTTAATGACTGTGGCTTTGTAGTAGAGCCTGAAGTCAGGCAGGTTGATTCCTCCAGTTCCATTCTTCTTTCTCAAGATTGCTTTGGCTATTTGAGGTTTTTTGTATTTCCATACAAATCTTGAGATTGTTTGATCTAGTTCTGTGAAAAATACTGTTGGTAGCTTGATAGGGATTGCATTGAATCTGCAGATTGCTTTGGGTAGTATACTCATTTTTACTATATTGACTCTTCCAATCCATGAGCAGGGTATATTTCTCCATCTATTAGTGTCCTCTTTGATTTCTTTCATCAGTGTTTTATAGTTTTTGATATACAGGTCTTTAGTTTCTTTAGCTAGATATATTCCTAAGTATTTTATTCTTTTCGTTGCAATGGTGAATGGAATTGTTTCCTTAACTTCTTTTTCTGTTTTCTCATTATTAGTGTATCGGAATGCAAGGGATTTCTGAGTGTTGATTTTATATCCTGCAACTTTACTATATTCATTGATTAGCTCTAGTAGTTTTCTGGTGGAGTCTTTAGGGTTTTCTATGTAGAGGATCATGTCATCCGCAAACAGTGAGAGTTTTACTTCTTTTCCAATTTGGATTCCTTTTATTTCTTTTTCTGCTCTGATTGCTGTGGCCAAAACTTCCAGAACTGTATTGAATAGTAGTGGTGAAAGTGGACACCCTTGTCTTGTTCCTGACTTTAGGGGAAATGCTTTCAATTTTTCACCATTGAGGATAATGTTTGCTATGGGTTTGTCATATATAGCTTTTATTATGTTGAGGTATGTTCCTTCTATTCCTGCTTTCTGGAGAGTTTTTTTTTTTTTTATCATAAATGGATGTTGAATTTTATCAAAGGCCTTCTCTGCATCTATTGAGATAATCATATGACTTTTATTTTTCAACTTGTTAATGTGGTAAATTACATGATTGATTTGCAGATATTGAAGAATCCTTGCATCCCTGGGATAAAGCCCACTTGGTCATGATGTATCATGACAGACAACACAGAAATACAAAGAATCATAAGAGACTACTATCAGCAATTATATGCCAATAAAATGGACAACTTGGAAGAAACTGACAAATTCTTAGAAAAGTACAACTTTCCAAAACTGAACCAGGAAGAAATAGAAAATCTTAACAGACCCATTAAAAGCATGGAAATTGAAACTGTAATCAGAAATCATCCAGCAAACAAAAGTCCAGGTCCAGATGGCTTTACAGCTGAATTCTACCAAAAATTTCAAGAAGAGCTAACACCTAACACCTATCTTACTGAAACTATTCCAGAAAATTTCAGAGGAAGGTAAACTTCCAAACTCATTCTATGAGGCCACCATCACCCTAATTCCAAAACCTGACAAAGACGCCACAAAAAAAGAAAAACTACAGGCCAATATCACTGATGAACATAGATGCAAAAATTCTTAACAAAATTCTAGCAATCCAACAACACATTAAAAAGATCATACATCATGACTGGCCACTTTTAAGTGCTCTGTGGCCACACATAGATAAGGGCTACTCTACTGAGCACTGCAGATCAAAATGCACATTAATAAATTTTTGAGAGATGTCATATATTCAGTAAAAGCTATGACTATTGCTTATTCTTCTATAAATGATTAACATAATATGGGAAGGGAAGAGAAACTGAATATCTCAATATGCCAGATTTCTATACACAGCAATTCATGTCTCCTTAAACAACCCATGCAGGTAAATGTCATTATATTATACTATATTTACTGAAGATGAAACTGAACATCAAAGGGTAGATAATTTTCCCAAACCACACAGATGCATTTATACATCCAGTGGATGCACGTAAGTTGATGTGCTTACAAATCCTTTTCTCTGTTAAAACCTTAAGATTTTCACTGAAAGAGAAAAAGTCCCAAACAAGTTAATCAGATCTCAGAATCAACTAAAATACTTTTATTCTTTTATATTTAATGAAATCACTGAAGCTTGAACATGTGATGATCAGAGGCAAGCCCCTATAGGAGATGACTTCAGATCCATGACTCTTTAAAATATTCATTGAAGTAGGAACCCTGGGGCCATTCCCCCCAGAACTAATTAGTTTTATAGCTGAAGTTTCTTTATTTATAAAATAAGAAGTGTTCTATCTGCTCTACCTATTTCATGTTTCTTTTTAAAAGGAAGACCAAAAGAAAAAGAAAGATGGAAAAACATTTCATTTCAATGGTTTTTATTCTTCTTCATTATCAGGAGTTGTTTTAACCTAGAATTTGTGTTCCTGGGTAAGATAATTATTTGCTGGTAAGCTTTTAGAGCCTCTAGGCAATGAATCATTCTGTGACCCAGGAATGAGGGGTGGCGGCATGTTCCAGGAATCCATATCCTAATTATTAAACTTTGGAGATGTAAGCAGAAAACTGTGATTGCTACTATTCAGGCACCAATCATGTCCAACTCATTGCGACCTCATGAACACAGCACACAAGGCTTCCCTGTCCATCACCAGTTCATCAAGTTTGCTCAGACTCATGTCCATTGAATCGGTGATATCATCCAACCTTCTCATCCTCTGTCATCCCCTTTTCTTCCTGCCCTCAGTCTTTCCCAGCATCAGGGTCTTTTCCAGTGAGTTGGCTCTTCACATCAGGTGGTCAGTATTGGAGCTTCAGCTTCAGCATCAGTCCTTCCAGTGAATATTCAGGGTTGATTTTCTTTAGTTTTGGAAAACTCTGATAATGAAAGATATTTCAGGAGAGAAATCTTGCAGCTAATGAATGTTCTTTTCTCCTCAGGGCTTATCTGCAAAATGGTGGAATAATCGGCACTTCCAACACCACGTAAAAACAAACATCTGCCCCAAAGACCCAGACATTGGCGTAGCCCCATTTTTTGTTATTGGAGATCTACAACCTGTCGAGGTATGTTTAGAAATCCTAAGCACTACAGAAATGTTTCAGGAAGTGGTTCTTGGAAAGGTCTATACCTTCGTCTTGAGATCAGGCTGGAGATTCTGGCTTCAAGTATGTTATCAGAGCATCTCTTCTTCTTTTAAGTCCAGGATATAGATTTTATTTATTTTTAATATAAATTTATTTATTTTAATTGGAGGTTAATTACTTTACAATATTGTTTTGGTTTTGCCATACATCAACATGAATCTGCCACAGGTATACACGTGTTCCCCATCCTGAACACCCCTCCCTCCTTCCTCCCCGTACCATCCCTCTAGGTCATCCCAGTGCACCAGCCCCAAGCATCCAGGATCATGCATCGAACTTGGACTGGTGATTCGTTTCATATGTGATATTATACATGTTTCAATGCCATTCTCCCAAATCATCCCACCCTCACCCTCTCCCACAGAGTCCAAAAGACTGTTCTATACATCTGTGTCTCTTTTGCTGTCTCACATACAGGGTTATCATTATCATCTTTCTAAATTCCATATATATGTGTTAGTATACTGTATTGGTGTTTTTCTTTCTGGCTTGCTTCACTTTGTATAATAAGCTCCAGTTTCATCCACCTCATTAGAACTGATTCAAATGTATTCTTTTTAATGGCTGAGTAATACTCCATTGTATATATGTACCACAGCTTTCTTACCCATTCTTCTACAGGATATAGATTTTAAATAAGTGAATCTGGTGTTGTAAGAAAAGAAGAAAATGTGGAATGATCTTAAAAGTCATTCAGGCTAAATCACATAGAAGGCATGGCAGTACATTCAACAAGTGCTAAATCATGAAACATCTATATATCTAGTTATGTCAACTAATTCTAGCTGTTGGAAGAAACTAAGCTGTTATTTTTAGTTTAGGTTCATTTTGGTTCATTTATACATGAAACTCAGCTCAAATGACTCATAATACACAGGACCTCGCCTCTAATTCAGATTTCTTAAGGAAAAGAAAAAGGAAGGCAAACTCCAGGATGTCTCAGCTGTTGACTTTCTTAAACCTCAGCTTAAAAACCAGCATGTAAGGATTATTACCAAGATTTTTAGTCTGCTTTCAAGATAGAAGGCATAAGGATAACCACAGAAAGGTATCTTTTCTTGAGAAGAAATGATGGATCCTGAGAATTAAGTGCTTAGGAAGAGGCTCTATCTCCTTCTGGAAGAATTTAGGAGCTTTCTAAAAACAAAGGAGTGTAGCTTGGTCACTTGCTGTGTAACCAGAATTGTGCAACTTTCTCAAAATGGGTTTTCCCAATTTGAGAAGACAACCTTCTTCCAATTAGGGGAAAAGTCTCCTGCCGAGATTTAAAGAAAAAAAGAAAGAAAGAAACCTTGACTGTAGTTTTCAGTCAGTTGTTCTTCACAATGACTCCACAAACAAGTCAGAGCTCTCCAAAGTTTGCAAACTCCTAAAGTGAAGTCGCTCAGTCCTGTCTGACTCTTTGTGACCCTATGGACTGTAGCCCCCAAGGCTCCTCCACCCATGGGATTTTCCAAGCAAGAATACTGGAGTAGGTTGTCATTTCCTTCTCCAGGGATCCAACCTGGGTCTCCCACATTGCAGGCAGACTTTACAGTCTGAGCACCAGGGAATCCCTGTGAACTCCTCGGCTGATCACTAAACTTATGACATTTTGACTTCTCTCCTCATTCCCTCACAGCAATGGAGATTTGTCTCACTGGAGTTCATGAGGCAGCCTGGCCCACTCCAGAAGTCCCTTCTGTAGAACTGTATCCAGATCACATGCTGCCTCTTCACAGAAGATGCAGACATCACTCCTCCATCATTCGAGAGACATATCCCTTGAGGCTCAGGTTTCTATTTACTATAATTTCAAAGCCAGTGCACACCACATTACTTACAATCAGTCAGTCTCTATATTCAGTTGTTTTACAACAAAACTAATTCTGATAAGCCTTAAATATTTCTGTTCTTCCATTTTACTGTCAGTCTTTCTACCACTTTCTTCAAACATTCATTTCTTTAACAAGTATTATTTACATCCTCTAGGGCCAGGTCCTGTGCTCATGCTCTGGAAAAGTTAGACTTCTCCTTTGGAACCATATTCAAAAATCAATCCTTTACCTACATTTGCCAGCTCTCCAAAATTCTCCACCGACTCCTCTCTTTTAAGTTTCCTACCACTTAAATATCTAGAAGCTTGGGAGTAACTGCAAATAACTATCATTACTTTATCACCATGACATTTATTTTTATTTATGATAGTAAGAGAAACAAGGGTCAAGTCTAATATCCAAATAACAGAAGAAATATATAGAAGGGAAGGTGTCAAAAGAATGGGAAAAGCAAAAAAATAAACATGGCTCACAATGTTTTAACGGAACATAAGGTAAAATTATAGAGGAGGTTTGAATTATCATTCGTTCATTAATTCCTTCAACTAAACATTTATTAAGTGTCTCTTAGGCTATAGAGATAAACCATTACTTCTATGCCTCCTCTCAAGATAGTTGCTGCTTTTGTGCATTTGGGCACAGACTAAATTAACTAAGAAGACTCCTAGGAAATGACTCAAATTCCCAGTGGTAAGATTATATATTATCAAGTCTTAAAATGAGTAAACCACAGCATGAGATCCATGATGGAATTAAAGGATGAAACATGAAGTAGATACTAGAGGTTATGACTATGTGTTTTAAAATGTAACCATTCAACAAACATCTGTTAAATGGATGAATGGATACAAGCAAACTGAGCTTCAAGCAGAATTCTAAGCACACAGGTTGAAGAAGACCTTGAAAACTTATCAGAAATATTTATCTTCTATCACCATTCCATTTACACCAGGACAAAAATTTTTAAATGGCTCCCAAGGGAATAATAATAAATGATCACAATCCTTAAATTCAAATGGAATAAACCATCCCTGCAAGAATTGCCCACATTTAAATAAAGAAAAAGGCACCACAATATTTCCTTTCCCTTCAGTTCTGGTTCCTCAGCGCCTTCAGTTTGACAGTAAATGAACTCTGGCCAGATGGCTCTTTCCATAGAGATTCTACACACACACACACATGCACATGCACACAGACAGACACACATGCACATATGCACACACACACATAAATGCACACAGACACACACAGAGACACACACACATGCACACACACACATACAGAGACACACACACATAAGCACACAGACATACACACAGACATATACACACAGACACACACACACATACACTCATACACACAGACACACACAGAGACACACACATATGCACACACACACACGTGCATGCACACACGCACGTTGCACACACACACACAGACACACCCTTGAGTATAATAACAGAAGTCTATATTGTTCTTACTTTCATTTTACTCTCTCTTCATTCAGTATGGCAAGAACAGAATCAGATTCATCAACTACGAGAAGCAGCACCTGTTCTTCTGCATGGGTGAGTCACCAGAGAGCCACAGTCCTTATCATCCCATTTCCTTGAAGCAAACAGTTGTCAAGCCAGAAGGCATGACTGAAATCCTCCCACAGATGTTGTGCCTCAAAAAAAGCAGCCTGTTTTATTTCAGACTTACTTGGGTGGGATCTAAAGAGGGAAACAGAAGAGTGATTGGGCATGCTTAATGGGCATCTCATCACTCTGGCTACTGTACAGGGAAGGAGATGGTCCAGGAAGGATGGGAGGCAGGATGCCAGTCAAGGGGTCTGGTATCTGTGACTCTCGTCCTGGATAAACTAAATGCAATACTTATCAAGAAGAAAAGGATAGTGGTATATGGATAGGGGAAAAACTAGGGAAAGAATGTTCAAGCACTGACAGTAGGTGCCAGAAAAAGCAGAGACTCATGAACAAAAGTCACCTGTAGAGCTTCTGTGTGGAAGAAAGTTGACTGTTCCCACAGCCTACATACAGCTGTAGAAGGTATTTGAGTGGACAGACAGACACACACACACACACATACACACACACACACATAATAAGACAGGTCTGGATATGTTCTAGGCTTGAGAGAAAATACGGTAGCTGAATAATGCTAATACCAATAAAAATATTAGAAGCAAAAGTGGTTCACTCTTAACCAAGTCAAACTCATGATTGCTCACGAATAAAAGTTTAGGACCCCCAAATATGCTCATTTGAAACACGCTTACTCATTTGGAAAAGAAACCCAAATTAGGAAAGATTCCAAACATTTCCTATAGATCAGTGGTTCTCAGCTAAGAGCACTGCTGCCCCCAGTGGGATGTTTGACAGTGTATAGATGCTTTTTGATTATCACAACAAAGGGGGAGGGATGGTATTGACACCCCTGGGGCGGAAGCCAGGGATGTTATGAAATGTCTTATAGTACACAGAACAGCCCTGAACAATAAAGAATTATCTGACCCTAAAATGCCAACAGTGTTAAGATTCAGAAAGTGTTGCAGATGATCTGGCTTGCCCAGACACTGGCCACCTGTCATCTGTCTCGTGCCTAACTGGGATGGCCTGTGAGTCCTTATTCTGAGACACGAGGCTCAACCACCACTGCAGCCTCTTCCAGTGCTAGGATTCTGAGGACTCCTCCTCTTTCATGACCAAAACGGGTGCGGAGGACATTGGTGCCCCCGTTTGAAAGGGAACTCTTCCAGCCCAGACAGATGTATGTTCACATAAGAGAAAACTGTTGGAGTCTCTTGTCTGAACTCTCCTCTTGTGTGTAGTAAAAGAATACAGCCTTAGCTTATGAGGAATGGATGAATACTGTAGCTTCACTGCAGAATGCCCAGCTTACAAACCACACCGTTTTCAGGCGCTGTTTCATTTTGTCATTTTCTTTCAAATGTCTTCAACGTAGTATGACAGGTACAAATGAGTCATACTCAACCTGTCAGAGAGAGATGAGGCTTGACATTTCATAAAGGTGGTGAGACAGCTTTCATGCAGATTCCTGTAGTAGCAAAAGGTACTTCAGTATATGCTGAGCTCAGCTCTCCAGAAATGAAAGCTGAGAGACTTAAAACATGGGGACATGCTAAAGGAAATTAGTGAAAGAGGATAAAGGGAGGGGAAGCTGGTCATGTGGTTAAGCCACGTGTGTCTTCTCACTGGTGCTTATCAAAGTCAAACTCCTACCCTCCCAGAGGCTACAGGACAGAGCCCGATCTTCAAAGTTGTATTTCAAAGGGATAACTCCCAAGTCCTTGAGAAAGACATTTCTGGGTCAGAGAAGATCCATCTCAGAGGGATAGATTAAGAATTTTATAATTGTAAGTTTTCTAACAATTGAAGAAAAGGAGGTCAGAAGCTTACTGAACAAGCAGTAAGTTCTTTGGACAGTCTTGAACTTTTTCAGGCAGGGACTTTAAGGTGTCGATGTCATCCCAGGAGCACGGCCTTGAATTGTTCTTAGAAACTATTTCTAGCATTTGTGTGAGTCTCTTAGTGTGTAGGGTGGAGAAAATCATTTGTGCTGACAGTTCACAGACTCTGAAAATCTATGGGTCACATTTGAAGCCTAGTTAGGACGGGACTCAGAGCATCTGACTAAATTTTGATCAAGAAGAGAGTTGTCAAAATCTGAAGGGTCTCCATATGACTCCTACCTGCTCCAGGCAACTTCACTGGTCCTGGGGGAGACGCAGGTATGCTCTGTATCTGCCACCTCAACATATTGGGACAGGGCCCAACATGAAGGATCATGAAGAATTGAAGGATTCCAGGGACTTTGAGAAAACGTGAAAGCTGATAGCAGAAGCCCTTCCAAGATGCCTTCATGAAATGACTCAGATCTTCAAAGCTTCCCTAGTCTCCTTAAGGGAGCTTGAACCAAAGTCCCAGTTCACCCTCAGAGACTCTAAAAGCCCAGCAGCATCCAGGATGTGGTTGTGGATCTCCACCTTGCATCCTTCTCAGGGGCAATATTCCAGGGGTAGCATGTTAGGAGATCAGCTCCCACTAGGAATCAATCTGCTCATTTGTTCACTACCTTCTTGGGTTTTTTTCTTTTTTTCTTCTTCTTTTTCAGTTTCCCCCTTTTTGATATCAGTAGTTTTCAACCTGGAGTCCATTCTAGAGATGTGCCGCAGGAGGTACTGGGAGGTGAGTAACTCTATTCCTTCTCTAGAGCTAGATCAGGCTGGTAGAAAAGGGGAAAGGCAAGTGCTTGATCCTTTCCAGATGCAGCTTCCTTGAGTATAGGGATATAAGACTTAACCAGCTTTATTTCTACTAGCTTAACTTTCAAGCACTTCTTTCTGCAGGACATTGCTGGGGTCATCACCTTTTATATCCGCTATTTCATCATATTCGGTCCTTTCTACGGAATCTTCGGAACCATGGTGCTCATATATTTAGTCAAGTAAGAAAACAATAATATTATCTTACTCTTATTGCCTGGATGGTCCTGTTACCTTCCTTGCTTGATCTATTTATGATTAGAAAAGGTTTGCAGATTATGACACCAGACTGCATTCTTGTAGCTGAGACATTTCAAGAAAATGTGGGATAAAACAGCTGAAATAGTTGAATGAGTTTCTGGGAAACTGAATTTACCCAATCTTGCCTTTTTCCCCCTTGATTAATTCCCAATTACAGTATAGTATTCCCTCAGCATCTGAGGAGGATTAGTCCCTGGACCCACCTCAGTTACCAAAATCCAAAGATATTCCAGCCCCATAGTCATCTATCCATATATGTGGTTCCACAACTGTGGAACAACCACTAATCTTGTAGCATTGTGTGTTTTCTTAAAAATATCCATATTTAAGTGGACCTGCATGTTTCTCAAAGGTCAACTGTATTCTGCCTGATCACCAAGTCCTTCAAACTGTAATCCAGCTGGACATCATAATTCTTACCAAAGATAACAGGTGGCCAATCTTTTTAATTTATTTTACAACTAGAGATTTTCCCCAAATCAAAATGACTTTAAACTGAATAACCCTCTTCAGCTTTCCAATTTACTCCTTCTTCATTCATTTGCATCACTACTAATAAAATAAAGGTGGCTACTATGCATCAGGCAATTTGCTAAAGGCTTTACGTTGTGGGCTTTCCTGGTGGCTCAGACAGTAAAGTGCCTGCCTACATTGTGGGAGACCCGGGTCAATCCCTGGGTCAGGAAGGACCCTTGGATAAGGAAATGGCAACCCACTCCAGTATTCTTGCCTGAAAATTCCATGGATGGAAGTGCTGATGGGCTACTGTCCATGGGGTTGCAAAGAGTCAGACACAACTGAGCAACTTCATTCACTTTACATGCATTATTTTATTTGATGTAATCAAAAATGCACAACCAGGCAATGTAGATAGTATCAATTTCATTTTTCTGATAAGAGAACTAAAGTTCAGAGAAATTAAATCACTTACTCAAAAGCAAATAAGGGCCAGTGGCAGTGCCAAATCAGAGCTTGTACCCAGTTCTATTTGATGACAACAGCCAAGCTGTCAGTCACTTTGCATATATCCTTAATTTGTTGTTGCTTTAGTCTCTAAATCATGTCTGACTCTTCTGTGACCCTATGGACTGTAGCCTGCCAGGCTCCTCTGCTCTGGGGATTTCACAGGCAAGAATACTGGAGTTGGTTGCCATTTCTTTGTCCAGGGGATCTTCCCTACCCAGGAATCAAACCTGGATCTCCTGCTCTGGCAGATGGAATCTTGACCACTGAGCCAGCAGGGAAGTCTGGCCTTCAGTTATCTAGGTATCTTCTGAGCCTTGCACCAGTGCCTCCAGAAAATACTGGGGACACTGCTCTGGTACAGTAGGCTGAAAGACAGGTAGTGTGACTGAATAGCTAGTATGCCATCTTTAGATATAAAAGGTCCGCAAAGATGAAAAACAACCAACCACCACATGATTGGAACCCTTGAGTCACTGCCATTTCCTCTACTGCTCAGCCAGATCTGCCAGTGGTTACACAAGCCCAGTGACTGGAACTTAGACTCCCCAAGGAGTGATCATATCTTCTTATTCTCTTAAAGGTGTTTTGAAAGTCCCTGGATTATATATACTACCCAGATGAGCCACATACCAATGAAAATCAGCAAAGAGGAGAACCAGGACTGGTTCAGCTCTCAGGTAATAATGCTGTTCCTGGGAAAACATTCACCAAAGCATCCTGATTGCTGTCTGCTTACCTCAAATAATGTTTATTGGAGGCTTGCCAGGGGCCAGGCGCTGTCAACTGTTTTGCATGTAACTACATGAGATGTAGCTACATGTACCTACGTAGTCAGAATATTCCCACTTTACAAATGATAACATTGAGGTATGAAGGAGCTGCATAGCTTGTGCGAGATCACACAGCTAATAAGCGGCAGAAGCAGGTCTTGTTCATTTATCTGGCCACACTGTGTGGCAGGCAGGGTCTTAGTTCTCCTACCAGGGATCAAACCTGTGTTGAGCACACAATCTTAACCAGTGGACCAGTGGAAGTTCCCTAGAAGCAGGTTTAAAACCTCAGCAGTTTGATTTCAGAAACTTGGCTTTTAACCAAGGCTTAATAAACTACAGTCCAAGGGACAATCTAGCCCAGTTTTTATTTTTTATTTTTAAGTTTTATTGGAACACAGCCACACTCATACATTACGTATTCTCTATGACAGCTTTCATTCTAAAACAGCAGAACTGCGTAGCTGTGATGCAGAATTGAAACATTTACTGTGCGGCACTTTACAGGCAAGGTTTACTAAACCTGCCTCAACATGATGCAATCTTTCAATGAATCTCACACTCCTAGAATAACAGAAGGGAGAACCCTGGAATCCCCCTCATTTCACTGTACAGAGAGTGGGGCCCAGAGAGGAGACTCAGCATTCTCAGCAAACATGCTGTTAACGATTAAAAGATTCATGACCCACGCAGAATACCACTGCTTCTGAAGCCTGACCCTGGCTGTGCTGTGATTAACTGGAGAATCCAGTCATCATACTGCTTCCTTCTCCATGCTCATTTCCAAATTCAGTGGACATTCCACACAGTAGTGGTTCTCAATCTTTTGGTCAGGAAAACACTCTTCAAACTTATTGAGAACATAAAAGACCTTTCATTGCTGGAGGTTATATCCACTGATACTTACTGTATTTGAAATTGAAACTGAGAGTTTTTAAATATCTATTAATTAAAATAACACGATAAAGCCGATAAAGGTTAACATCAGAGTGATTACATCATCCCATGTTTAATAGCCTCTGGAAAAAATCATGCTATAAGCATGCATGAATGAGAATAAAAAAGGCAAATACTGTCTCAGAAGTATTATGGGGATCATTTTGACCTTGAAGATCCCCTGAAAGTGTCCTAGGGACCCCAAGGTGCTCTAAAGTACACGCAAGGAAACCTGACATAGACCAACTGCATAAATACCATTCAAAATGGCAACAACCCCAACAAGAATCAAATCTTAGAAAGGCACTGAATAAAAGTCACATTCATAAGCATTCTAAATAGTCTGGAGAATCCTATGAACTCTGTACAAAATAAAATACATTAGATTAAAAAGGAAGCTACTTGTATATATTAATAAATGTATTTATATGCACAAAACCCTTGATCTAAGCCCTTGCATGCGTTATTCCCCATTTAGAAGTCCTTTAAGTCTATTCTGTAGTAATAATATTCAAACTCCTATAATTTCTACCAGAGCCCTACAATCCCGCTTCCATCTTTCAAAGTCCTTACTCATGATACCTTAGTCTTCTGATTTTGAGGGCTCATAGTGACTTAGTTCTCTCAGATCCTATTCACTTCTTCATATCTGTTGCCTTATCAATACTTCTTAGAAAAATGCCTTATTTCCTTTATAACTGTAAGGTCCCTGAGAACTGGGACTTATTTTTATCCCTCATGGTTTGTTACATAAAATACGTACTCAATCAGCATTTGTTGAATGATGGATAAACAAAAGAATAAAAAAATATCTTGTTTGATACGAGTTCATTTATATCTAATGTAAGCTTTTTCTCTGTAGGTCTTGGCCACCTGTAACGTTGAACAGTCCTTTTTCAATGACTGGTTCACTGGGCACGTGAACTTCCAAATTGAGCACCAGTGAGTAAGAGAAATAGTTTATGATAAAGGGCAAGGGCTGTCACTAATAACTGCCCTCCATATAGTCCAGAGAGGAGCAGCAGACTTGTAATCTTAAGGGAAAAATGAACCAGGATTCTCTAAAGGATGCTATTTTCCAATTAACTGCAATGATAGATAAGGGAAGAAAGAAATGAAGGAAGTGTCACAATTGCAAGTAAATGGAGTGAAATCTTAGAAAAGTATCAGTGACTCAGTTTCCAGATTCCTATGGGCTTAGGAAATGGTGATGTCTTTGCATTTTCTTTGTTGGCAAAACCTAAGAAAAATCAGGACACTTGAGTAACCAACTTGTGTTCAAACTTAACTATGCTATAATTCAAATATTGATTTATCTGTGTCTTTAGAGCCAAGTTTACAAAATAACTAATGAAGTGGAGTCCCTGCTGCAATTTATACATGATATCTGAAAATACTTGACCAATGGGTCAGTTACAGAGAGAAAATAGGTAGTTCACACCTTGATGCAAGTTAAAACACTGAGAGTCAATTTCTCCAGAGTGTCAGGGGAAAGGCTTTCCACATTCTCTTTGTCTAACCATGTGAGTCTATGATAGTCAAAGAAAGAACAAGACCTTTGTTTGTTCAAGGAATTTTTTTTCATTCTATCTCTCATATCAGGGCTTGAAAATTTCAACAAAACAAAACAAAAGATTATTACTCATAGTTTTATTAAAGGAGAGGTTTACATCTAAGACGATCATCTGGGAGACTAATGAAAACTTGGGATTAAAAAAATCCATCTCTCCTCACTTCTTATTCCTTTCCTGGGACTTTTAGCTATTTACCATTACTTTACTTTGCCGACTAAGGTCCGTCTAGTCAAGGCTATGGTTTTTCCAGTGGTTAGGTATGGATGTGAGAGTTGGACTGTGAAGATGGCTGAGCACCGAAAAATTGATGCTTTTGAACTATGGTGTTGGAGAAGACTCTTGAAAGTCTCTTGGACTGCAAGGAGATCCAACCAGTCCACTCTGAAGGAGACCAGCCCTGGGATTTCTTTGGAAGGAATGATGCTAAAGCTGAAACTCCAGTACTTTGGCCACCTCATGCGAAGAGTTGACTCATTGGAAAAGATTCTGATGCTGGGAGGGATTGGGGGCAGGAGGAG
Source organism: Nanger dama (assembly GCA_917880005.1). Taxonomy (NCBI): domain Eukaryota; kingdom Metazoa; phylum Chordata; class Mammalia; order Artiodactyla; family Bovidae; genus Nanger; species Nanger dama. Next base: position 78,750 of record CAKJTW010000184.1, on the reverse strand, counting down.
AAGGGGATGACTGAGGGTGAGATGGCTGAATGTCATCAGTGACTTGATGGACGTGAGTCTGAGTGAACTCTGGGACTTGGTGATGGACAGGGCGTCCTGGCGTGCTGCAACTCATGGGGTTGCAAAGAGTCGGACACGACTGAGTGACTGAACTGAACTGAACTGAATATACATTCATCTATTCTTGCTAAGGAAGGTAGAAAGACAGAGACTCAAACAGAGATTAGTAGGGGCGGGGCAGGCAATTCAGTATCTCCAGTTCTCTAGGTAGTTCTAAATGGTAGAAAGTTCTAAATGATAAACTTTCATTAGATTGGGCCAAAAATAACGAGTTAATGGAGCTAAAACATATTCTCTTAGTTCTTCCTAAACATCTGCCACCCACAAGGCTTGGAGAGGTTTAAGGGATAAGATGAGTCTGGCAGCAAGTTTAATTTCCCAGAACAAAAGTATTGTGCAAGGTCAAGGTTGGGTCTACGTGGCTGATACCATTTTATTTTGTAAAAGGGGAAAGGGAACTTTGGGTTTCTCCTTGGGTCTGAGAAGTTTTATATCTCCTTTCTCTTTTTCCCTAGTCTATTTCCCACAATGCCACGCCATAATTATCACAAGGTGGCACCTCTGGTGAAGTCACTGTGTGCCAAGCATGGACTACCATATGTGAATAAGCCCCTGTTGAAGGCATTTGGAGATATTCTCAGGTAATAACAGTCCCTCGACCCACAGCTCTCATTTCCCATCACTGTTGGTCCCCAGACTCTTCACTGCTTTATGAATCATTCAGCCAATAGCTATTTACTAAGGAACATTCATGTGCCCAGCATGGACATGAGGCTCTATACAGAACAACACTAACACAGGAATGATAACAGTCATTCCTACCATTTACCTGCTGCCTTCTGAGTACTTCTTAGTGAAAATACCTTGACACCCTACTAAATTTCAAGCTTCTCATAAACCAGGGTTCTGTATTATTTGTCTTTGTATCACCCACGGAGACTTGACATGCTTTAGAACTTAACTGGTGGGAGGGACTCTCAAATCATCTGGTCCAAGGTTGCAAACTAAGATGCTTTCAAGGTCTGGTGGGACAGACAGGGATGACTCTTCCTATAGGAACTGAGAATCCATACTCATCCTGAAGCATTCACAGTTCCCTAGATGATCCTGTGCTTGTCAAATTAACTGCCAAAAGCTTGGTTGCAATTTTTTTTAAGATTAGGAAAAAGAAAAACAGTATCCTATTAATATGAATAAATAATCCAGCAAGGCTAGACCTAGTCATATCAGATCCCTGAAGAGTGATCCATCTTCACTTTCTACCATTGCCCTCCTCCTTTCCTGCCCTCCAGATATCTGTCCTCCCTACAGTTGCTACATAACTCCCTGCCCCTTACCATGACACATCCTTGGTCACCTTTTCTTCTACCAGAATAATCTTCCAACTTGCCACCCGCCTCCTGTCACCTTCTCAAGTTCCATTCACTCTCCAAAGCTCATCTGAAATGTCTTTTCTTCATCTCAGTCCTCCCTTGCCCCCAAGACTACACCTGTCACATGCTTCCGTTCTCCTGTCTGACCTTTATCACAATCATGATTAAATAGCATATTGGGTAATATGTGTCTCCCAATGCAGACCAAGAATTCCAGGTGGACAAGACTCTCATCACTCCTATTCACTCCTGTATCACCAGAGCCTAGAAAAATATTTCACTTTATAAAGTAGGAAAGGTAGGTGGATATAGGATGAGTTGGTTTTATAGTTATATGATTTATCTTATAGAGATTCAGCAGAGCTTTTTCTTTTAATACTGGAGAAAAGGGAAATGATGCTTTGGAGTACAGAAAAGCATATAACAAAAGAAAATCTCAATCTCCTCCATATAGAAAATGTGAATTCACCTTCTAAAACATAAATCAGTGTATTTGACTCCCTCCACCGGGCAAGATAGAAAGAGGTCTTTCAGATATAGCTGAAAATGACAGCGTTGTAAAGTATTAAGTAAAAGAGCAAATGTTCCATGAAGTAGCTCCTTTGACCTGAATCTCACCTACTCATGATTTTGTCTGCTCCTCTTGCAGGGCCCTGAAGAAGTATGGAGCCCTCTGGAAGGAGGCTTACCACACACATCCAGAAACATAATCCAGATGTGCTGGTGCCAAAGATAAAAACTACAGGCCCCAAAAGGGTCACTTGTGCTAAAGCCCATGATACCAAACCTCTATAATACCTGACATAATTGCACTTGAAGCCTTCACCAGAAATATAATCTTAATCAACTAGTCTGGAATTTTGGGGTAGGCAATGTGGTGATAATCTGTTGCATTTTACTCCTTCTCCATCCCTGCTCCTGGCCCAGCGCAAGATGATATATATATATATCTGCATGATAAAACCCTTGTAATCCCTCCCCCTCAAAAAAAAAAAAAAAAAAAGGTGTCTGCCCCAAATATACTTTGCTGATGGCTTCCTTGCCTCTCCTTTCTTCCTTTAAACACCTTCCATTTGCACAACCCCGCAGAACACCCTTCTGTTTAATAACTGGGATACTGCTTGATTCAGAAGTCATTGAATAAAGCCAATGAAGTCTTCAAATTTACTCAGTTGAAGTTTTTTTTAACAGTTTGTTCAATAAACTTCCCAGAGGAAGACATGAAAGCCTATTACTTTCACAATTTCCCAGATCACTGAGCATGACATTCAAATTCAGAAAATCAATCCTGTGGATCATGTCTGCCCTCTGCTGACTGGCCACATGGATAAAGATGGCTTAACTGGGCAGAATTCCATTTAAACTAAATGACTCATGAGTGTTATGTTACAGTCCTACCTGAAATTCTTCAATGGATTCCCATTTCTCTTGGAATAAAGTTGCAATCTGAAACCTGGTGATTGCCAACAGACTACCAGCATTGGCCCTCCTCCAGGAACCTTGCCCCACCTTGTACAGTCCCTCCTTCAACTTCAGCCCCAGGCAGCCAAAGTAGGCACAAGGGAAGAATTTTTGACCTCAAATAACACCCAAAAACTAAGTCTCCATACCACCTCCAGGGAACCAAAGGATCAAGACATGACTGGAATTTGAAAGCCAGAATCCTTTCTGAAGTGAAGGGTTCTTTCAGAAGTGAAGGGTTCTCCATCCGAAAAGATACCATGTTGAATCTTCAACCATATCCCATCATAAATGGACAAGTTACAAAATCCACTAACTGAAACCTGCTTCACCAACATTTCTGCCAACTAATACATCCTCCACCAAATCATAATGTTTAACCAAATCTCAGATCAAAGACACAGATTTGAGCCCTCCCCACGTCTCCTTGCCAGCTGACCTCAAGATAAAACTCTTCTCAAAAGCTGGTGCCATAGTATTGGTTTCTACATGCTTCAAGTAGTGAGCTCTTTGCTTGGTAAAGATTTTAGGGAAGCCTCCCCATTAATTCAAGGCCTCCTTTTGATATATTCCGTAGTAATTACTAAAGGTATAATTTTACATCCATTTATGCGATTCCTTAGTTTTCCACTGTAACCTGCAATATCCATAAGAGTAGAGACTGTCTAACATGATAGAGACACTTAATGACAATGTACAGAAGAAAAGAAGGGAGGGAGGGGAGGGAGCTGGAGAGAAGAAAGGAAGGAAGGAAAGAAGGAATTTGTCAACTACAAATTGGCACTTGACAGCTACCTCTACAAGGAATAAATCAAGTGCCGCTGCAGCTGCTGACATCCAATACCCTCTGAAAGGAATATACAGTGGAGAACAGGAATGAGGCACTCTGTGCTCTTGGAAAAACTGGCAGGACAGGTCTTCAGATAGATATTTTTAGAAGAAGATTTTATGAGCCCAATTATTACATCACTTCATATCCAGAAAAGCACTAAACTCATTAATGGTGAATTTGCTCATTTTAGCAGCAAATCTCTGCCAAAATGTGTGCATGACTGCAAGTGCCCCCTTCACTAAAATCATATATAACACTTACCTTATCCCCTAACAAGACACTGAACTTTTTTCAGAGATAAAAGAACAAAACTGAAAGTCAGGCAGAAGTTCCTCTTTGGAGCAGTTTCTCAGAGCTATCAGAAATCCTGTCTCCCAGGCTGTAGTCCTCATTTTGCCCCAACAAAACTTAACTCACAGCTCTCATACTGGGCCTTTCTTTCAGTCTACAGAAGGAAGGGAAGGAGGGAGGAAGGAGGCAGGAAGAAAAAGCTGTGTGTAAATGTTGCTGTTGTTCAGTCTCTAAGCTGTGTCCAACTCTCTTTGTGACCCAATGAATTGCAGCACACCAGGATTCCCTGTCTTTCGCTGTCTCCCAGGGTTTGCTCAAACTCATATCCATTGAGTCGGGGATGCCATCTAACAATCTCACTCTCTATTCCTCCCTTCTCCTGCCCTCAGTCTTTTGCAGTATCAGGGTCTTTTTCAGTGAGTTGACTCTTCAAAAATAGGTAGCCAAATATTGAAGTTTCAGCATCAGTCCTTCTAATGTATATTCAGAGTTGATTTCCTTTAGGATTGGCTGGTTTAATCTCCATGATCTCCAAGGGACTCTTGAGAGTCTTCTCCATCACCACAATTGAAAAGCATCAATTCTTTGGTGTTCAGTCTTCTTAATGGCCCAAATCTCACATCTGTACATGATTGCTGGAAAACCATAGCTTTGACTATATGGGTCTTTGTTGGCAAAATGCTTTAACTATAATTCCTTCTAATTAGAGAGTAAGATAAATTTTATCAAGTTTATGAAGAGCATTTCTACATTCTAACTCTGAATTATTAAAATTCTTAGCAATAGTTATGAGTATCTTCTAAGCAGCAAGTACTGAGTTGTACCCTTCATAAATATTATTCCATTTAGTCCTCACAACAATTCCAAAGGGCAAGTTTTATAATTAATCTCATTTTATAGATAAAAACATGAGACTTAAGGGAGGCCAAGCAACTTGCCTGATGACACAGGTAAGTTGAGTATAGTCTCAGACACAGGGATGTCTGACTCCGTAGTCAACACTCATTAACCTTCAAGAAACCAAAAGTAAAGGGGAATTAAATGGCATTACAAGTCATGAGCAGTGGCCACACCTGAACTGTAATAGCTTCTTAGAAGCTGATGGAATAAGCATTAAAGTAGTTATCATTCCACCTCACCTGGGGAGGGAAGGACACAGGGAACATACGATAGGTACAGCAGCAGCACAGTAAGGATGCCTGTTGGCTAGCCTCTACTCCCCAACCTTAAAAGAGTATTATTCACCTCAGAGAAATTCACTGGGAGAGAATCAAGCAGAGATTTATCCTTTCAGAAGGAACAGACACTGTAAAATCCATGGAAGAACAGAATGGAGAAATGGATTTGAGTCCATTTGCACTTACATACCATGAATTCAGCCTGGGAAGAATTCACCTTCCTTGGGCTTTTCTCTGATACTCTAATTCCTTGAAATAGCCTCCCTCCTTTTCATAAAATCAGGTAGTGAAATATTCCCTACATTTTCAGTCGGGCATTAGATAAGGGTAATTGATTGGATTAGAAGTCAGGAACCTCAGTCCAAATTTTAGCTCCTCAATACCATACCATGAAATTGGCCGTGTCTCTTACACATTGCCTCGATCTGTGAAATAGGTGGGTGCATAATATTACCTGGCTTATTTGCAACATAGCATTGTTGAAAAAAACAAATAAAGTAAGGCAAATAGAATACTTTCATAAGCCATGAACACTCATCCACATGCTGGTTACTGTTATTAATGTAATGATGGTTCCTCCCACCCTGGACCCATCAAAAGCAAGAGTGGCCCCAAGGTCAACAAGATTCACAGGACAGAAAGACAGGGAACCATCTTAACAATCCCAAGGGCACATTTCCTTAGATGAGAGAATTATGAGTCGTAAGGAGACAATGATTTCTCCTATTACAACAGGTAACTGGGAGTCGCCTTCCACTTCTGACTTTACTCAGTCCCCTGGAACCAGCAGCCATATCTTAAGCCAGAGGAATAGTGAGTCATGGGCTTTAGTTTTCCCAACTTTCAACTAACCATGTGAGTGCACAACTCTTTACTGGAAATCATACCAAATATATCACTTGTTGCTTAAACAATATACTGTAAAGTATTTTCTTGACTATTTCCCTGCTAATCATCCACCTGAAGGACATAGAAAGTATAGATTAAAAGTAAACTCTACCCAGAGGAGGAATATACACAGGTACTTTTTCTTTCCCACATTCATTTATGAAAATATGCATAAAGCCAGTCATGTTGAAAGAATTAACCAGTGAACATCTATCTGTTCAGCTATCATCCAAATTTTGATGTTACATTTTAGTAAACTTGTTTTATTTTATATCTATCCATCTGTCTCTCTATCCATTAATCTATCTCTAAATTTTCAGGGGCTTACTTATACAACTAAACCTCAGATTATGCAAACAACAAAATTCATTTCTCATCTTCAATAAAGAATTTTGTAGCAGCTTCATCTTTAAGGGAGTTTTATCGGAATGTTGCTGTGTGAAGGGAATATAACATTGTTAACACTGTGGAAAATAAATTAACTCAGTATAAACCTTCTTGTGCAGTAATTTATCCTTCATTATTTATCGAGCTTTCAATATTTATTGAGCACTTACCATGTGTCAGACTTGGATCAGATGATGTGAACAAGAGATCCAGGAGCCTAGGTTCTTGAAGCTCACAATCTAGTAGAAAAAAACTTAAATAAATAAATGGAAGTAAAACCAAGGTCATCACATCTGAAGAAAACAAAAAGTGTTTTGAGAGTGATAAGCAGGAACTAAACAAAATAAGGAAGGTCATGGAAAAGTGACCATAAGAAGAATATGAAGGAGCCTGCAATCAGATTCTAAGGAGCAGCGGCATCAGCCAAGTGCAAAGGCCCTAAGGCAGGAATCAACTTCTGTTCAAAGAACACAGCAGGAGGCTGAATGACAGGGGAATAGTGTCCCAGTTTTCTCCTCAATATTACTTCATTTCTTCGTGTATTTTGCCTTGGCTTTTCAGAGGCAGTCAAAAATAATTTTCTAGATAAACAACAAGGATAAATTGTAGAGTACAGGGAATTATAGCCATTATCTTGTAATAATTTTAGTGGGGTATAAACTTTAAAAATGCTGAATCATCATGATGTATACCTGGAACTAAAATTAATATTGTGAATCGATGATACTTCAATGAAAAATAATAAAAGTATTTTCTATTATGTGCACAAGCACAGTCTTCTCGGGAAACCCTCCCAGATTTAACTGACTAGGTTAAATCTCCTTTCATGCGCTCTGTGTCCTGTGTGCCTCACTTATACAACTTATTTCTGCCTGTGCAACCACTGAAAACTGAAAACACCAGGAGGGTAGTGACCACCCTGTATGTTGTTATCATTTCATCACCAGGCCCAGTCCAATGTTTGGTACTGACCAGGTGTTCAATAAATGTTTTAAATAATAATTAGTTAATCATTCTTCTCATGACAGGCACTCCAAAAATTCCTTGTAATTGCTGTCTAGAATCCAGCTGTAATCCTGATGTTCTCTGTCCCATATGGAGATTTAAAAATAATAACACTCCTCAGTACAGTTCAGTTCATTCACTCAGTCGTGTCCAACTCTTTGCGACCCCATGAATCGCAGCACACCAGGCATCCCTGTTCATCACCATCTCCCGGAGTTCACTCAGACTCACGTCCATCAAGTCCATGATGCCATCCAGCCATCTCATCCTCTGTCGTCCCCTTCTCCTCCTGCCCCCAATCCCTCCCAGCATCAGAGTCTTTTCCAATGAGTCAACTCTTCGTATGAGGTGGCCAAAGTACTGGAGTTTCAGCTCTAGCATCATTCCTTCCAAAGAAATCTCACTCCTAAGTGAAAGGAATTGTTAAAGCCTGCAACTTGGAACCCTTTGCTCAGTCAATTGAAAAAGGCTACACAAGAGTGACTTGGGTCTATGTCTCAGTGGAACAAACTCAAATGCTGACTCACACCAACTGAATCTGCATGCTGACACATGTTTTCTGGTGGAAGGAATAGGCAGAGCTGAAGAGATGAGAGAGTAAGGCTGCCCTAAACCAGAGTTTTCAGCCCTAGATTTGGATTCTCTTAATAGCTCTGTATCTATTCCTCACTTACTCTCTGATCATGAGCTTGCTCTTACTTTCTAGAGACTACCTCTTATTCATAGGTTCAGTTCAGTACAGTTCAGTTGCTCCATCATGTCTGACTCTTTGTAACCCCATGAATTGCAGCACACCAGCCCTCCCTGTCCATTGCCAACTCCTGGAGTTTATTCAAACTCATGTCCATTGAGTCGGTGATGCCATCCAGCCATCTCATCCTCTGTCATTTCCTTCTCCTGCCCCCAATCCCTCCCAGCATCAGAGTATTTTCCAATGAGTCAACTATTTGCTAGAGGTGCCCAAAGTATTGGAGTTTCAGCTTTAGCATCAGTCCTTCCAATGAACACCCAGGGCTGATCTCCTTGACTGATTGGAATTCCCTGCAGTCCAAGGGACTCTCAATATCGATTTAAATACAAGGCATCATTGGGGCTTATAAAAGGCAATATATGTCAGGGAATTCATTCTGGCACTGGTCAGCTTTTTTGGGCTACTGCATCAGCTTTCTAACTGTTCTCATTGTTTACCCTCTTCTTCTCCTCACCAACAGCTTTGAACTTGATATTTTAGCTATCTGGATCCCCCAGATATTTGCACGATGGGTACCTATTTATTATCCCGGCCCCCTGCTATCTAATCGAACTGATGCACGAAATCCCTGTTCCCTCCCTATGAGAGTCTGTCATTCCCTAAGCACTAACCTCTTTTATTTCCTTCACAGTATTCAACACCATCTGAAATCATTTGTTATCTCATTTCCTTGGGATATAAGTTTTAACACAGAAACATGCCAAATGAATGAGTATATCCTTGCTCTTCATAAAATTTAAGGAGAACCGGAAAATAACATCACCTCCTTGAAAGCAGTGGTTTTGTTATAACTCTAGCACCAGAGTTACCCTGAGGGCCTGTTCAGTAAATACCTGTTTTTCAAGGGCTGTCGTTTCTTTCTTCTCTTCAAGCCAGAAAGCACACCTCAAAGCGGTCCTGCAGAGGGCACGAGGTCCAGGCCTGGCTGGAATTTCTGAGGGAAAAGGCCTCCAGTGGAGCGGCCGCCGCCGTTCCCTGAGCCTGAGACGTGCTGGGCTTTTGCCGCTATTGCGCCGTCCTTCTCGTTTATGCTGAGGCCAAGGGCGCTCCCTTGCACCTCTCCGCCTGGAGCCCCCCTTGCCACCAGGCATGCCAGCTGCTCCGGCTGCCCATCCGGGGGCCACCCTGGCGGTCACGGGCTGGCTGTGGGGTGAGCCCCTGGCACCCGCTGCCTCAGACGGTGATCCCAGTTGACTGCACCTCTTGCTGTCTCCAAGCGGCCACTGTTGCCTCTCCCGCCGGCACGACTTGCTCCACTGAGACCTGGAGGACGACTGCCGGAGCGGCTGGCACTTCTGACTGGCTGCTTTCTGCTGTGGCACTTTTCTGCTCTGGGCATGGAGGTCAAGAGGCGGGCACAAGCTTGGGTAGCCAGGCTCCGCCATTGGCCGGCACCTCAGTAAACCCCTCCCCCAGGCAGGAGGCCACTAATGAGTACCTGACGACCAGCGGCGTAAGTGGCCACTCGGCCATTGGTTAGTGCCACAGTAAGCCCCGCCCCCTTCTATAAATAAAGGCGCCCACTTTCCGTGGAACGGAAGACGGCTCTCTGGCACGGGAGGTTGCCCTTTCCCTGTCAGCTAGCTTTCTGACAAGAGTCTTTATCCCTTGTTCCAACAACTCGTCTCCGGGTTCGTTGGCCTGGAGCAACAAGCAGAACGAGCTTGGACTCCTTAATCCCACCCCTGTCCAAGGGAGTAGAACTTGGAGGACTGCCCAGTCCCACTCCAGAGACGCCAGCATGCAGCCATGGAGAGCCTTGTGTCGGGGCCAGAGTGCACTGCAGACACACGGACTGCGGACACGCTAGTGTTCTGCCCTGGAAGAGCAGATAGCTTTATCAGCAAGACTGAAATAAATTTAATGGAAATATAAAATTAACACTCCAGAGCGTGTTGGATACACTGAGGGGCGGGGCGGGAGGCCGCGCCTGCGCAGTACCTGCCAACAGCTGGTTTCCGGGTTCAGGCCCCAGGAGGCGGCGCGAAGAGAAGGCCCCTGAGGCCACTGGTGCGCAGCCGGGCCGAGGCCGCCCTGGCTCCCTCTCGCTGGTCCTGGAGAAGCTGCTGGAGAAGCCCCCGCCTGAGGCACACTGCGATAGAGAAGGAAAAGCTGGCGGAAGAACAGGCCGGGAAGCCAAGGGCGAGTCTGGAAGCAGACCTTGCCAGGTGGCTGGGAGACGTTCCACCCTCTGTCCATGGACCCGGCCGGGCTCCTGCTGGAGACGGGCCTCCCCAGGCCCAGCCCCCTGGCTGAGAACCTTCTGCTGCCTGTGGCTGAGCTGGATGGGAAGCAGTCTCTTCTCCGGCATCCCCGCTGCTCCTCCTTCACCCTCTTCAGCCCTCAGAAGCCTGTCCAGCCGAGGTTGGTGCTGGGTCTTTGGGAGGACCACCTCCCATACCAGGAAGCCCACTGCCTATGGTGGGCTGCTGGTGACCACACATCCAGGGAGGCCTGGCTCCTGGGGGGCTGGTGGGGGAGGTCCTGGTGGGCCCGCAGTGGGGAGAAACTGTCCGCTGCCCACCCTGCAGCACAGCCCTGCCCTCCAACCTGGGGACTCCAGCATATGTCACGGCCACGCAGCAGCAGCAGGAGACTTTGTGTTGGTTGCTGTGCTGCAGGTGCTCAAGACAGGGCGGTGAGCTGCAGTTTCACGGCTGCTCTTACTCCACTCCGATTATTGGTACGCTCAGGCAATAATGTTAATGCCAGCTGGCATTTATTTCTGCACTTACTTTATGCCAGGCATAAGCACATAATCCTCACCAAAGAAGTGATACTCATATTCCCATTTTATAGTTGAGAAAACAGAGGCACAGAGAAGTTCAGTAACTTGCTCAAGGTCACATAGATAGTAGGCAACAAAGGTAGTACTAGAACCAGATTGCCTGCTGGAGAAGGGGCCTCCCCACTGGCCCACGAGTACTGATTAGCCAAGTACTGCTTAGGCGCTGGCACTAAGAAGATAGTCTGGCAGCAAGCGAGGACCAACATCATCTTTGGGATTCCTCTTTCATCCTCTTGTCCTTTTCCAGTTTTACCTCCAGAAGTTGGTTGGTTTGATTTTTCCCAAGCCTCTTGGACATGAATCCAGCAGAGCAGACATGGCCTCCTTTTCAAGAGAGTCTGTAGAGCTTTCTGTAGACTCATTGAAAGACATACAGGGTGATGTCTCCTGGGAAGAATCCCGGGAACTGGTATGGAACCCAGAGAACTTTTACCAAAGATTCTCATACTCTTTTTGTTTGTTTGTTTTTACTTTTCATTGTGAAAAACTTTCCACAGGCAAAAACAAAAGGCTACCATAATGAACCACCATGTAACTGTCACTCAGCTTCCATAATGCTTAACTCATAACCAGTCTTGTTTTCTGTATCTCTTTCCATTCCCCATCCTTGATTATTTTCAATCAATTCTTAGATATTATGTCATTTCATCCATAAATATTTCAAAATATGTAAGAATTCTTTTTAAAAATAGAGCAAAAATACTAATTTTACATCTGAAATAACATTCAAATGTTAAGGAAAAAGAAAAATAGAGATAGCAATAATTAAGACTCTAACAAGGAGTCAGTGTAGTCTTCCAGAAAAATAAAGCACTGGCAATAATGTCTGCTAGGCTTTGGCCTCTGTGCCTTGAACTTCTCATGTGGTAAATTAAATGAGGGAGATAAAATGATATTTAAGTTTCCACCTAGCTCTGATATTCTAATAGTTTCCATGACTAGGTAGATTATCCTGTACCTATCTGTATACCCTTTAACATACCCTCAAAGTTTTTATTAATAATTTCAGTAGAATTTAATCTGTCTCCCTAACAGACCGTCCACTACTTATGGGCCAAAAATTTATCTTCTTACTGCGAGATCCTCAGGGTCTAGTGGGCAAATTGTGAAGAGTCTTGCGTGCTGAGCCAAGGAGTTTGAACTTTATCTTGAAAGAATGAAGAGTCATGGGAGGAACTCAGTGAGAGACAATGCATCACCAGAAGTGTCTTTCAGAAAGACAGGGTTTATGGAAGATGAGAGTAGCTAATGGAGGTCAGTTAGGAAGCTATTCTTGTGATCCTGAGCTGATGGAGCAAAGGCATAAACTAAGGCAATAGATATGAAGAGGGAAAGTTTGGAGCTTATGAAAGAGAAGTAGACTTAACTGAGATTTAAAAGAGACATTCAAACAAAAGACCACTTTGAGAAACCCAAATATGGCCAATGGAAGGGAACCGTGGACCTCATTCCTATTCAGACTGAGAGCGATAATTCCCTCTTGGCAAGCTCTGACTCTTGGTGCAGCCTCAGCCAGTGATCAAGATGCGGTGGGACAGCTGACGAGGGTGAAGCATGGTAAGTAATGCTGGTCACCGCTCACAGGTTCAGTGTCGATTACTCATTAAGTACAGTGAGGATCTGGCCAACCAAATCGCAGCTGCTACAGTGTCTGCCGACTTGGTAGTTATTCAGGTAACAGATTCAAATATCTTGAGTGCTTCAGTAAGCATGATTACATGATTTAACATATGATAGAATCCTTAAGCCCACAAACCCCAAAGTATCTAAAAGGTTCAGGAACTTGCGCACATTCACTAGATTAATGGGTAGCAAAGCTAGGCTTTGGGCACAGGCAGAATGTCTCTGAGAGTTCTTACTTTAAAAATTCATGTGGCATACAGCCTACCACCGGAGTTGACCAAATATAAGAAGAGGAGGCAATAAAATATGAATTTATAACAACTTTTCCTTGTTCAGCCAGAGTCCCTGCCAGGCATCTAATGCCTGGAGGAGAAAGGATTTGAATTCTGTAGAATCACTCAGCAGTTGAGCTCAAGAACATGAAAAGAGCTCGCTAAAATGAGTTTTATTTGGCTGTTGCTATTAACAAACACTTGTTGGTAGACAAGTCTTTCACAAAGCTAATTACTCTCTGACTCCATATGAATTATACTCTGCACCTGACGTTCTTCTCCCCTTAAGCTCCCTTGTAACAGTCTTGTGTTTCAAAACAGAAAGGTCACAGGCAGATAATCTCAGAGGCACCAGGCTGTTCCTGAGCCACCTGACCCTGGCTTGACCATAGATTTTGCAGAAGAAAGGAAGAATGCAAGAGTTTCACCACTCTGATCCTTTTCACCTACCCCAGACCATGAGCCCTGACTATAAAACCTCTCCCTACTTCCCTGAGAGGAAGGCACAGTTCTTGAGGTGCTAGCCTTCTGTGTTCCTTTTTACCTGGCAAAGAAAGAAAGTTACTCTATGTCTTTCTCCAAAACCCTGTCTCCATATTTCTATTCAGAAGCAGTGCCAAGATTTTGGTAACATTAACAAAGTGAGGCAGGAAGTTAATCATGTTAAACTGAGGCATGTGAATCTCTCTCATGATGGGAATGGAGTTCAAATTGAGGATCCTGGCTGTGTAAGGCCCCAAGAGTCATTCAGGTAGGTAACAGTGAGAACAGACTCAGGGGAAGAAGAAAGAGGGGCACCCAGATTTGGAGATGTCTTCTAACAGGAATAATTCTGATAATCCTTTCATGGCAATACACTCCACAGTAAAAAGGCATATACACATATGTGCGTTCCACACTCGCCCTTTTAGCAACAGCGAGGCAGCGATGTCTGGTCTCATTAGCTCTATTGCATAAGGGCAGAAACTGAGATTTACAGTAAGTGGAAAATCCAGGATGCAGAGCCAAGTTTTCAAAATCCAAGATCAGCTACATGTTGGAACAAATGGCCCCCAAACTCTTGGAAGTAAAGGAGTGCAAAGTTCCTAATGGACAGACTTGGAAAAAAAAATTAAATGGTCTCAACTGGAAAGCTCAATACTGTATGTTCAACTTAGTCCCCAGTGTTTAAGATTCTCATGAGAATGTTCCTTAATCCAACAGCCCTTAAAAATAAATCACCCATTTTTAGAAAAAGCAAAATATCGCTTTTCCACACATACAGAGAGGGATATTCTAACATAAATGAGACTTCCTAAAATAATAATTCTTGTCGAATTTTTCTAAGCAGACACTTACTATAGGTCTTGAAGGGAAAATCCAAGCCTATATATCAGAAAAATACATCAGGAATTTTCTCTTTGATTTTTTGCAGACTCCAGAAGAATCCTCTTCCAGAAAATTAAGAGTGGAAATGAGTAGCAGGATCTGCTGACCAGGAGAGTTGGGAACACTTTGAACATCAGTATTTAAAACAACACCTCAGATATTGCTAATACTCTGGAATTTTTGCAGTTGGAATAATTCTTCCTAGTCACCAGTTAACACTTTGAGGAAAGGGGAAGTTAGGTCTAGAACTATAATTTACCTTACTTAAGAATATCTTTGAGTAGAACGGTGGTTGCCAGGGAACAGAAGGTGAAGGAAATGTTGGTCACAGGGTGCAAACTTCCAGTTATAAGATGAATGATTTCTGAGGATCTAACATACAGCATAGTGACTACAGTTAACCATGTGCTTGAAAGTTGCTATAGAAGTTGATTTTGTACCTTCTCACCGTAACAAAGACAATGTGGCAGTTACGTGAGGTGAAGGATGTGTCAACTAATCTTACTATAAATATTTGACGATATATTTGGGTATCAAATCATCACGTTATGCACCTTAGACTTACATGTTATATATCAGTTATATATCAGTAAATCTGGGAAAACAAAGAATATCATTGAAAGAAATATAAGAAAAACCTGTTGTATATTAATATAGAAATTGCTGCCAGTTAGAGCAATACCCCACAGTTGTGTATGTGAGTGCCTGTGCCTCTTGCCCTAACTTTGTGAGACAGCAGTCCTGTGCATCCTGTTTGGAGTTACCATCACTGGTTGTTCACATCTCTAATTTATATAATCCCAAATATGTTTTATTACCAACTTGTCTTTTAATCTTGAAAATGTTATTGCCTTCTAAAGTCTAGCAAAGGAGATGTGACTTTGATTTAGTAAAACTGGCAGCGTTTTGACTTGCCGAGAGAGGTGACATGTCTGTAACTTGTGCTTTAAAGGCAATTTAGGGGTGTAAATAATATTTTATATTACAAAAGACAAGTAGAATATACAACCAACACATATAACCACCAAATATAAAACATCACCAGTACCAGTAATGCCTCAGTATTATGCTGTACTATAATTAATAAGCTCTTTCCCTCAATATTATTTTTCTTAATTTGGGTTGAAAAATGTAGCTCTTGTGAATTCATGTTCATTAATGCATAATGTTCTTCTCTATGACATTATTTATTTATTACTTGTTTTATTTCTTTTCCATCTTTGTCTATTATATCAAATGGCTTGATTTATATTTATAAAATCCACATGCACAATCTTTGAATTTTAATGATGAGTTTAGTCCATTTTTATTTTCCACACTAATGCTTTTGGACTTATTTATACCATCTCAGATTTCTATTTGTCTTGATTTTTCCGATTATTATTTTTAACTTCTCTATTTTTATTTAGATTCATTGATTTTAAAGGCCATTTATTCCCCTAAATTTTAAAAAAGTTTCATTGTTATCTTTTGTAATTTTTGAAAATACATCAGTTCAGTCACTCAGTCGTGTCTGACTCTTTGCGACCCCATGAATCACAGCACGCCAGGCCTCCCTGTCCATCACCAACTCCCGGAGTTCATTCATACTCATGTCCATCAAGTCGGTGATGCCATCCAGCCATCTCATCCTCTACTGTCCCCTTCTCCTGCCCCCAATCGTTCCCATAATCAGGGTCTTTTCCAGTGAGTCAACTCTTCACATGAGGTGGCCAAAGTATTGGAGTTTCAGCTTCAGCATCAGTCGTTCCAGTGAACACTCAGGACTGATCTCCTTTAGGGTGGACTGGTTGGATCTCTTTGCAGTCCAAGGGACTCTCAAGAGTCGTCTTATCCAACACCACATTTCAAAAGCATCAATTCTTCGGCACTCAGCTTTCTTCACAGTCCCGCTCTCACATCCATACATGACCACTGGAAAAACCATAGCCTTGACTAGACGGACCTTAGTCAGCAAAGTAATGTCTCTGCTTTTGAATATGCTATCTAGGTTGGTCATAACTTTCCTTCCAAGGAGTAAACATCTTTTAATTTCATGGCTGCGATCACCATCTGCAGTGATTTTGGAGCCCTCCAAAATAAAGTCTGACACTGTTTCCACTGTTTCCCCATCTATTTGCCGTGAAGTGATGGGACCAGATGCCATGATCTTAGTTTTCTGAATGTTGAGCTTTCTTCCAACTTTTTCACTCTCCTTTCACTTTCATCAAGAGGCTATTTATTTATTTTTCCTTAGTGAGGATTTCTATTTTTAGCTTTTTTTTTTTAACTTTATTTTACTTTACAATACTGTATTGGTTTTGCCATACAGCAATATTAATCTGCTATGGGTGTACACGTGTTTCCAATCCTGGAACCCCCTCCCACCTGGCATCCAAAGGCTATTTAGTTCCTCTTCACTTTCTGCCATAAGGGTAGTTTCATCTGCATATCTGAGGTTATTGATATTTCTCCCAGCAATCTTGATTCCAGCTTGTGCTTCTTCCAGCCTAGTGTTTATCAAGATGTACTCTGCGTATAAGTTAAATAAGCAGGGTGACAATATACACCCTTGACGTACTCTTTTTTCCTATTTGGAACCAGTCTGTTGTTCCATGTCCAGTTCTAACTGTTGCTTCCTGACCTGCATATAGGTTTCTCAAGAGGCAGGTCAGGTGGTCTTATATTCCCATCTCTTTAAGAATTTTCCACATTTTATTGTGATCCACACAGTCAAAGGCTTTGGCATACTCAATAAAGCAGAAATAGATGTTTTTCTGGAACTCTCTTGCTTTTTTTGATGATCCAGCAGATGTTGGCAATTTGATCTCTGGTTCCTCTGCATTTTCTAAAACCAACTTGAACATCTGGAAATTCACAGTTCATGTATTGCTGAAGCCTGGCTTGGAGAATTTTGAGCATTACTTTACTAGCATGTGAGATGAGTGCAATTGTGTGGTAGTTTGAGCATTCTTTGGAATTGCCTTTCTTTGGGATTGAGATGAAAACTGATCCTTTCCCATTCTGTGGCCACTGCTAAGTTTTCCAAATTTGCTGGCATATTGAGTGCAACACTTTTACAGCATCATCTCTCAAGATTTGAAATAGCTCAACTGGAATTCCATCACCTCCACTAGCTTTGTTCATAGTGATGCTTCCTAAGGCCCACTTGACTTCACATTCCAAGATGTCTGGCTCTAGGTGAGTGATCACACCATCGTGATTATCTGAGTCATGAAGCTCTTTTATGTACAGTTCTTCTATGTATTCTTGCCACCTCTTCTTAATATCTTCTGCTTCTGTTAAGTCCATACTATTTCTGTCCTTTATCGAGCCCATCTTTGCATGAAATGTTCCCTTGGTATCTCTAATTTTCTTGAAGAGATCTCTAGTCTTTCTCATTCTGTTGTTTTCCTCTGTTTCTTTGCATTGATCGCTGAGGAAGGCTTTCTTATCTCTTCTTGCTATTCTTTGGAACTCTGCATTCAGATGCTTATATCTTTCCTTTTCTCCTTTGCTTTTTGCTTCTCTTCTTTTCACAGCTATTTGTAAGGCCTCCCCAAACAGCCATTTTGCTTTTTTACATTTCTTTTCCATGGGGATTGTACCCTGTCTCCTGTACTATGTCATGAGCCTCCATTCATATTTCATCAGGTACTCTATCTAAGAGATGCAAATTATTAATATATATAGAATAGATGAGCAACAAGGATTACTATAGAGCACGCGGAACTGTATTCACTAGCCAGTGAATAGACCATAATGGAAAAGAATATGATAAATATATATATATGTATAATATGTATAACTGAATCACTTCTGCTGTATACTAGAAACTAATACAACATTCAGTTCATTTACTTAGTCATGTCCTACTGTTTCAACCCCAAGGACTGCAGCATGTCAGGCTTCCCTGGCCTTCACCAGCTCCTGGAGCGTGCTCAAACTCCTGTCAATCGAGTCAGTGATGCCATCCAACCATCTGACCCTTGTTGTCCCCATCTCCTCCTGCCTTCAATCTTTCACAGCATCAAGGTCTTTTCCAGTGAGTCAAGTCTTCATGTCAGGTGGCCAAAGTATTGAAGTTTCAGCTTCACCATCAGTCCTTCCAATGAAGGACTGATTTCAATGAAGGACTTCCAATGAAGTCCTTCCATTACAGCATTATAAACCAACTATAGGGTTTCCTTTGTGCCTCAGCTGGTAAAGAATTCACCTGAAATTTAGGAGACCCCAGTTCGTTTCCTGGGTTGCTAAGACACCCTGGAGAAGGGAAAGGCTGCCCACTCCAGTATTTTGGCCTGCAGAATTCCATGGACTGTAATTATTTATTTAGGACTTACTGTGGCTCAGAAGGTAAAAGCGTCTGCCTACAGCATGGAAGATCCGGGTTCAATCCCTGGGTTGGGAAGATCCCCTGGAGAAGGAAATGGCAAACCACTCTAGTACTTTTGCCTGGAAAATCCCATGGATGGAGGGCCTTGTAGGCTACAGTCATGGGGTCACAAAGAGTGGGATGCAACTTGTGACTTCACTTTCACTTTTCATACTTTAAAAACATTTTTAGAGTATATGCATATTTTAACTGATCAACTCTTTCATAATGCCATAGGTATATATATGAGAAGAACTTAAATTTAGTCTCTGTAGATCAATAATAATTTGTAGCTTGACTATTATTGGAACACAAGTATCTAATAATTCAGGAATATATTAGGTGCCTGTAAAATGTTTACTAAAAGAATGAACAGATAATGTACAAAAATACCTACCATAGTCAGTGCAATGAAAAAGAATGCTAGCTACGTAGAACAGCTAATTATTGTCATATCCATATTATAAGGGCTTCAGATATCCAGCAATTGTCTCTAAGACATTATGATCAAGGCTCAATTCTTCAACCAAAATTGGAAGTCTATAATTAGCAAAGATGCCTAACTTTATATAAAACATTTGTCTAGACCAAGATGGAATAATATACAGTATCACACATAAAAGTTTTGAGCAAGAATGACCTAGAGAAAATACCTATAGAACTTAAAGAGTCTATGTATCATTCATTCCATGTATTCAGTATTTGGGGCAAAATATACTTGTTCTCTTATACACTGTCCATTTTCCTCTTATTCCTACCTAAGGAGAAACTACACAGAAGGTGATGCAGCTGATAAATAGATATTCTACTTCCCAGTTTCTGCTGTAGCTAGAGTGCTATCCAACCAGTCCATCCTAAAGGAAATCCGTCCTAAATATTCACTGAAAGGACTGATGTCAAAGTAGAAGCTCCAATACTTTGGCCACCTGATGTGAAGAACTGACTCATTGGAAAAGACTCTGATGCTTGGAAAGATTGAAGGCTGGAGGAGAAGGGGTCGACAGGATGGGATGGTTGGATGGCATCACCGACTCAATAGACATGAGTTTGATTAACTCAAGAGAGTTGTTGATGGACAGAGAGGCCTGGCATGCTGCAGTCCATGGGTTCACAAAGAGCACACATGACTGAGTGACTGAACTGAACTGAACTAAGAGTGGTACGTGTTTTAGTTAGCATTCCTGAGATATGGCCTTGGGTAAAGTAATGTTTGTGGGGGTGTATAGTGAAGAATTAACCTTAACTGCAGAAAAGTATGGCCTTAGCATTTACCTTACAGGAGGTCAACTCAAAGCCCTTGAAATGCCTTCCCTAGAAGAAGCATCTTTGTTTGCCTGGAGGCTTTGGATGCTGGACAGTCTTAACAATGTGATATATGATGGGAGCTTGGGATGTGCCCTATTGGTTCTAACATCCAGAGGAATTGAACCTCCAAGAGTGATTGAGAAATAGAGGTCAGCCACATGAGCAATGGCACACAGCCCAGAAAGGAGCTGTGCACACCAGAGGCTTTGGTGAGCTGCTAGGTTGGCCACACTCCATGTGTATTGCCACATGTTGACACCCAGAGGGATGATGCATCCCTAAGGATAATGGGAGCTACAAGTTTGCAACTCTGACAGACTGTGCCCTCTATGTATCTTCCTTTGGCTTTTTATTATTTGTATCCTTTTGCTGTAGTAATATTGTAATTATATGTACAGTGCATTCCAGATGTGTTAATTCAGGCAATTTACATAGACCTGCTAAGCTGCTAAGTCGCTTCAGTCGTGTCCAACTCTATGTGAACCCATAGACGGCAGCCCACCAGACTCTGCCGTCCCTGGGATTCTCCAGGCAAGAGCGCTGGAGTGGGTTGCCATTGCCTTCTCCAATGCATGAAAGTGAAAAAAAGAAAATGAAGTCACTCAGTCGTGTCTGACTCTTAGCGACCCCATGGACCGCAGCCTACCAGGCTCCTCCGTCTATGGGGTTTTCCAGGCAAGAGTACTGGAGTGGGTTGCCATTGCCTTCTCCGTACATAGACCTAGTGGCTCCTAAAGAACAGAAACTTACTTGTAGCAGTTCTGAAGATTAGAATTCTGAGATAGAGTGCCAGCAAGGTTGGAGTCTGGTGAGAGCCCTCTCCTGGATTGCAGAGAGCCGACCTCATGTCTTCATAGAGTGGGAAAAGCACTGTAGAACTCTCCAGGGTCTCCTTTAAGGGTGATAGACCTCTTCATTTGGTCTGCATCCTCATGAGTTAATTACATCCAAAAGGCCCAACCTCCTAAACCCATCAGCCTGGGGTTAAGGTTTCAAAAGATGAATCTGGTGGCTGAGAACAAAAATTCAGTCCATGACACTGAGTCATTCTAGTGAATTAGCAAAACGGAGGATGATTGTGGAGACCCCTAATTTGTAGCTAGCTACAAATGCAGATTTTCTTTTCTTGGTCTCCAAAATCACTATGGATGGTAACTGTAGCCATGAAATCAGAAGATACTTGCCCCTTGGAAGAAAAGGTATGACAAACCTACACAGTCTATTAAAAAGCAGAGACATCATTGTGCCGACAAAGGTCTGTCTCGTCAAAGCCATGGTTTTTCCAGTAGTGATATACGGATGTGAGAGTTGGGCTATAAAGAAGATTGAGGGCTTAAGAACTGATGCTTTCAAACTGCAGTGTTGAAGAAGACCCTTGAAAATCCCTTGGACTGCAAGGAGATCAGACCAGGCAGTGCTAAAGGAAATCAACCCAGAATATTCATTAGAAGGACTGATGCTGAAGCTGAAGTTCCAGTACTTTGGCCCACTGATGGGAAGAGCCAGCTTACTCAAAAGATCCTGATGCTGGGAAAGATTGAAGGGAGGAGGAGAAGGGGATGACAGAGGATGAGAATGGCTGGATGGCATCACTGACTCAGTGGAGCCCCCTAAAAAATGAGATGGCTGGATGGCATCATGGACTCGATGGACATGAGTCTGAGTGAACTCCGAGAAATGGTGATGAACAGGGAGGCCTGGTGTGCTGCGATTCACGGGGTCACAAAGAGTCAGACATGACTGAGCGACTGACCTGAACTGAACTGACTCAATGGACATGAGTTTGAGCAAAATCTAGGCAATAGTGAAGGACAGGGAGGTCTGGTGTGCTGCAGTCCATGGGATTACAAAGGATCAGACATGACTTAGTGACTGCTGCTGCTGTTGCTGCTGCTAAGTCACTTCAGTCGTGTCCGACTCTGTGCGACCCCAGAGATGGCAGCCCACCAGTCTCCCCAGTCCCCAGGATTCTCCAGGCAAGAACACTGGAGTAGGTTGCCATTTCCTTCTCCAACTTAGTGACTAAACAACAACCATGAGTAAGAGTGGCTCTGAGGACCCCGACCTTTTGGCTGTTGTCTGAACTGACGGCCGTCCTACAAGGACAGTTCCCTCCTACTATGCAGTGCACTAAACTTTTGGGAGAGAACTGTCCAAGCAGCACAGGGAGAGAGCAAGAAGAATGATATACAGAAGGACTGAAGCATGGAAAGGATGAATATATCAGCTGTCTGACACCCAGGAAACTGCAACTCAGTGACAGGAGGGATTCCACTGAACTGTGTACCATGCCCCAGACACCTGGCCCCTGAGAACCAGAGCACGAGACAGCTGTTCCCTTCTCCTCCCCACTGCTTGGTGGTCACTCGATGTCTTCCACAGAGAATGAGATATTCCTGAGGCAGAGAAGCAGACACACCATGGGAAACATGGAGCTAGTAACGCTGGCAGAGCTGTTGACCGCAGGTGCACTGAAAGCGAGTAATGGAGGACGTGTGGGGCAGGACAGAGGCAGAGCTCTGTGCGGTGTAAGCAGAAGTCTGCTGGGCTTGGCGAAAGCTGTTGTGTTCCTGACCAAGAGTGTGGAGGCAGTTGTTACCCTACCTTCCGGGGTCCTTTTTCCTGATTTGAAAAGAAGTGTAGTGTCTAGCGCTAGAGCAGACAGGTTAGATTGTGAGGCAACCAGCATGTGGAAGGGACTGAGAAAATCACAAAATGTGAACTTTGACTCCCAGACTGTTACTATGAAGGAAAAATGAATCTTTTTGCAAAAGTAACAGCCAAAAGTAAGTTGGATTTTGGTCTACTCGGAACACACTCCTGAGACACTGGTCATGCAATAAGAATGTCAGTTCACCAGGTTTTGCCAATCACTTTCCTTCTCTGGTGGCTCAGACAGACAGAGCATCTGCCTACAATGTGGGGGAACTGGGTTAGATCCCTGGGTGGGGAAGATCCCTGGAGAAGGAAATGGCAGCCCACTCCAGTACTCTTGCCTGGAAAATCCCATGGACAGAGGAGCCTGATAGGCTATAGTCCATGGGGTTGCGAAGAGTCAGACACGACTAAGCAACTTCACTTCACTTCACTTCCTTCAACAAGAAGTTACAGACACATTGAATCTAGCTTTATCCAATCACAGATTAAAGATTTAACCCTAGCAGCCTCATAGCCAAAGACTACTCAAAATCTCTTATTCCACAGACTGTTAACTGATGTATTCTGATGGTGTAAAGTGTAACCGAAAGAAAGTGTCTTTATCCAGGGCTCATTTTAAAATGTAATCATTATTAGAAAGATAGAAAGAAGGGATCAGAGTCAGTTTTTCCTTCAAATTTAAAAAAAAATGGTCAAAGTGGTAATATAAAAATGTATTCAAATAGTAGTAACTCTGTCTGATTATAAATTTGTATCAGTCTGGGTTTTCTTTTTTCCAGATAGCTCTATTTTTTTTTTCTTTCTGATTTTGGTGATGAGGCCAGTTTTCTAGAAGTGAACGTGCATTCTTAGGCATAATAAAAATTGTTCAACCTGACTCATAACAAAACAATTTTAAAGGAGTTCTGTAACAAGACAACACACAGATAAATAATGTCCCTAGTGACAGTAACATGATTAAATATATCTTCTCTAGAGAAAGCTTAAATGTTCTTCAGCAGAAATAACTGCTGAAAATTGTTTATTCTGATTCCATTACATCCCCTGGAAACTCAGGTTCTCAAGGGAGCAAGTATTGATCCCTTAGGCTTCAGCTTTAAATTCCCCAGTTAGAAGGAGGCCCACAGAGACCTTGGTGGGCAGTTAGCCTGTACCAGTTACATAACAAGAAACTCTCATCTAAGTAGACCAGAGCAGAGCCCGTTTTTCAAACAGTCATGTATCATCCCAATGTGTACTGGAAATGGTGGAACAAAAGGGTCAAAGTTCTAGTAAGTTTCACCCTGAGACCTAGAATAAAGGCTTCATCCCTGATGACACAGTGGAAATGGAGAAAGGCAACTCTGAACTAGGCTGGACCTTGCCCCTCAGTGGGAGCTCCTCCCATCTTCCAAGCTGTCAACAAAGCCAGCATCTCCGTTCTCTAGAAAGCGTCTGCCCTACAGCATGAAGAACTGAGGTTAGCTTCACAGAAGGATTTCCTGGTGCCAGGGGAGAAGGCTGAGGCTCATGATGGAAGCTTGTAGAGGAAGAGGGCGGGCTCTAGCATAGCTTCGGTGGCATCTGTCTTGGAGTTAGGTGGGATGGAGGCAGATCTCAAGAAGGTTGGCTCGGTGTTGCTTGGAAAGAGTCATCGTGATTTCATTTTTCCCAGCTCTTCTCAAGGAAGTAGACTTGCAGGTACTGACACTCCTGATTGCAGTTATTTATTGTGTGGGCTTCCACCGGGACCATTTCAGTACTGATGCTCACAGGTGTATGGCAATACTTAATGATAATGGGACATTGGGCCAGAACCTCTCCTTCCCTACCTTTCTCCCACCCGCCAGGCTACATGGTCAACATTTTTATCTGATGTAAAGCTGTGGGAGCAGCAACCTTGGATTAATTGAACACTAGAGTCTATGGGCAGAGAAGGAAATGGCAACCCACTCCAGTGTTCTTTCCTGGAGAGTCCCAGGGATGGGGAGCCTGGTGGGCTGCCATCTATGGGGTCGCACAGAATCGGACACGACTGAAGCAACAGCAGCAGAGCAGAGCATTGCCTGAGGATATGAATGAACACTGACTGAAAGATTTAATGAATGAATGAGTGATCAGTAGTCAGTATTACATGACTTTAGTGTGTGATTTGCATGTGTTATGACCAGTTTTGAGTGCCCATTCAATGGCTGGCCCTGTGCTGGAGAGTTTCTATAAGCCACATCACTTTAAGTCACATTCATCATGTTAAACAAAGTTATTTTAAAATGAAAAAATGCTGAAGTTTAAAAATTTAAAGACCCCCTTCTGTCTACTCCCATGCCCAAGGATGATAACAGTTGCAAGTTTTGCATGAATCCTTCCAGAGCTTTTTCATGGATAAATAAACAAAATTAGCTAAAGGAGGGGAGTTTAAAAAAAAAAGTATTAGTTTAAGAGACTCCAGATTTACATACTATTCTGCAACTTGGTTTGTTCATTTGGGAATCTGATATGAACAATTTTCCATAAGAGTATGTATTTATCTCATGCTTCTTGGACTATATACTTCTTGGATTGATGAAAGAAAAGTGAAAGTGTTAGTCATTCAGTTGTGTCTGACTCTTTGTGACGCTATGGACTGTGGCCTGCTTGGCTCTTCTGTTCATTTAATTCTCCAGGCAAGAATACTGGAGTGGGTTGCCAAACCCCTCTCCAGGAGATCTTCCCAACTCAAGGACTGAACCTGGGTGTCCTGCATTGCAGACAGATTCTTTACTGTCTGAGCCACAAGGGAAACCCATGATTCGTGGTATGAATCTATTCTGATTTATTTAACTCTATTTCCAAACTTTTGCTGCTGTACATGGTGTTGCAATGAACCTCATACCTTATAAGTAATTCTGTGATCCCAATTTTACATAAGGTAAAACTGAGGCTGAGGGGTAGAGTTACATCATTTTTCTCTGTGAGACTGTAGGACTGGAGTTCAAACTCAGGTCCTTTCTACTGCATAATCCTGAATACAAATGAAGCTGCAAAGCAGCAGGTCTCAGAACAGGTTCAGTTCAGTTCAGTTCAGTCACTCAGTCGTGTCCAACTCTTTGCGACCCCATGAATCACAGCACACCAGGTCTCCCTGTCCATCACCAACTCCCGGAGTTCACTCAGACTCACATCCATCGAGTCCGTGATGCCATCCAGCCACCTCATCCTTGGTCATCCCCTTCTCCTCCTGCCCCCAATCCCTCCAAGCCTCAGAGTCTTTTCCAATGAGTCAGCTCTTAGCATGAGGTGGCCAAAGTACTGGAGTTTCAGCTGTAGCATCATTCCTTCCAAAGAAATCCCAGGGTTGATCTCCTTCAGAATGGACTGGTTGGATCTCTGCAGTCCAAGGGACTCTCAAGAGTCTTTTCCAACACCACAGTTCAAAAGCATCAATTCTTCGGCACTCAGCCTTCTTCACAATTCAACTCTCACATCCGTACATGACTACTGGAAAAACCATAGCCTTGACTAGACGGACCTTAGTTGGCAAAGTAGTGTCTCTGCTTTTGAATATGCTGTCTAGGTTGGTGATAACTTTTCTTCCAAGGAGAACAGGTTAAGCATGTTCAAAAACTTAGGTTCTTATGTGTTTGTGTGTATATGTGTGCCTTTGTACTGATTTTTACATAACTTGAAAAATGCCATGGCATACATTTTATTTGAATTCAAAATGATCAACATAGCAATTATCTCATCAATATTCTAGTTAAGTGGACTTATGATCAATGTTAGCTTCCTCTGAAAAATGCGTTCACTTCCTGGATGTTAGGTGAAGTTGCTCAGTCTTGTCCGACTCTTTGCAACCCCATGGACTGTAGCCTACCAAGCTCTTCTACCAGGCAAGAATACTGGAGTGGGTTGCCATTTCCTTCTTCAGAGGATCTTCCCGACCCAGGGATCAAACCCAGGTCTCCCGCATTGTAGACAGATGTGTTACCATCTGAGCCACTAGGGAAGTCAAGCCTCCTTGACAGTGCTGCATTTAGTTTATTTCACAGTAAATTTCCCTGAGGAGGCAACTCGCATACTTATTGGCCTTTAGCTCTCACTCAGTGTTGAGAGAGTTGTTTCTTGTTCCTTCACTACAGAGTTATCCCACTGTGTTCATTTCTCAAGATGTTTGAAAGAGCCAGATTCTCGACATGTCATGGGGTTTGGTTTGCTACACTCCATCCCCACCACTAAAGGCCTCTTCTTATCCCAAACTGACCATCGCATCTTTGGAGGCACAGCTCTGGAGTTACTGACTCCATAGGAAGGAGCCCTCTACTGATGTATGAGGATGTGGGGTTTTTGTGAGGAACTTCTGTCATTGCACAATATTGAAGGTGCATAAAAATATATTTAAAATAATATAACAAGCATTCATATAGTTCAGTTCAATTCAGTCACTCAGTCGTGTTGGACTCTGCAACCCCATGGACTGCAGCACGCCAGGCCTCCCTGTCCATCACCAACTCCAGAGTTTACTCAAACTCATATCCATCGAGTTGGTGATGCCATCCAACCATCTCATCCTCTGTCGTCCCCTTCTCCTCCTGTCTTCAATCTTTCCCAGCATCAGGGTCTTTTCAAATGAATCATTCATGTAGCCACCATCTAACTTTGTCAACTTGCTTTTTATTACTCAGTATTCCACTTGAGAAATACATCTACTTTAATGTTACAGCACCAGTTTACTGAATTCTCACTGGTTAATTAACATTATTTTTAAATGATATTAATAAAAGTTTTATTTTTTCTATGTTCAAGAATGCTACTCTGAACATTTTTCTGTGTATGCATTCATATACACACATATCCATATATATACTTACAGGTCTAGTGTACCTATATATCTTGGTTTATGCAGTCATTATTTTATCTGGAATACTTTGTGTGTGTGTGTGTGTGTATGTGAGAGAGAGAGAGTTAAATTTTATTTGAGGCAAAATGATAACTGCAGTCCTGGAGACAGCACCTTAGACAGTTCTGAGAAACTGCTCTGAAGAGGTAGTCGGGGGAGGTCAATATATAGGACTCTGGTGAAGGAGGAGTTTACCACAATCAAGAGCTTACTTTATAAGAAGTTTTCTGCTCCTCCACGAGGAGCTGATGTCATCACGAAGGCATTTAGTGCTTTCCTAGATATGAGGAGATGCAAGGATTGGGATCATGAAATCAGTTCCTGAAAATATCTATCCACCTAAAGACCTACCAGTTTTCTTGGAGCACAAAGTGCCTGAATCTCCACCCTGAACTCCTTTCTGGGCACGTCCAAGGTCAACAGCTGCAGCAGCACAGGATTCAACCTGCAGAAATTGCAGAGGCAGATGGCAAATGCCCTTGGCATTGTTGTCCGGTCACTGGCAAATGCCCTTGGCAGTGCCAGTTTGTATTTGACAGGTTCCCCAAATGGTCATAAACTCAACCGTACTTTGGGAGGCATCTCATGACCATTCCATCCATATTGCTAAGGCTCTTTCCTAGTTCCAGAGAAGAGTTTGCTGATAGACCACTGAGTGTGCTCTTACTGGACTCAGTCTTACAATTACAGTTCTCTGGACACCTGTCTTCTATGGTCCAGGAAGGCATTCCCTCTTATTGCATCTTCCTATAAATAGAGGGACACCATTACAATCACTGATCATATACAGAACTATATTCATCAACTGCTGCAAGCTGCCTAGTCATCATTATTTTCATTGGAGGCTCAGTCACATATTTGGTGTAAAGTATGTACTTATAATGGAAATTATGGACCAAAGGGAGGTATGTGTTTAATTTTATATTTCCGAACTTGTATCCAATGTAACTATCCTAATTTACCTTCACATCAGAAATATGAGTCCACATTCTCACCTACACTTTGCATTTGAAACTGAGAAGTGTAGAATTCTATTTCAAGGCAGTATTAATATCTGATTACTGGTGAGTTGTTATATGTGATATATTCCTGTTGGCCATATAAGTTTTCCTTCTACAATTGTCCTGATTATATCATTTGTGAATTTTTCCCATGAGGCAGTTTATAGAAATTACTTAAATATACTGGATACTAATTCTTTGACATATGTGTTTTGAATAAATTTACATGAATAAATATTAGATTTAGTTGTTTCAAAAATGTCTGGTAGAACTTTCCTGTAACATCAGTTCAGTTCAGTCGCTCAGTCGTGTCCCACTCTTTGCGACCCCATGAATTGTAGCACACCAGGCCTCTCTGTCCATCACCAACTCCCAGAGTTCACTCAGGAACACGTCCACCGAGTCAGTGATGCCATCCAGCCTTCTCATCCTCTGTCATCCCCTTCTCCTCTGGCCCCCAATCCCTCCTAGCATGAGGGTCTTTTCCAATGAGTCAACTCTTCGCATGAGGCGGCCAAAGTACTGGAATTTCAGCTTTAGCATCACTCCTTCTAAAGAACACCTAGGGCTGATCTCCTTCAGAATGGACTGGTTAGATCTCCTTGCAGTCCAAGGGACACTCAAGAGTCTTGTCCAACACCACTGTTCAAAAGCATCAATTCTTTGGCGCTCAGCCTTCTTCACAGTCCAGCTCTCACATCTATACATGACTACTGGAAAAACCATAGCCTTGACTAGACGGACCTTAGTTGGCAATGACTTGGCTTTTGAATATGCTATCTAGGTTGGTCATAACTTTTCTTCCAAGGAGTAAGCGTCTTCTAATTTCATGATTGCAGTCACCATCTGCAGTGATTTTGGAGCCCCCAAAAATAAGGTCTGACACTGTTTCCACTGTTTCCCCGTATATATCCCATGAAGTGATGGGACCAGATGTCATGATCTTCATTTTCTGAATGTTGAGCTTTAAGCCAACTTTTTCACTCTCCTCTTTCACTTTCTTCAAGAGGCTTTTTAGTTCCTCTTCACTTTCTGCCATAAGAGTGGTTCCTGTAACATAATTGGGTCTTTTTCTATAAACTTTTAATAAAAAGTCAAATCACGTAATGGTTTTAAAATATTTAAATATTTTGCATATACACACAGTGAAACACACAGTGACTACTATTACTCTATCCTGTTTGCCTGCTTCCTTCTTAAAAAATAAATACTGAGAAAACACGAATACAATTTATCAAATTATATATATGATACAAAATGTGCAGAGCCACAGACACCATATGCCAGCAACCTAAAATGAAAAAAAAAAAGTTTTATTACTGCATTTTACTATCTTGGAAATGAACTAGGAAATTAAGTTTACTTTACAAATGAAAAAGCATAAAGCAAATAAATGAAGACGTTATTTTCAATTTAAGAATTTCTGTTTTCTAAAGGATACCATAAGCAAAATTAATAGAATGTGAGAAAATTTTTCAGGCAAAAACTGACAAGATAGTCAAGTCTTGGATAAACAAAGAACATATAAAATCAATCAATACAAGTATTTATAAACAATATAAATAGGCAATTTACAAAACAATAGAACCCCCAAAGTCTAAGAAGAATATTAGACAAAATCAAATTTTTATAATTAAAGGGAACAAAGGAATAAAAATGAGACAACACTTTGTACCTATTTTCCTGGCAGAAAAACATTAGGAAAATAACAAATTTTCACTAGGAAGTGAGGACATGGGAATCCCCATGTGTGAATAGTATGAGTGTACATTGGGACATCCATTATAGAAAGTGATCTGTAAAACCTTGACTAAGTTAAATATGAGTATACCTCCAGATCAAAAAATTTTTCTCTAGGCATACATCAAACAAAAATTTCACCCTGGGTTATATGTATAAGATTGGACCCAGGGGGCCATGATGGGCCACCCCTCCTCTCCCTCTCGCTGGCAAGAGAGGATCCTCCCAGATCCCGGGGACCAATGACAGCACACTTCGCTGGCTAAAGCCGCCCCACCCCAGCTGCGTAGAAGGACCTGCCAGCCCGCGACGCCTCGGCCTGGCAACCTATCCGAACCCCCATTCATCTAGCCTGACCGTCCCTCGCAACAAGCGTATAAAACGACCCGCAACACAGTCCAGGCGCGGAGTTCCTCGACCTGCCTCGTTCAGGTCCGGGAACCCCTTCTGCGAGTGCTTTGCCATTAAAAAGCCTGTTAGACACTCTTTTCAGGGTCCTGGTCATCTTTACCTAACAATTTGGAGTGGAGACAAGTTGTAGGCAGTGTGCTGACCATCACTAGGAAAGCACACCGGTAAATTAGGATGGATGGACACCACAGAGCTACTCAATGTGTGGTCCACGGACCAGCACCCATCCTTGGACTCTCTGTTTCCAGTCTGTGATGGGGCAACTACTGAAAGTGAGATCGGGCACTTAAATGATCACAAAATGTTCACAATGCTGAGAACTTTTCATTGTTTTTTTTTACAAAAGTAAGGGATCACAACAGATTGGAAATTTTATAAAGAAGTAAATCCTTCACCAGCCATAAATACTGTAATAAACACTTCCATAAGGAACTCTACAATTTCATTGAGACCATTACAGCAGAGAAAAGCTGCTAACGAAAGGAAAAGGATGGAGATTCACTGTATTATATTAGTCTACTTTTTAAATGTTTGGCATTTTAATAAGAAAATAAAAAATAATTTGAAAACCGTCAAAAAAAGGGAAAAGGATAAAATGAAAAAAATAATGAAGATGAGTGTAAACAAGATCAAATACAATGTGAAGATTTCAAATACAATTATTAGTAATTAAACCAATTAGAATTTCTAATTAAAGTATGCCTGTGTGCTTGCATGCTCAGTTGATTCAGTTATGTCTGACTCTTTGTGAACCATGGACTGTAGCCCACCAGGCATCTCTGTCCATGGGATTCCCAGACAATTCTATAGTGGGTTGCTATGCCTTCCTCCAGGGGAGTTGAACCCATATGTCCTGTGTCTCCTGCATTGCAGGCAGATTCTTTACCCACTCAGCAAGCTGGGAAGCCCAACTAAAGTATAGGGAGCATAAAAGAAAGAATTAGTTCAGTTCAGTTCAGTTCAGTTCAGTCGCTCAGTCGTGTCTGACTCTTTGCGACCCCATGAATCGCAGGACACCAGGCCTCCCTGTTCATCACCATCTCTCAGAGTTCACTCAGACTCATGTCCATCGAGTTCGAGATGCCATCCAGCCATCTCACCCTCTGTCGTCCACTTCTCCTCCTGCCCCCAATCCCTCCCAGCATCAGAGTCTTTTCCAATGAGTCAACTCTTCACATGAGGTGGCCAAAGTACTGAAGTTTCCACTTTAGCATCATTCCCTCCAAAGAAATCCCGGGTTGATCTCCTTCAGAATGGACTGGCTGGATCTCCTCGCAGTCCAAGGGACTCTCAAGAGTCTTCTCCAACACCAAAGCTCAAAGGCATCAATTCTTTGGCGCTCAGCCTTCTTCACAGTCCAGCTCTCACATCCATACATGACCACAGGTCCGTCACTAGACGGACCTTAGTTGGCAAAGTAATGTCTCTGCTTTTGAATATGCTATGTAGGTTGGTCATAACTTTTCTTCCAAGGTGTAAGCGTCTTCTAATTTCATGGCTGCAGTCATCATCTGCAGTGATTTTGAAGCCCAAAAAATAAAGTCTGACACTGTTTCCACTGTTTCCCCATCTATTTCCCATGAAGTGATGGGATCGGATGCCATGATCTTCGTTTTCTGAATGTTGAGCTTTAAGCCAACTTTTTCACTCTCCTCTTTCACCTTTCTCAAGAGGCCTAATTAGAGTATTTCTTTATGTATATCTCATTTGTTCCTGGCTTTATATACTTATGAAATACTCATCACTCTGCACTTTGAGAACACAGATGCACTTTGAGAATACAGATGCTCTTTGGTCCACAACAACATCCCCAAACTAAAAATATCTCTGACAGATATCAATGTTCAACCTTTAAACATCTGAGTCAATTATGTCATGGAAATTATTCTCTGACCCTACTATGAAGTTATGTATTGTACTATTTCCAGCTCCAGAATTTTTAAAGAATCACAATAGTCTGAGCTTTCTCTGCTCTTTCTTTTCAACTTTTCATGGATATTTTATCGTTACAAGCCATGGAACAAAACAATGGCACTGAAGTATCTGAATTCATTCTCTTGGGATTCGCTGGTCAACATAAGTCTTGACATGTCTTTTTCACAGTATTTCTAGTGATCTATGTGGCCACTCTAGTGGGTAACATTGGCATGATCCTACTCATCAAAACTGACTCTTCCCATCACACCCCCATGTACTTTTTCGCCCAAAACTTGGCTTTTGTTGATCTCTTCTGTTATGCCACTGCTATCACTCCCAAGATGTTGCATAATTTGATGAGTATCAAAAATTCCATCTCATTCTTCAGATGTATGGTGCAACTGCTACTCCATGGTATCTTTTTAACAAGTGATTGCTACATCCTGGTGGCTATGGCAGTGGATTGTTATGTGGCCATCTGTAACTCACTTCACTATGGAACATCATGTCACAGAGAGTCTGCGTTCAGCTCTTAATTGGGTCATACTTCATGGATTTCCTGAATGCTTCTGTCAATTTGGTTTTACTTTATCACTGACGTTTTGCAAACCAATAAAATTAACCACTTTTTTTCTGTGATGAACCCCCAATTCTGACCCTTTCTTGCTCTTATATTTACTTCAGCATCATGGTACTGGTGCCTTTGTGGGGTTTAACTTGACATTCACTATATTGATCATCATCTTTTCCTACATGTTTATCTTGTCTGCCATCCTGAAGATCTCTTCTGCTGCAGGGAGGAAAACTGCCTTCTCCACATGTGCCTCCCACCTGACAGCTGTCACCGTGTTGTATGGAATGCTCTTTTATATGTATCTCCACTGTGGTACCATAGAGTCTCAAGAACAAGAAAAAAATGCCTTCCATTTTTATGGAGTTATGATCCCCATGTTAAACCCTCTCATCTATAACCTGAGAAACCAAGATGTAAGAGAAGCCCTAAAAGGGGTTGGAAAGAAGTGTTTTTAGACTGAATATCAATTACTAAGTATGATTCAACAAGCAAGGAACAATCCTCTCTTATTTCTCAACAGCAGAAGTTGTAGCAAATATTTCTGAGTTCCAAGTGAAGTGAAAGTCCCTCAGTCATGCTGATTCTCTGGGATACCATGGAATATAAAGTCCATGGAATTCTTCAGGCCAGATTATTGGAGTGTGTTGACTTCCCTTTCTCCAGTAGACCTTCCCAACCCAAGTATCGAACCCAGATCTCCCACATTCAGGTGGATACTTTACTAACTGAGGCACCAGGGAAGTCCAAGAATACTGGAGTAGGTAACCTATCCTTTCTCCAGAGGATCTTCCCAATGCAGGAATGAAACTAGGGTCTTCTGCATTGCAGGTGGATTCTTTACCAGCTGAGTTATGAGGGAAGCCCGCAAGTTCCAAAGGCATTCCTTAATTATTTCAATAGATCTAAAATTTAATGAAAACACCTTGTGATTATATAATTTTCTAACTCATGTGTTTCTTAAAAAGAAAGTCTCTAAAAAGTCTTTGATACTCATTTTGAACCTTTTGAGGAGCGCTTTGTTCAAATACTTGCCCTTAAGAAAGAACAAGAAAATAGTGTATCAGTTCAGTTCAGTCGCTCAGTCATGTCTGACACTTTGCAACCCCATGAATTGCAGCACCCCAGGCCTCCCTGTCCATCACCAACACCCAGAGTCCACCCAAACTCATTTCCATTGAGTCAGTGATGCTACCCAGCCATCACATCCTCTATTGTCCCCTTCTCCTCCTGACCCCAATCCCTCCCAGCATAAGGGTCTTTTCCAATGAGTCAACACTTCACATGATGTGGCCAAAGTATTGGAGTTTCAGCTTCAGCCTCAGTCTTTCCAATGAACACTCAGGACTGATCTCCTTCAGGATGGAATGGTTGGATCTCCTTGAAGTCCAAGGGACTCTCAAGAGTCTTCTCCAACACTGCAGTTCAAAAGCATCAGTTCTTCGGCACTCAGCCTTCTTCACAGTCCAACTCTCACATCCATACATGACCACAGGAAAAACCATAGCCTTGACTAGATGGACCTTAGTCGGCAGAGTAATATCTCTGCTTTTGAATATGCTATCTAGATTGGTCATAACTTTTCTTCAAGGAGTAAGCGTCTTCTAATTTCATGGCTGCAGTCACCATCCGCAGTGATTTTGGACCCCAGAAATATAAAGTCTGACACTGTTACCCCATCTATTTCCCATGAAGTGATGGGACTGGATGCCATGATCTTCGTTTTCTGAATGTTGAGCTTTAAGCCAACTTTTCACTCTCCTCTTTCACCTTCACCAGGAGGCCCTTTAGCTCCTCATCACTTTCTACCATAAGAGTGGTGTCATCTGCATATCTGAGGTTATAGATATTTCTCCCGGAAATCTTGATTCCAGCTTGTGCTTCATCCAGCCCAGCTTTTCTCCTGATGTACTCTGCATATAAGATAAATAAGCAGGGGAACAATATACAGCCTTGACGTACTCCTTTTCCTATTTGGAACCAGTCTGTTGTTCCATGTCCAGTTCTAACTGTTGCTTCCTGACCTGCATACAGATTTCTCAAGAGGCAGGTCAGGTGGTCTGGTATTCCCATCTCTTTCAGAATTTTCCATAGTTTATTGTGATCCACAGTCAAAGGCTTTGACATAGTCAACAAAGCAGAAATAGATGTTCTTCTGGAACTCTCTTGCTTTTTCCATGATCCAATGGATGTTGGCAATTTGACCTCTGGTTCCTCTGCCTTTTCTAAAACCAGCTTGAACATCAGGAAGTTCACGGTTCATGAATTGCTGAAGCCTGGCTTGGAGAATTTTGAGCATTACTTTACGAGCATGTGAGATGAGTGCAATTGTGCGGTAGTTTGAGCATTCTTTGGCATTGCCTTTCTTTGGAATTGGAATGAAAACTGACCTTTTCCAGTCCTGTGGCCACTGCTGAGTTTTCCAAATTTGCTGGCATATTGAGTGCAGCACTTTCACAGCATCATCTTTCAGGATTTGAAACAGCTCCACTGGAATTTCATCACCTCCACTAGCTTTGTTCCTAGTGATGCTTTCTAAGGCCCACTTGACTTCACATTCCAAGATGTCTGGCTCTAGATGAGTGATCACATCATCATGATTATCTGGGTCTTGAAGATCTTTTTGTACAGTTCTTCCATGTATTCTTACCACCTCTTCTTAATATCTTCTGCTTCTGTTAGGTCCAGACCATTTCTGTTCTTTATCGAGTCCATCTTTGCATGAAATGTTCCCTTGATATCTCCAACTTTCTTGAAGTAATCTCTACTCTTTCCCATTCTATTATTTTCCCCTATTTCTTTGCATTGATCGCTGAAGAAGGCTTTCTTATCTCTTCTTGCTATTCTCTGGAACTCTGCATTCAGATGCTTATATCTTTCCTTTTCTCCTTTGCTTTTTGCCTCTCTTTTTTTCACAGCTATTTGTAAGGCCTCCCCAGACAGTCGTTTTGCTTTTTTGCATTTCTTTTCCATGGGGATGGTCTTGATCCCTGTCTCCCATACAATGTCACAAACCTCATTCTGTAGTTCATCAGGCACTCTGTCTATCAGATCTAGGCCCTTAAATCTATTTCTCACTTCTACTGTATAATCATAAGGGATTTTATTTAGGCCATACCTGAATGGTCTAGCGGTTTTCCCTACTTTCTTCAATTTCAGTCTGAATTTGGCAATAAGGAGTTCATGATCTGAACCACAGTCAGCTCCTGGTCTTGTTTTTGTTGACTGTATAGAGCTTCTCAATCTTTGGCTACACAGAATATAACCAGTCTGATTTTGGTGTTGACCATCTGGTGATGTCCATGTGTAGAGTCTTCTCTTGTGTTGTTGGAAGAGGGTGTTTGCTATGACCAGTGCATTTTCTTGGCAAAACTCTATTTGTCTTTACCCTGCTTCATTCCCCATTCCAAGGCCAAATTTGCCTGTTACTCCAGGTGTTTCTTGACTTCCTACTCATGCATTCCAGTCCCCTATAATGAAAAGGACATCTTTTGGGGGTGTTAGTTCTAAAAGGTCTTGTAGGTCTTCATAAAACCATTCAACGTCAGCTTCTTCTGTGTTACTGGTTGGAGCATAGATTTGGATAACTGTGATACTGAATGGTTTGCCTTGGAAACAAACAGAGATCATTCTGTCGTTTTTGAGATAGCATCCAAGTACTGCATTTCGGACTCTTTTGTTGACCATGATGGCTACTCCATTTCTTCTGAGGGATTCCTGCCCGCAGTAGTATATATAATGGTCATCTGAGTTAAATTCACCCATTCCAGTCCATTTTAGTTGGCTGATTCCTAGAATGTTGATGTCACCCTTGCCATCTTTTGTTTGATCACTTCCAATTTACCTTGTTTCATGGACCTGACATTCCAGGTTCCTATGCAATATTGCTCTTTACAGTATTGGATCTTGCTTCTATCACCAGTCACATGCACAGCTGGATATTGTTTTTGCTTTGGCTCCATCCCTTCATTCTTTCTGGAGTTATTTTGCCACTGATCTCCAGTAGCATATTGGGCAACTACTGACCTGGGGTATCCCTTGTGGCTCAGAGGTTAAAGCGTCTGCCTCTAATGCGGGAGACCCAGGTTTGATCCCTGGGTCGGGAAGATACCCTGGAGAAGGAATGGTAACCCACTCCAGCATTCTTGCCTGGAGAATCCCATGGACGTAGAAGCTTGTTAGGCTACGTGCACGGGTCACAAATAGTCAGACATGACTGAGCAACTTCACTTTCACTTTCACTGACCTGGAGAGTTCCTATAGCTCAGCTATTTTACTTTTATAAGGAATAATTGAAAGGGCCATTTTGAAGAAAACATACAGAAAGGAAAGGAAAAAAAACACTTCAGTGAATCTGCATATATATGCAGACATTATGAAGCAGTACCCTTCCTTTCTGTATATGTTTTCTAACCAGCTAGGAAACTGACACAGGAGTCAGGCAAATGCAGACTGTATCAGTTCATTTTGGTAAAATTATACTTTAAATATAACATGAATCTCCAGCAATACCATCTTGCACATGTGTAAACTGTAGTGCAGAATTTGGTGCTATAGAATGGACTCATTTACCCAAAAGTGAGGCCTTGAGGTTAGAGCAGTTGAGGTTGAACAGAAGAAGTTATACCAGGGCTTGGACTTGAGGAAAATAAAAAAAGGATTAATCACACACCCATCCTGTTGACAAGCATGTCTAAAAAAAAAAAAAAAAAAAAAAAAAACAACCAAGATTACTTATTATATTTCTTTCAATTCCATTAGTCAGTTAAACCATAGGATGTTGTAATTGAGAGGATTGGCAGGATGAGAGTTCATTGCCTTCTTCAAAATTTCCAGAAGTTCCAAATTGTGGATTGAATTATGAGCATAGAAGCATAGCAATATGGATTCAACTGTAACACAAACAGTATCAAAAGAAACCAGATGATACCAGTCCGTGCAACAGGATGCATTTTTCTGCACTCTGGGAGAGAAAGCCCCAAATTATGAAACTCTGATATTAGTTAAGGTTGCTGGTGACCTGCTCATAATTGCTTTGCAGAGAGAAACCTTATTTTCACCTGAAGTGTAAGCAAATCCTCTTCTGAGAAGAAAGGAGAGATTTTATATTTACCACCCTGAATCATCTCTGAAGACAGAGGCAATTCTAAGTTTTACTATTTTGATGTCTCCTTATACAAACATTCTTTACTGTAATATCTTTAAATACTCTGCATAGAGAACTTTGATTGTGTTGATATATGCTAAATAATATTGCCTTAATATTTATAAAGTTAAATATCACAAAATGCATGGGTGAAAAAAGTATAATGGTACTGTAATAGTAAATGTTAAACTCACCTCACCCAGTTCATGAAAGATAAAGTTGAGAAAGAAAAAAATTAAATAAAGTTACAGAAAAACTATTTGATATAATTAATGAGGGTAAACACATACAAAAACTCTATATTGTAGAAGCCTACCAATCAAACATGCCTTAAATCAAAATTTAGGTTTATTTGGCTGCTGTAGCTCACTTCCCAGAAGCTGTTCAGTTCAGTTCAGTTCAGTTCAGTCGCTCAGTCGTGTCCAACTCTTTGCGACCCCATGAATCGCAGCACGCCAGACCTCCCTGTCCATCACCAATCCCCAGAGTTCACTCAGACTCACAGCCATCCAGTCCGTGATGCCATCCAGCCATCTCATCCTCTGTCATCCCCTTCTCCTCCTGCCCCCAATCCCTCCCAGCATCATAGTCTTTTCCAATGAGTCAGCTCTTTGCATGAGGTGGCCAAAGTACTGGAGTTTCAGCTTTAGCATCATTCTTTTCAAAGAAATCCAGGGGCTGATCTCCTTCAGAATGGACTGGTTGGATCTCCTTGCAGTCCAAGGGACTCTCAAGAGTCTTCTCCAACACCGCAGTTCAAAAGCATCAATTCTTCGGCACTCAGCCTTCTTCACAGTCCAACTCTCACATCCGTACATGACCACGGGAAAAACCATATCCTTGACTAGACAGACCTTAGTCGGCAAAGTAATGTCTCTGCTTTTGAATATGCTATCTAGGTTGGTCATAACTTTTCTTCCAAGGAGTAAGCGTCTTTTAATTTCATAGCTGCAGTCACCATCTGCAGTGATTTTTGAGCCCAAAAAGTAAAGTCTGACACTGTTTCCACTGTTACCCCATCTATTTCCCATGAAGTGATGGGACTGGATGCCATGATCTTCGTTTTCTGAATGTTGAGCTTTAAGCCAACTTTTTCACTCTCCTCTTTCACTTTCATCAAGAGGCTTTTTAGCTCCTCTTCACTTTCTGCCATAAGTGTGGTGTCATCTGCATATCTGAGGTTATTGATATTTCTCCTGGCAATCTTGATTCCAGCTTGTGTTTCTTCCAGTCCAGCGTTTCTCATGATGTACTCTGCATATAAATTAAATAAGAAGGGTGACAATATACAGCCTTGATATACTCCTTTTCCTATTTGGAACCAGTCTGTTGTTCCCTGTCCAGTTCTAACTGTTGCTTCCTGACCTGCATACAGATTTCTCAAGAGGCAGGTTAGGTGGTCTGATATTCCCATGTCTTGAAAAATTTTCCACAGTTAATTGTGATCCACACAGTCAAAGGCTTTGGCATAGTCCATAAAACAGAAAGAGATGTTTTTCTGGAAGTCTCTTGCTTTTTCCACAATCCAGTGGATGTTGGCAATTTGATCTCTGGTTCCTCTGCTTTTTCTAAACCAACTTGAACATCAGGGAGTTCACAGTTCACGTATTGCTGAAGCCTGGCTTGGAGAAATTTAAGCATTACTTTACTATCATGTGAGATGAGTGCAATTATGCTACTGGAGATCAATGAAAAATAACTCTATGAAGTATGAAAAGATGGAGCCAAACTAAAAGAACGCACAATTGTGGATTTGACTGGTGATGGAAGCAAGGTCCAATGCTGTAATCAGTAATATTAAATAGGAATCTGGAATGTTAAGTCCACGAATCAAGGCAAATTGGAAGTGGTCAAACAGGAGATGGCAAGAGTGAATGTCGACATATAAGGAATCAGCAAACTAAAATAAACAAGAGTGGGTGAATTTAACTCAAATGATCATTATATCTACTACTTTGGGCAAGAATCCCTTAGAAGAAATGGAGTAGCCATCAGAGTCAGCAAAACAGTCTGAGATGCAGTACATGGATGCAGTCTCAAAAGTGACAGAATGATCTCTGTTCATTTCCAAGGCAAACCATTCAATATCACAGTAATCCAAGTCTATGCCCTAGCAGTAATGCTGAAGAAGCTGAAGTTGAAAGATTCTATGAAGACCTACGAGACCTTTTAGAACTAACACCCAATAAAGATGTCCTTTTCATCATAGGGGACAGGAATGCAAAAGTAGAAGTCAAGAAACACCGGGAATTACAGGCAAATTTGGCCTTGGAGTGTACAAAATGAAGTAGGACAAAGGCTAATAGAATTCTGCCAAGAGTACACATTGGTCATAGCAAACACCCTCTTCTAGCATCACGTTAGAATACTCTACACATGGACATCACAAGATGGGCAATACCAAAATCAGATTGATTATATTATTTGCAGCAAAAATGGAGAAGCTCTATACAGCCAGCCAAAACAAGACCGGGAGCTGACTGTGGCTCATACGATGAACTCCTTATTGCCAAATTCAGACTTAAATTGAAGATAGCAGGGAAAACAACTAGGCCATTCAAGTATGACCTAAATCAAATCCCTTATGATTATACAGTGGAAATGAGAAATAGATTTGCTAGACAGAGTGCCTAATGAACTGTAGACAGAGGTTCATGACATTGTACAGGAGAAAGGAATCAAGATCATCCGCAAGAAAAAGAAATGCTAAAAAAGCAAAGTGGCTCCTTTAGGAGGCCTTAAAAATGGCTGTGAAAAGAAGAGAAGTGAAAAGCAAAGGAGAAAAGGAAAAATATACCCGTTTGAATACAGAGTTCTGAAGAACAGGAAGAAGAGATAAGGAAGCCTTCCTCAGTGGTAAATGCAAAGAAATAAAGGAAAACAATAGAATGGGAAAGATGAGAGATCACTTCAAGAAGATTAGAGACACAGAGGGAAAATTCCATTCAAAGATCGGCTCCCTAAAGGACAGAAATGTTATCGACCTAACAAAAGCAGAAGATATTAAAAAGAGGTGGCAAAAATACACAGAAGAACTGTACAAAAAAGATCTTCACGACCCAGATAATCAGGATGGTGTCATCACTCACCTAGACCAGGTATCCCGGGATGCTAAGTCAAATGGGCCTTACAAAGCAAAACTATGAACAAAGCTAGTGGAGGTGATAGAATTCCAGTTGAGCTGTTTCAAATCCTGAAAGATGATGGTGTGAAAGTGCTGCACTCAGTATATCAGCAAATTTGGAAAACTTAGCAGTGGCTACAGGACTGGAAAATGTCAGTTTTCATTCCAATCCCAAAGAAAGGCAATGCCAGAAAATTCTCAAACTACCGCACAATTGCACTCATCTCACACACTAGTAAAGTAATGCTCAGAATTCACTAAGCCAGGGTTCAACAATACGTGAACCATGAACTTCCAGATGTTCAAGCTGGTTTTAGAAAAGGCAAAAGAATCAGAGATCAAATTGCCAATATCTGCTGGATCATTGTAAAGAAAGAGAGTTCAAAAACATCTATTTCTGCTTTATTAACTATGCCAAAGCCTTTGACTGTGTGGATCACAATAAACTGTGGAAAATTCTTCAAGACATGGGAATACCAGACCACCTAACCTGACTCTTGAGAATCTGTGTGCAGGTCAAGAAGCAACAGTTAGTACTGAACATGGAACAACAGACTGGTTCCAAATAGGAAAAGGAGTACGTCAAGGCTGTATATTGTTCCCCTGCTTATTTATCTTATATGCAGAGTACATCAGGAGAAAAGCTGGGCTGGATGAAGCACAAGCTGGAATCAAGATTGCTGGGAGAAATATCAATAACCTTAGATATGCAGATGACACCTCCCTTATGACAGAAAGTGAA
Source organism: Nanger dama (assembly GCA_917880005.1). Lineage (NCBI taxonomy): Eukaryota > Metazoa > Chordata > Mammalia > Artiodactyla > Bovidae > Nanger > Nanger dama. The sequence goes on along the minus strand of CAKJTW010000184.1, from coordinate 36,649 downwards.
GAGGAATTAAAAGCCTCTTGATGAACGTGAAAGAGGAGAGTTTAAAAAGTTGTCTTAAAGCTCAAGATTTAGGAAACCAAGATCATGGCATCCGACCTCATCACTTCATGGCAAGTAGATGGAGAAACAGTGGAAACAGTGGCAGACTTCACTTTTGGGGGTCTCCAAATCCCTGTAGATGGTTACTATAGCCATGAAATATAAAGACGCTTACTCCTTGGAGGAAAAGTTATGAACAACCTACACAGCATATTTAAAAGCAGAGACATTACTTTGCCAACAAAGTTCCCTCTAGTAAAGGCTATGGTTTTTCCCATAGTCATGCATGGATATGAGAGTTGGACTATAAAGAAAGCTGAGCGCTGAACTGATGCTTTTGGGCTGTGGTTTTAGAGAAGACTCATAGGAGTCCTTTGGACTGCAAGATCCAACCCGTCCATCCTAGAGAACAGTCCTGAAGGTTCACTGGAAGGAATGATGTTGAAGCTGAAACGTCAATATTTTGGCCACATGATGCGAAGAGCTGACTCAGTTGAAAAGACCCTCGTGCTGGGAAAGATTGAAGGTGGAAGGAGAAGGGGAAGACAGAGGGTGAGATTGCTGGATGGATCACTGACTCAAAGGACATGAGTCTGAGTAAATTCCAAGAGTTGGTGATGGCCACAGAGGTCTGGTGTACTGTAGTCCGTGGGGTTGTGAAGAGTTGGACAGGACTGAATGACTGAACTGAACTGAATTAGTTATTACAGTGCATCAAAATAATGTCTGGAGTTTGTAAAGCTCTTACTAGACCCCTTCCCATAATTTACATTTTAAGATAATAGAATTAGTCAGGACGTTTTCAGGAAGGAGAAGCTGTCCTCAAGAAGGATGGATATATTGCTGTTATATAAACCTTAGTACCGAGTTTAAACTGAGTTGGTTTTTGTGTAATCATCATTTCTAGGCTTAAAGATAAAAATGTTTTATGTGACTAAGACTAAGGAATGTAGTGGAAAAAAATATTTGCCCTTTTCTCTTCCTTGAGAATTCAAAACCCCTCTCTCCTTGGGGACCCTCAGACTTCTTATCAACCTGCCTATGAACTGACTCTCTGATTCCCCCCTTTTCTTTTAGGAGAATGATGTTTCCAAGGGATATGGTCATCTTTTTTGTTCCATAACTACTTCCTGTTGTTGAGGGGCATGGTCCTGAAATGTTGAGGAAATATATTCTCCTAATCGTCATATTGAAGGTCTATGGTCCAGGGATCCCAAGTAGTAGCTGGAGGAAACTGCTGCAGAGGTAAGACCTTGGACAGCCATTTGTAATTTAAAAGCTTTCAGATGGTTAGGAACAAACCCTATTATACAGTTACTAGATGTAAGGCAAAATAGTCATTAAACCAAATTAAAATCAAAATTAAAAGTCACATTATATACAGTTACATCAGTCCATCTTAGGATTGTTAGACCTCAACACAGAGTTGAAAAAAGTCCTTTTCTTGAGGTAGGGAGACCCACCATGGAAAGTCTTCAATTAATGAGGAGGGGAGCACTCCGCAGACCCCTCAGTTAGACTGATTGTGGAATGCAGTGTAGGAGTGAGCCCAGGCATTGTCTTGAGGGTCAAAAGGCAGACTCAGGGCTTTTGGAGTCAGAATAAGTAGGCTCACATAGATTATCAGGCCCATGTGGAAAGTACAAAGTCAGAGCATAGAAAGTAAAGACACAAAATGATATCACTTAGTTCTGGTCAGGGTGCCACCTCTTAACTCGAGTGTGATGTATCCACAAATCAATTCTTGGCACCTTGACAGCTGTGGGAAAAGAAAGAATAACCTGGTAAGGGCCTTTCCAGAGGGGCTCGAGGGATTGGCCCCCAGATCCCAATGTCTTTATCAGAACCTCTATTCTTGGCTCAAACAGATGCTTGCTTGACTCAGAGGCTGGGTCAGGAGTCACCTCTTGGCGTTCCATTAATGCCTGTTGAAAAGCTGAGAGCTGAGTTACATAATGAGTTAATTCTAAGGCTTCATGTGTTAATAAAGCCGTTGCCCCAGTTACTGTTAGGCAGTGTAACCACCCATGTGAAATTATGTCTAATTCTCTACTTAAATAAGAAATAGGTTGCAGCTGAGGCACTTGGGATTGTGTCAAAACTCCCAAGGCCATACCTTTTCTTTCAGTGACAAACAAATAAAATTCTGACCGTGTGGGCAAGCTCAAAGCAGGAGCTAGCAGGAGAACAGTTTGAAGAGCCTTAGAAGCCTTCTGAGTATTTGGAGACCAAAAAGTTTGTCAGTTTGGGCCTGCTGGGTCTCAGTTATGTTTATGTAATGGCCGGGTAAGTTCCCCATAACCCGGAATCCAAATGCGGCAGTAACCTGTAATTCCTAAAAATCCTCTCAATTGTCTTAAAGTCATAGGTAGGGGATGATTTAGTATAGGTTTAATTCTCTATGGGCCTATGGCCTTAGTCCCTTCTGATGTGATTAGGCCTAGAAATCTAACAGATTGTTAACAAAGCTGAGGCTTATCTCTTGATGCCTTGTAGCCACAGCATGCCAGAAAGTTTAAGAAATCTTCTGAGGCTTGTGAACAAGCTTCCTCTGTCTCAGCACACAGCAGAATATCATCTGCATATTGTAACACTGCTGCTTTGGAGCTATTAAAGTTTTGTAGATCCTGTGACGAACTTTGCCCAAATAGGTGAGGGCTGTCACAAAATCCCTGGGGCAAAACTGTCCAGGTTAACTGAGAATCTTGCTGTGTAAAGTCTTCAAAGACAAATAGAAATTGGCTTTCCTCCACCAAAGGCACTGAAGAGAAGGCATCTTTTAAATCAGTTACTGAGAAATATTTGGCTTGTTCAGGAATTTCAGACAATAGAGTATAAGGATTAAGCACCACGTGATGTAAAGGAACTACAGCCTCATTTATTATTTGTAAATCTTGAACTAGTCTCCATTTACCATTTGATTTCTTTATACCCAAAATAGGAGTGTTGCATGGACTGTTATAGGGAATTAGTAGCCCCTGCTCCTTTAAATTCTCAATAATGGGTTTTAATCCTTCCTTAACCTCAGGTTTCAGTGGATACTGCTTCTTATGTGGAAATAAGTGTGGGTCTTTGAGTTTGACAACTACAAGAATAGCATTTTGTGCTCAAACCACAGATTTTCTATCAGCCCACACTCTAGGATTTATATTTTCTTTAATTAAAGGGAGAGAAAGGGAGGGCTCTGTATTAATGAAAACAGAGGCATAGACCTTACTTAGTATATCCCTCCACAAAAGGAGTGAGGAACACTGTGGCATAGCACAGAGTCCCAGTTACAACTTACAGAAGAACTGAAGTAATACCTTTTGGCTTGTCTACACAGTACCACTACAGAAGTGGATCAGAAAGAAAGTGAGAGAAAAAAAAAAAGAAAGAAAGAGAGTGGGACAGGGGTCTCAGTAAGCACAGAGAAAGTTGCCCCAGTGTCTAAAAGAAAATCAATGGATTAGCCCCCCACAGTTATTAATGCCCTTGGTTCCTCTTGTGTGGGGACTCCCGGGTACCTTCAGCCCTGATTGTCTTGACAGTCCAACCCCTGAAACCTATGCTTCTGAGGACAGTCTCTCCTCTAGTGTGGGCCCTTGGAGATCGGGCATGGAGCCAGGGGCAGCTTAGATGCCTGTGGGCAATCCTGCTTAAGGTGTCCTCCTTTCCCCAGTAATAGCAAGCCCATCCCTTTTACCTGGGTCTCTCTGGGTATTTTCTCAGGCTGTTTAAAAACGGTTCTGACAGCCATTACAAGGGCTTCCACCTGTTGCTTTTTCTTTTTCTCCCTTTATTTCTTTTCCTCGTATTCCTTACTGTAATAGACTGTTTGAGCCATTTCAAGCAGATTACCTAAAGACTGATTTGGTGCATATGCCTGTTTTAATACCTTATGGTGGATATCTGGAACCAATTGAATGAGAAATCTATCTTTTAAAATCACTCTACCCACTTCACTTTTGGGATCAGTCTCAGTGAGTCTGCAAAGGGTTTCTCTCAGTCTGTCTAGGAATTTACCAGGGTCTTTCCTTCTCCTCCTGTTCTGACTTTGCCAATTTGGCACAAAGTCTTAGCACATGAGTCCTTCAAGAATACATCTGATGAAACGACTCTGATCCCATTTTCCTTTAGTCGTGTTATAGTCCCAGTCTGGTTCTATAGTTGGGACCACCTGATTCCCAGTGGGGAGGGCAGCTATCTTGTCTTCCCTCTTTCCTACTGATGCATTACCAAGACTTTCATCTCTATAAGCAACAACTTTCCCCAAAATTTGGGATTTTGAGTCGGGGGCCAGCGTTTGTCCCAAGATATGCATCACATCCTTACAAGGAAGGTCATAATGTAGAGTAATGCCTTAAAAGGCTCTACTATATTTTTCTGGGTCCTCTAGATAGTCTCCCAGGTCCTCCTTGATTTTTTGTATTTCTTGATAAGAAAAAGGCTTATTAACTCTCATAGATTAATTATGTCTCCCAGTGAGTGCTTCATGAAGAGGCAATAGCTTGTGTGGCTGTTCCTCAGCCTCTCTGGCTGCTCTGCACATACAATCCCAGGGATAGATTGGAGAAACCTGCTTTTTTTTTTTTTTTTTTTAATCTCTTTGTTTCATGTTCTCCATCTCATCCTGTAGTTCACCCTTAGTTTTTGCTACCTGAGTTTCTCTTTGATTGTCCAAGTTTCTATTGAAACCAGAGTAGTCTGAAGTCGTACTGAGACAGTTATTTGGACCTCTACTTGGGCAGTTTGAATCTCAGTTTGGGTTTCTACTGAGACAAAAGCAACCCTTCCTGTTTGCTCAGTTTGGAGCCCCGGGTATGGGGGCAAAGTAGGAGGACAGGGGGAGCTGAAAATGTCACACCCAAATCTATACCCTTAGGACATAAGTCTGGCATATTTTGCAGAGAGAAAAAGAGCAACACATATGCTAATTTTACCTATTTCCTTTGTTTTCTACAGAACTGGTCTAATTGTAAAACAGTATCATAAATAAGAGACCCTCCAAATGGCCACCATTTGCCATCTTCCAATGGATACTGTGACCATGCAGTATCACATAGGAAGACTGGTGTGTCTTCTTTAAGCTCTGGGGATCAAATCTATCCCAGTTTTTCAGGATACAGTTCACTGGAGTGAGGCTGGAATTGTTAGCTCCTATCTGAAAGAGAGAAAAAAGACACCAGCACCATCTTTCTACCAGAGGCATCCCTCCCTGCTCTAGATGGGGATGTAGACAAACTTTACACTGAAGCTTTCCTTCCTTGATCAGACTTCAGTTCAGCTCAGTCGCTCAGTCGTGTCTGACTCTTTGCAACCCCATGAATCACAGCATGACAGGCCTCCCTGTCCATCGCGAACTCCTGGAGTTCACTCAAACGCATGTGCATTGAGTCGGTGATGGCATCCAGCCATCTCATCCTCTGCCGTCCCCTTCTCCTCCTGTCCCTTATCGATGGAGGTGCCGTACTTGTCCCTCCCAGTTCTACCATGGGATGGAGATGCACCAAGGGTAGACCTGATGGCATCCCAGACTGATGTCCAGTTTCTCACCATTAAAACCTTGCTTGCCTCTGACGCCATCCAGGATGCAATTAGAGTAACCTTCTGGAATGCCTCCCAAGCTAAGAATCCTGGGGGAAACATTTGTTACCTGAGTGCATGTACATGATCCTGAGTATATTCCTGACCACAGTAAGACTGGTATGAACATAAAACAGAGGTGTTCCTTCCAAGCATCACCACACCAATATAAGCAATAGCAAAGAGATGGTGAAGGGCTAGCCAGTGAGGAAAAAGTGATTTCTGACCTCGTGTTTTTGGGGGCCAGTCTTTCCAGTTCATTCCCACAGATTCCACAGAAAGAATATCTAAGGAGTGTGGGACCTAAGTAACAGTACACAGTAGCAGCATAGATCACAATTCCCTTGAAAGTCGATGATCTGACAGGTTAGTAGTTTTAATTCCCAAGAAGTTATGAAATGATCAGAGACCAGAAAGTTTGACTGAGAAAAGAGAGTTTCTTCCACACTCTTTGCCCATGTCTGGTCGGCCCCTGAAGGAGACATTGGGAACCTCTTGGCATTGGCAGGTCGATATAAACCCCCGACAGATTTCTTCCATTAGCCATATGAGGTCACCACGGAACTGCAGAGCAGAGTTCCTCACTTGCTTCACGCAGGGCATGTCATTCATTCACACAAGCACACCATAGAGTTAGTAAAGTACAGCAGAAAACGTGTTTGCTAGGAGAACAAAGAATAGAGCAGATGAGCCCCCAAGATGAAAGGTTGTTGCTGAACCATGAAAGACACTGGGATTCTTGGCCTCCAGAGGAGATGAATTCAATCTGGAGCCAGAGACTAGGCTTGATCACTCAGAGCTTATGTATAATAAAGTTTTATTAAAGTATAAAAGTTATAGAGAAAGCTTCTGACATAGACACCAGAAGAGGGCAGAAAGAGTACCGCCCTCCTAGTGTTAGCAAGGGAGTTATATACTTTGCAATTAGTTGTTAGAGTGAATCAAAAGAATGCCTGGAGGTTGTAAAAATCTTACTAGACCCACTCCCATATTTTACATTTTAAGATAAGAGAATTAGCCAGAATGTTTTCAGGAAGGATAGACTGTCCTCAGTCAGAACACATTGTTGTTATATAATCCTTGGTACAGAGTTTAAACTGAGTTGTTTGTTGTGTAATCATCAGTTCAAGGCTTAAAGATTTAAAAAAAAAAAAAAACTTTTGTATGACTAAAACTAAGGAATTTAGAGGGGGGAAAAAATGTTTGTCTTTTCCTCCTTGAGAATTCCAGACCCCTCTCTTTGGGGGACCCCTGGACTTTTTATCAACCTGCTTAGGAATTGACTTTCAACTTCCAAACTTGGTTCCCTCTTTTTCTTTTGGCTTCTTCTGATTTCAAGTCTCTTCAGTGTCTAATTTCTGCCCTGACACAAGGGAGTGAAGGTGGTGGTCACTTATTTAGGCTCACTTGTTCAGTTGTGCTGTGGGGAAGAAGGAACACTCCAAACAAATATCACTGGTGTGTGTGGGGAGTGCTCACAGTGTCTGAGCCACAGGGTTTGCCCCTGGTCATGACATGTGTGCTTTCCTGGTCTACACTCTTCAAGCTCCAGGTTACTCAGCAAGGGAACTGTCTAAAGCGGGTCCTGGGTTGTGTGTACTTCCCAGGTCTAAGCCGTTCAGGTTCAGGTTCTCGGGTACTCCACAAAGGCACAAACTTGGTTAGGCCTGCGTTTTTGTGCCCTTCCCAGGTCCAAGCAGCTCAAGAAACCAGACGCTTAGCGAGTGCACTATCCCAGGTGTGTGGTGCGTCTTATCATCTCCCTGGTCCCTGCCACTTGGTTTCCTGGGTGGATAACAAGAGCACTGTCTTAGGTGTGCTGTGTGTCCCCTCTGGGGAGGGGATCCCTGGCTGTGACTCTCCAAGCAGATGTCAACCGTCCAGGATCCCAGGAAGACTTGGTCAGCAGCTGAAAGCCTGTTCACAGTTTGGTGGAGGATGGCATCTCTGGGGCCGAGATTGCCCCTCACCTTTCAGCTCTGGCTGTTGCCCGCCTGCCTCTCTGCCTCCAGCAGGGAGATGGGCTGGTCCTCAGCCAGCTAGCTCTCCTCTGGTATTCACTCAGTCCTTTGTTCTGTGAGTGGGCCAGGCTTTGCCTTAGGTTAGAGCTTTTTGCAGGTAAGTTCTGTTTCTCATTTTTCCCCTCCTTCTGGCTATCCACTGTTTGGGTTACTATCTCACATTAGCTTCTTCAGATTGTCTTCAGGACATTCAGTTTCAGTCCTTACCCTAAGCAATGCAGCCTGTGACTCCCTGTTCAGCCCCCCGCACACTGCTGGCAGACGTGAGCATCTGGGCTACTTCTCCACTGGGAGTTGAGGTTTGGTGCATATTCTGTGTGTGTGTGTGTGTGTGTGTGTGTGTGTGTGTGTGTGTGTGTGTGTTTTCCCCTCCCAATTATGTTGCCCTCTGAGATTCCAAAACTCCCCAAACACCCATCTGTGAGAGGGTTTCCTGCTGTTTGGATAATATCTTCCTTCACGACGCTCTTCCCAGGATGGGTCTCCATCCATAACTCTTTGTCTCTCTTTATCTCTTTGATATTTTGTCCCACCTCCATTCGCAGGGGATGGGCTGCCTTTCTGAGTGTCTGGTGTCCTCTGCCAGTGTTCAGAAGTTGTTTTGTGGAAGTTGCTCAGCATTCAAATGATCTTTTGCTGAATTTGTGGGGGAGAAAGTGGTACCCCATTCTATCCCTCAACCATATTAGGACCTCTGGGGGTTGGTTTTTAAAACTAAATTAGTTTTTATTTTCTTTCTCCATACTGAACACCCCACCCTCCTCCCTCCCTCTACTGTCCCTCCTCTGCATTGTCCCAGTGCACCAGCCCCAAGCATCCAAGATCATGCATCAAATCTGGACTGGCAATTCGTTTCATATAAGATATACATGTTTCAATGCCATTCTCCCAAATCATCCCACCCTCACCCTCTCCCACAGAGTCCAAAAGCCTCTTCTATACATCTGTGTCTCTTTTGCTGTCTTGCATACAGGGTTATCATTACCATCTTTCTAAATTCCATATATATACGTTAGTATACTGTATTTGGTGTTTCTCTTTCTGGTTTGCTTCACTCTGTATAATAGGCTCCATTTTTATCCAATTCATTAGAACTGATTCAAATGTACTCTTTTAAGGGCTTAGTAATACTCCATTGTGTATATGTACCACAGCTTTCTTATCCATTTATCTGCTAATGGACATCTAGGTTGTTTCCATGTCCTGGCTATTATAAACAGTGCTGCAATGAACACTGGGGTACATGTGTCTCTTTCAATTCTGGTTTCCTCAGTGTGTATGCCCAGCAGTGGGATTGCTGGGTCATAAGGCGGATCTATTTGCAATTTTTAAAGGAATCTCCACACTGTTCTCCATAGTGGCTGTACTAGTTTGCATTCCCACCAACAGTGTAGGAGGGTTCCCTTTCATCACACCCTCTCCAGCATTTATTACTTGTAGACTTTTGGATCAAAGCCATTCTAACTGGCATGAAATGGTATCTCATTGTGGTTTTGATTTACATTTCTCTGATGATGAGTGATGTTGAGTATCTTTTCATATGTTTGTTAGCCATCTGTATGTCATCTTGGGAGAAATGTCTATTTAGTTCTTTGGCCCATTTTTTCATTGAGTCGTTTATTTTTCTGGAATTGACCTGCAGGAGTTGCTTGTATATTTTTGAGATTAGTTGTTTGTCAGTTGCTTTGTTTGCTATTTTTTTCTCCCATTCTAAAGGCTGTCTTTTCACCTTGCTTATAGTTTCCTTTTTGTGCGGAAGCTTTTAAGCTTAATTAGGTCCCATTTGTTTATTTTTGCTTTTATTTCCGGTATTCTGGGAGGTGTATCATAGAGGATCCTGCTGTGATTTATGTTGGAGTGTTTTGCCTGTGTTCTTCTCTAGGAGTTTTATAGTTTCTGGTCTTATGTTTAGATCTTTAATCCATTTTGAGTTTATTTTTGTGTATGGTGTTAGAAAGTGTTCTTCAGTTCAGTTCAGTCGCTTAGTCATGTCCGACTCTTTGCGACCCCATGAATCGCAGCACGCCAGGCCTCCCTGTTCACCATCTCTCAGAGTTCACTCAGACTCACATCCATCGAGTCAGTGATGCCATCCAGCCATCTCATCCTCGGTCGTCCCCTTCTCCTCTTGCCTCCAATCCCTCCCAGCATCAAGTCTTTTCCAATGTGTCAGCTCTTCACATGAGGTGGCCAAAGTACTGGAGCTTCAGCTTCAGCATCATTCCTTCCAAAGAAATCCCAGGGTTGATCTCCTTCAGAATGGACTGGCTGGATCTCCTTGCAGTCCAAGGGACTCTCAAGAGTCTTCTCCAACACCACAGTTCAAAACCATCAATTCTTCGGTGCTCAGCCTTCTTCACAGTCCAACTCACACATCCATACATGACCACAGGAAAAACCATAGCCTTGACTAGAGAGACTTTAGTCGGCAAAGTAATATCTCTGTTATTGAATATGCTGTCTAGGTTGGTCATAACTTTTCTTCCAAGGAGTAAACATCTTCTAATTTCATGACTGCAGTCACCATCTGCAGTGATTTTTGAGCCCCCAAAATAAAGTCTGACACTGTTTCCACTGTTTCCCCATCTATTTCCCATGAAGTGATGGGACCAGATGCCATGATCTTCGTTTTCTGAATGTTGAGCTTTGAGCCAACTTTTTCACTCTCCTCTTGCACTTTCATCAAGAGGCTTTTAGCTCCTCTTCACTTTCTGCCATAAGGGTGGTGTCATCTGCATTTCTGAGGTTATTCATATTTCTCCCAGCAATCTTGATTCCAGCATGTGTTTCTTTCAGTCCAGCGTTTCACATGATGTACTCTGCATATAAGTTAAATAAGCAGGGTGACAATATACAGCCTTGATGTACTCCTTTTCCTATTTGAAACCAGTCTGTTGTTCCATGTTCGGTTCTAAATGTTGCTTCCTGACCTGCATACAGATTTCTCAAGAGGCAGGTCAGGTGATCTGGTATTCCCATCTCTTTCAGAATTTTCCATAGTTTATTGTAATCCACACAGTCAAAGGTTTTGACATAGTCAATAAAACAGAAATAGATGTTTTTCTGGAACTCTCTTGCTGTTTCCATGATCCAGTGGATGTTGGCAATTTGATCTCTGGTTCCTCTGCCTTTTCTAAAACCAGCTTGAACATCAGGGAGTTCATGGTTCACGTATTGCTGAAGCCTGTGTTCTAGTTTCATTCTTTTACAAGTGGTTGACCAGTTTTCCCAGCACCACTCGCTAAAGAGATTGTCTTTGCTCCATTGTATATTCTTGCCTCCTTTGTCAAAGATAAGGTGTCCATAGGTGTGTGGATTTATCTCTGGCCTTATTATTTTGTTCCATTGACTGATATTTCTGTCTTTATGCCTGTACCATACTGCCTTGATGACTGTGGCTTTGTAGTAGAGCCTGAAGTCAGGCAGGTTGATTCCTCCAGATCCATTCTTCTTTCTCAAGATTGCTTTGGCTATTTGAGGTTTTTTGTATTTCCATACAAATTATGAAATTACTTGTTCTAGGTCTGTGAAAAATACCATTGGTAGCTTGACAGGGATTGCATTGAATCTATAGATTGCTTTGGGTTGTATACTCATTTTCACTATATTGATTCTTCCAATCCATGAACATGGTATATTTCTCCATCTATTAGTGTCCTCTTTGATTTTTTTCACCAGTGTTTTATAGTTTTCTATATATAGGTCTTTAGTTTCTTTAGGTAGATATATACCTAAGTATTTTATTCTTTTCATTGCAATGGTGAATGGAATTGTTTCCTTAATTTCTCTTTTCATTTTCTCATTATTAGTGTATAGGAATGCAAGGGATTTCTATGTGTTGATTTTGTATCCTGAAAGTTTACTATATTCGTTGATTAGCTCTAGTAATATTCTGGTGGAGTCCTTAGGGTTTTCTATGTAGATGATCATGTCATCTGCAAACAGTGAGTGTTTTACTCCTTTGTTTCCAATTTGGATTCCTTTTATTTCTTTTCCTGCTCTGATTGCTGTCGCCTAAAATCCAAAACTATATCAAATAGTAGTGGTGAAAGTGGACACCCTTGTCTTGTTCCTGACTTAAGGGAAAATACTTTCAAATTTTCACCATTGAGGATAATGTTCACTGTGGGTTTTTCATATATAGCTTTTATTATGTTGAAGTATGTTTTTTCTATTCCTGCTTTCTGCAGAGTTTTTAATCATGAATGGATGTTGAATTTTGTCAAAGACTTTCTCTGCATCTATTGAAATAATCATATGGCTTTTTTTTTTCAATTTGTTAATGTGCTGTATTACATTGATTGATTTCAGATAATGAAGAATCCTTGCATCCCTGGACTAAAGCCCACTTGTGTCATGGTGTATGATCTTTTTAATGTGTTGTTGGATTCTGATTGCTAGAATTTTATAAAGGATTAAGAAATCAAAAACTTTCCAGACAAGCAAAAGCTGCGAGAATTCAGCACCACCAAACCAGCTTTCCAACAAATGTTAAAGGATATTCTCTAGACAGGAAACACAAAAAGGGTGTATAAACTTGAACCCAAAACAATAAAGTAAATGACAACGGGATCATACTTATCAATAATTACCTTAAATGTAAATGGGTTGAATGCCCCAACCAAAAGACAAAGACTGGCTGAATGGGTACAAAAACAAGACACCTATATATGTTGTCTACGAGAGACCCACCTCAAAACAGGGAACACATACAGATTGAAAGTGAAGGGCTGGAGAAAGACATTCCATGCAAATAGAGACCAAAAGAAATCAGGAGTAGCAATACTCATATCAGATCAAATAGACTTTAAAATAAAGGTTGCAAAAAGAGACAAAGAAGGACACTAAATAGTGATCAAAGGATCAATCCAGGAAGATATAACAGTTATAAATATTTATGCACCCAACATAGGAGCACTCCAATATGTAAGACAAATGCTAACAATTATGAAAGGGGAAATTAACAATAACACAATAATAGTGGGAGACTTTAATACCCCACTCACACGTATGGATAGATCAACTAAACAGAAAATTAACAGTAAAACACAAACTTTAAATGATACAATAGACCAGCTAGACCTAATTGTTATCTGTAGGACATTTCACCCCCAAAACAATGAATTTCACCATTTTCTCAAGCCCACATCAAACCTTTCCAGGATAGACCACATCCGGGGCCATAAATCTAGCCTTGGTAAATACAAAAAAATTGAAATTGTTCCAAGCATCTTTTATGAACACAGTGGAGTAAGATTAGATGTCAATTACAGGAGAAAAACTGTTAAAAATTCCAACATATGGAGGCTGAACAACACACTGCTGAATAACCAACAAATCACAGAAGAAATCAAAATAGAAATCAAAATATGCATAGAAACAAATGAAAATGAAAACAAAACAACCCCAAACCTGTGGGACACTGTAAAAGCAGTGCTAAGGGGAAAGTTCATAGCAATACAGGCATACCTCAAGAAACAAGAAAAAAGTCAAATAAATAACCTAATTCTACACCTAAAGCAACTAGAAGAGGAAGAAATGAAGAACCCCAGGGTTAGTAAAAGAAAAGAAATCTTAAAAATTAGAGCAGAATTTAATGCAAAAGAAACAAAAGGGACCATAGCAAAAATCAACAAAACCAAAAGCTGGTTCTTTGAGAGGATAAATAAAATTGACAAACCATTAGCCATACTCATCAAGAAATAAAGGGAGAAAAATCAAATCAATAAAATTTGAAATGAAATGGAGAGATCACAGCAGACAACGCAGAAATACAAAGGATCATAAGACTACTATCAGCAATTATATGCCAATAAAATGGACAATTTGGAAGAAATGGACAAATTCTTAGAAAAGTACAACTTTCCAAAACTGAACCAGGAAGAAATAGAAAATCTTAACAGACCCATGACAAGCATGGAAATTGAAACTGTAATCAGAAATCTTCCAGCAAACAAAAGCCCAGGTCCGGACACCTTCACAGCTGAATTCTACCAAAAATCTAGAGAAGAGCTAACACCTATCCTACTCAAACTCTTCTAGAAAATTGCAGAGGCAGGTAAACTTCCAAACATTCTATGACGCCACGATCACCTTAATACCAAAACCTGACAAAGATGCCACCAATAAATAAATAAATAAATAAATAATACAGGCCAATATCACTGATAGCCCATTTTTTGATTGGGTCATATATTTTTATGGGATTGAGCTGCAGGAGCTACATGTATATTTTTCATATTAATTCTTTTTCAGCTGCTTCATTTGCTATTATTTTATCCCACTCTGAATGCTGTCTTTTCGCCTTGCTTATAGTTGCCTTCATTATGCAAAAGCTTTTAAGTTTAATTAGGTCCTATTTGTTTATTTTGCTTTTATTTCCAATATTCTGGGAGGTGGGTCATAGAGGATCCTGCTGTGATTTGTGACGTTGCAGAGTGTTTTGCCTATGTCTCCTCTAGGAGTTTTATAGTTTTTGGACTTCTATTTCGATATTTCATCCATTTTGAGTTTATTTTTGTGTATGGTGTTAGAAAGTGTTCTAGTTTCATTCTTTTACAAGTAGTTGATGGGTTTTCCTGGCATCACTTCTTAAACAGATTGTCTTCTCTTCATTGTATATTCCTGCCTCCTTTGCAAAAGATCAGGTATCCATAAGAACAGGGATTTATCTCTAGGCTTTCTATTTTGTTCCATTGATCTATATTTCTGTCTTTGTGCCAACACTGTACTGTCCTAATGATTGTCAGTTCAGTTCAGTTCAGTTGCTCCGTTGTGTCCAACTCTTCCCGACCCCATTAATCACGGCATGCCAGGCCTCCCTGTCCATCACCATCTCCTGAAGTTCACTCGAATCACGTCCATCGAGTCCGTGATGCCATTCAGCCATCTCATCTTCTGTCGCCCCCTTCTCGTCCTGCCCCCAATCCCTCCAAGCCTCAGAGACTTTTCCAATGAGTCAACTCTTTGCATGAGGTGGCCAAAGTACTGGAGTTTCAGCTTTAGCATCATTCCTTCCAAAGAAATCCCAGGGCTGGTCTCCTTCAGAATGGACTGGTTGGATCTCCTTGCAGTCCAAGGGACTCTCAAGAGTCTTCTCCAACACCACAGTTCAAAAGCATCACTTCTTTGGCACTCAGCCTTCTTCACAGTCCAACTCTCACAGCCATACATGACCACAGGAAAAACCATAGCCTTGACTAGACGGACCATAGTCAGCAAAGTAATGTTTCTGCTTTTGAATATGCTATCTAGGTTGGTCATAACTTTTCTTCCAAGGAGTAAGCGTCTTTTAATTTGATGGCTGCAGTCACCATCTGCAGTGATTTTGGAGGCCCCCCACTACCCAAAAAAAAAAAAAAAAAAGTCTGACACTGTCTCCACTGTTTCCCCATCTATTTCCCATGGAGTGATGGGACTGGATGCCATGATATTTGTTTTCTGAATGTTGAGCTTTAAGCCAACATTTTCACTCTCCTCTTGCACTTTCATCAAGAGGCTTTTAGTTCCTCTTCACTTTCTGCCATAAGGGTGGTGTCATCTGCATATCTGAGGTTATTGATATTTCTCCCGGCAATCTTGATTTCAGCTTGTGTTTCTTCTAGTCCAGCGTTTCTCATGATGTACTCTGCATAGAAGTTAAATAAGCAGGCTGACAATAAACAGCCTTGACGTACTCCTTTCACTATTTGGAACCAGTCTGTTGTTCCATGTCCAGTTCTAACTGTTGCTTCCTGATCTGCATACAGATTTCTCAAGAGGCAGGTCAGGTGGCCTGGTATTCCCATCTCTTTCAGAATTTTCCACAGTTTATTGTGATCCACACAGTCAAAGGCTTTGGCATACTCAATAAAGCAGAAATATGTGTTTTTCTGGAACTCTTTTGCTTTTTTGATGATCCAATGGATGTTGGCAATTTGATCTCTGGTTCCTCTGCCTTTTCTAAAACCAGCTTGAATATCAGGAATTTCACAGTTCATGTATTGCTGAAGCCTGGCTTGGAAAATTTTGAGCATTACTTTACTAGCATGTGAGATGAGTGCAATTGTGCAGTAGTTTAAGCATTCTTTGGCATTGCTTTTCTTTGGAATTGAAATGAAAACTGACTTTTTCCAGTCCTGTGGCCACTGCTGAGTTTTCCAAATTTGCTGGCATATTGAGTGCAGCACTTTCACAGCATCATCTTTCAGGATTGGAAACAGCTCAGCTGGAATTCCATTACCTCCACTAGCTTTGTTCGTAGTGATGCTTTCTAAGGCCCAATTGACTTCACATTCGAGGATGTCTGGCTCTAGATGAGTGATCACACCATTGTGATTATCTGGCTCTTGAAGATCTTTTCTGTACAGTTCTTCTGTGTATACTTGCCACCACTTAATATCTTCTGCTTCTGTTAAGTCCATACCATTTCTGGCCTTTATCGAGCCCATCTTTGCATGAAAGGTTCCCTTGGTGTCTCTAATTTTCTTGAAGAGATCTCTATTCTTTCTCATTCTGTTCTTGTCTATTTCTTTGCATTGATTTCTGAAGAAGGCTTTCTTATCTCTTCTTGCTATTCTTTGGAACTCTGCATTCAGATGCTTATATCGTTCCTTTTCTCCTTGGCTTTTCACTTCTCTTTTCACAGGCATTTGTAAGGCCTCCCCAGAAGCTATTTTGCTTTTTTGAATTTTTTTCCCATGGGAATGGTCACAGTGTGGTCCACTGGAGAAAGGAATGGCAAACCACTTCAGTATTCTTGCCTTGAGAACCCCATGAACAGTATGAAAAGGCAAAATGATAGGATACTGAAAGAGGAACTCCCCAGGTCATTAGGTGCCTAATATGCTACTGGAGATCAGTAGAGAAATAACTCCAGAAAGAATGAAGAGATGGAGCCAAAGGAAAAACAGTACCCATCTCTGGATGTCACTGGTGATAGAAGCAAGATCTGATGCTGTGAAGAGCTATATTGCATAGGAACCTGGAATATCAGGTCCATGAATCAAGGCAAATTGGAAGTGCTCAAACAAGAGATGACAAGGGTGAACATAGACATAGTATGAATCAGAGAACTAAAATGGACTGGAATGGGTGAATTTAACTCAGGTGACCATTATATCTACTACTGAGCGCAGGGATCCCTCGAAGAAATGGAGTAGTCATAATGATCCACAAAAGAGTCCAAAATGCAATCTTGGATGCAATGCATCCAAAATGCAACTTGGATGCAGTCTCAAAAATGACAGAATGATCTCTGTTTGTTTCCAAGGCAAACTATTCAATATCACAGTAATCCAAGACTATGCCCTAATCAGTAATGCTGAAGAAGCTGAAGTTGAATGGTTTTATGAAGACCTAAAAGAAATTTTAGAACTAACACCCAAAAAATATGTCCTTTTCATTATAGGAGACTGAAATGCTAAAGTAGGAAGTCAAGAAACACCTGGAGTAACAGGAAAAATTGGCCTTGGAATGTGGAGTGAAGCATGGCAAAGGCTAATCGAGTTTTGCCAAGAAAATGCACTGGTGATAGCAGACATCCTCTTCCAACAACACAAGAGAAGACTACACATAGACATCACCAGATGGTTAACACTGAAATCAGATTGATTATATTCTTTTCAGCCAAAGATGGAGTCAACAAAAACAAAACCAGGAGCTGGCTGTAGCTCAGATCATGAACTCCTTATTACTAAATTCAGACTTAAATTGAAGAAAGTAGGGAAAACCGCTAGACCATTCAGGTATGACCTAAATCAAATCCATTCCATGAACATGGTATATTTCTCCATCTATTTGTGTCCTCTTTTGCTGGCGGCCAGCATGAGGAGTCCCGTCCATGGCAAAGGTCATGGCAAAGGTTAGGTGGCCCGATAGGCAAAGGTGAATTGGGCCTTAAGGGAGCCTTGCTGAATTTTCTTGAGCATCTACCCCCAAAACCAGAGTCTGCCTGCTTTATTATACTGTGTTTTACACTCTTCTGACACAACATGGGGCTATCCCCAAGCACCTTTCTCTGTAAAAAGTTATTAGAGCTCCAATTAGTCTCCTACATATGAAAAGGATGTTTTAGCTCAAACCCCTTTGATGGCTCTGTAACTTGCCTGATAGATGATTGTTTACAGCCCCAAACCGCAAGAGGAATGCAGCTTAAAACATGTTAAAGATATAGAGCCTTTTCTAAAAAGCTAAAAATTATATTGATGATGGGTTTCACTGTTGAGTCAATAACTGCTGCCAGGCCTCCATATTCTTTATCATTTAGGCACCTGGAGGATATTAATCAATGTAATTGGGATATAGAAAAAGGAATATAGTAGTTTTCATGTTAGCAACACTAGACTCTTGAGTTAATTAATTTTCTCTTGTTATAAATCACTGTACTCTCCTTGTTGTAGATTGTTGTGTCCTTGCTATGTAAAAATGTAACTTTATTTAGTGCTTTCTGAGAGTGGCATCAGATTTTGGAAAAGAACAACACTATTAAGGCAAATAAGTTTTCTGGTTGACAGACCCTTATCAGAAAAGGGCCATAAAATGATAATTGACCTTTGGGCCAGAAGATGATCACCTAAAACTTGTGTATACAGCTAGGTATGCAGAGAGAAAGCCTGATCTCGACAAGAGTCAGGGATGCTGATGCTGCATAATTTTGTATTATCCATTGATCTCTATGTACAACCAAAAGTATAAAAAGCTTTCCTGAACAATAAAGGATGGGCCAGTCACTGGAAAGACTGGTTTCCCCCATGTCAACTTTCTCTCTCTCTCTTTCTCCCTCTCCCTCTCAGGTTGAATTCCCATCTGGAAGGTGGAGGCTCACCACATCTAATTACTTGCCCTGGCTTCTAAGACCCACGCGAGAGGCAGCCCAAAGTGGGGCACCCTCAAGCGGGTGCCGGTGGCCTACATAGATAGTGCAAACCTCTTGTCTCGAGGTTTTATTGGTTTTCCACAAAAACGAAGAAACACAGAATCTTTTCTCCACTAATTTTCCTACTATACTATTTCTTCCTAATCTTTCTTTATATTTCTAATTAAGTTTTTCCTTACTGACTCTGTCCACCCTTCGAATTCCCTGGATCCACTTGGGCTGGACCCCCACACTCTTTGATTTCTTTCATCAGTGTTTTCTGATGTCAGTTATTGCATTATTAATTATTGATTGACTCTTTTTTATTTCCTCTAGATTCTTGTTAAACATTTATTGCATATTCTCAGTCTTTGTCTCCAGACTATTTATCTATAACTCCATTTTGTTGTCAATCTTTTGGATCATTTTTACTATCATTATTCTAAGTTCTTTTTCAGGTGGACTCCCTTTTGTTTGGTTTGGTGGGCATTTATCATGTTCCTTTACCTGCTGAATATCTCTCTGTCTTTTCATCTTGTTTAGATTGCTGTGTGGGGTGGCCATTTTGTACTTTGGAAATTTGTGTTTCCTCTTTATTGTGAAGGCTACTCCCTTTGGGTGGGGTTGGACGAGTGTCTTGTCAAGGATTCCTGGTTAGGGAAGCTGGTATTGATGTTCTGGTGGGTGGAGCTGCATCTCTTCTCTCTGGAGTGCAATGAAATGTTCAGTAGTGAGTTTTTAGGTGTCTATGGGTTTTGTGTGACTCTTGGTAGCCTGTATATTAATGCTCAGGGCTATGTTTCCTCTTTGCTGGAGAATTACTGTGGTAAGCATGCTCTGGAACTTATTGGCTAGCTTGGTTTCAGTGGAGGTATGGAGGCTTTGAGATGAGTTCTGTGGATTAATGTTGCCTGGAGTCAGGAGTTTTCTTGTGTTCTCAAGTCTTGAATTTAAGCCTCTGGCCTCAGGTTTTCAGTTTTATTCTTACAGTAGCCTCAAGACTTCTCCATGCATCAGTTCAGTTTGGTTCAATTCAGTCACTCAGTGGTGTGCAACTCTTTGCAACCCCATGAATCACAGCACACAAGACCTCCCTGTCCATCACCAACTCCCAGAGTTCACTCAGACTCACATCCATTGAGTTAGTGATGTCACCGAGCCATCTCATCCTCGGTTGTCCCCTTCTCCTCCAGCCTCCAGTCCCTCCAAGCCTCAGAGTCTTTTCCAATGAGTCAGCTCTTCACATGAGGTGGCCAAAGTACTGGAATTTCAGCTTTAGCATCATTCTTTCCAAAGAAATCCCAGGGCTGGTCTCCTTCAGAATGGACTGGTTGGATCTCCTTGCAGTCCAAGGGACTCTCAAGAGTCTTCTCCAACACCATAGTTCAAAAGTATCACTTCTTCGGCACTCAGCCTTCTTCACAGTCCAACTCTCACATCCATACATGACCACAGGAAAAACCATAGCCTTGACTAGATGGACCTTAGTCAGCAAAGTAATGTCTCTACTTCTGAATATGCTATCTAGGTTGCTCATAACTTTTCTTCAAAGGAGAAAACATCTTTTAATTTCATGACATCAATCACCATCTGCAGTGATTTTGGAGCTCTAAAATATAAAATCTGACACTGTTTCCACTGTTTCCCCATCTATTTCCCATGAAGTGATGGGACCAGATGCCATGATCTTCATTTTCTGAATGTTGAGCTTTTAGCCAACTTTTTTCACTCTCTTCTTTTACTTTCATCAAGAGGCTTTTTAGTTCCTCTTCACTTTCTGCCATAAGGGTGGTGTCATCTGCATATCTGAAAATATATTTCTCCTAGCAATCTTGATTTCATCTTGTGTTTCTTCCAACCCAGCATTTCTCATAATGTACTCTGCATATAAGTTAAATAAGCAGGGTGACAATATACAGCCTTGACATACTCCTTTCCCTATTTGGAACCAGTCCATTGTTCCCTGTCCAGTTCTAACTGTAGCTTCCTGACCTGCATAAAGATTTCTCAAGAGGCAGGTCCGGTGGTCTGGTATTCCCATCTCTTTCAGAATTTTCCACAGTTTATTGTGATCCACAAAGTCAAAGGCTTTGGCATAGTCAATAAAGCAGAAATAGATGGTTTTTTCCTGGAATTCTCTTGCTTTTTCGATGATCCAGTGGATGTTGGCAATTTGATCTCTGGTTCCTCTGCCTTTTCTAAAACCAACTTGAACATCTGGAACTTCATGGTTCATGTTCTCTTGAAGCCTGCCTTGGAGAATTTTGAGCATTACTTTACTACATGTGATATGAGTGCAACTGTGCAGTAGTTTGAGTATTCTTTGGCATTGCCTTTCTTTGGAATTGGAATGAAAACTGACCTTTTCCAGTCCTGTGGCCACTGCCGAGTTTTCCAAATTTGCTGGCATATTGAGTGCAGCACTTTCACAGCATCATCTTTCAGGATTTGAAACAGCTCAACTGGAATTCCATCACCTCCACTAGCTTTGTTCATAGTGATGCTTTCTAAGGCCCAATTGATTTCACATTCCAGGATGTCTGGTTCTAGATGAGTGATCACAAAAATTATGATTATCTGGGTCATAAAGATCTTTTTGTACAGTTCTTCTGTGAATTCTTGCCACTTCTTCTTAATATCTTCTGCTTCTGTTAGGTCCAGACCATTTCTGTCCTTTATTGAGCCCATCTTTGCATGAAATATTCCCTTGGTGTCTCTAATATTCTTGAAGAAATCTCTTGTCTTTCTCATTGTATTGTTTTCCTCTATTTCTTTGCATTGATGGCTGAAGAAAGCTTTCTTATCTCTTCTTGCTATTCTTTGGAATTTTGCATTCAGATGCTTATATCTTTCCTTTTCTCCTTTGCTTATCACCTCTCTTCTTTTCACAGCTATTTGTAAGGCCTCCCTAGACAGCCATTTTGCTTTTTTGCATTTCTTTTCCATGGGGATGGTCTTGAACCCTGTCTCCTGTATAATGTCACAACCTCATTCCATAGTTCATCAGGCACTCTATCGATCAGATCTAGGCCCTTGAGTTGATTTCTCACTTCCACTGCATAATCATAAGGGATTTGATTTCAGTCATACCTGAATAGCCTAGTGCTTTTTCCTACTTTATTCAATTACCGTCTGAATTTGGCAGTAAGGAGTTCATGATCTGAACCACAGTCAGCTCCTGGTCTTTTTGTTGTTGTTGTTGATTGTATAAAGCTTCTCCATCTTTTGCTGCAGAGAATATAATCAATCTGATTTTGGTGTTGACCATCTAGTGATGTCTATGTGTAGAGTCTTCTCTTGTGTTATTGGAAGAAGGTGTTTGCTATGACCAGTGCATTTTCTTGGCAAAACTCTGTTAGTCTTTGCCCTGCTTCATTCCACATATCAATGCCAAATTTGCCTGTTAATCCAGTGTTACTTGACTTCCTACTTTTGCATTCCAGTCCCCTATAATGAAAAGGACCTTTTTGTGTGTGTTGGTTATTAAAATTCTTGTAGGTCTTCATAGAACCTATCAACTTCAGCTTCTTCAGTATTACTGGTTGACATCTAGGTTAAAGGAGAAAAAAATTCTCAACAGTGAAGGACACCCAGAGAGGTTCACAGAGTTACACGGAGAAGAGAAGAAGGAGGAGGGAGATAGAGGTGACCAGGAGGAGAAGAGGGGAAATCAAAAGAGGAGAGAGAAATCTAGCCAGTAATTAATTCTCTATGCTCTCCACAGTCAAGACCACTCAGAGAGGTTCATGGAGTTACATAAAGAAGAAGGAGGAAGGAGATAGAGGTGACCGGGAGAAGAGAGGGAATCCAAAGGAGAGAGACAGATCTAGCCAGTAATCAGTTCCCAAAGTGTTCTTTACAAACTGGAACCCCCAGAAAAGATTTACAGATTTGGGTAGAGAAGAGAAGGGAGAGGGAAGAGATAGAGGGGACCTGGGGGAGAAAAAAAAGAGTCAAAATGGGGAGAGGGCAATCAAGCCAGTAATCACACTCCTAAGTAAAAATGAGTACTGGTGATTGCATTCTTATTTTCCTCTCTCTCTCTCTCTCTCTCTCTCTCTCTCTCTCTCCGCTATGCCACAGTTTGAGTTGCTATCTCACGTTAGCTCCTTCAGATTATCCTCAGGGCATTCAGGCCTGGTTCTTACCCTAAGCATGAGGCCCATGCTTCTCTGTTCAGCTCCCACTTGCTGGTTTTAGACCTGAGCGTCTGGGCTACTTCTCCACTGGGAGTTGCATTTAAGTGGGTATTCTGTGGGTTTTATTTATTTATTTTTATTTTTCCCTCCCAGCTATGTTGCCCTCTGAGATTCCAAAACTCCCCACAGACCTGCCGGTGAGAGGGTTTCCTGCTGTTTGGAAACTTCTCTTTCACGACTCACTCCCTCGGGTGGTTCTCTGTCCCTAACTCTTTTGTGTCTCTTTTTATCTTTTATATTTTGTCCTACCTCCTATTGAAGACAACGGGCTGCCATTCTGGGTGCCTGATGTCCTCCACCAGTGTTCAGATGCTGTTTTGTGGAATGTGCTCAATGTTCAAATGATCTTAGATGAATTTGTGGGGAAGAAAGCTGTCTCCCCATTCTATTCCTCCACCATATTCTGTTTAATTTTTATAACATATTTTCAAATGTTAAAAATAAAGTTCAAGCTCTCTTTTAGGAAATAAACATTAAAATAAATAAATAATTAATTTTTACTAATTTCAGCTCAGTTCAGTCCAGTCACTCAGTCGTGTCCAACTCTTCGCGACCCCATGAATTGCAGCACGCCAGGCCTCCCTATCCATCACCAATTCCCGGAGTTCACTCAGACTCATGTCCATCGAGTCAGTGATGCCATCCAGCCATCTCATCCTCTGTCATCCCCTTCTCCTCCTGCCACCAATCCCTCCCAGCATCAGAGTCTTTTTCAGTGAGTCAATCCTTCACATGAGGTGGCCAAAGTACTAGAGATTCAGCTTTAGCATCATTCCTTCCAAAGAAATCCCAGGGCTGGTCTCCTTCAGAATGGACTGGTTGGATCTCCTACAGTCCAAGGGACCCTCAAGAGTCTTCTCCAACACCACAGTTCAAAAGCATCAATTCTTCGGCGCTCAGCCTTCTTCACAGTCCAACTCTCACATCCATAATGACCACAGGAAAAACCATAGCCTTTACTATGGACCTTAATTGGCAAAGCAATGTCTCTGCTTTTGAATATGCTGTCTAGGTTGGTCATAACTTTTCTTCTAAGGAGTAAGTGTCTTCTAATTTCATGGCTGCAGTCACCATCTGTAGTGATTTTGGAGCCCAAAAAATTAAAGTCTGACACTGTTTCCACTGTATCCCCATCTATTTCCCATGAAGTGATGGGACCGGATGCCATGATCTTTGTTTTCTGAATGTTGAGTTTTAAACCAACTTTTTTGCTTTCTTCTTTCACTACAATCAAGAGGCTTTTAAATTCCTCTTCACTTTCTTCCATAAGGGTGGTATCATCTACATATCTGAGGTTATTGATATTTCTCCCAGCAATCTTGATTCCAGCTTGTGTTTCTTCTAGTCCAGCATTTCTCATGATGTACTCTGCATATAAGTTAAATAATAAAGGTGACAATATACAGCCTTGACATACTCCTTTCCCTATTTGGAACCAATCTGTTGTCCCATGTCCAGTTCTAACTGTTGCTTCCTGCCCTGCATACCGATTTCTTAAGAGGCAGGTCAGGTGGTCTGGTATTCCCATCTCTTTCAGAATTTTCCATAGTTTATTGTGACCCACACTGTCAAAGGCTTTGGCATTGTCAATAGATCAGAAATAGATTTTTTTCTGGAACTCTCTTGCTTTTTCCATGATCCAGCAGATGTTGGCAGTTTGAACTCTGGTTCTTCTGCCTTTTCTATAACCAGCTTGAACATCCGTAAGTTCACAGTTCTCGTATTGCTGAAGCCTGGCCTGGAGAATTTTGAGCATTACTTTACGAGCATGTGCGATGAGTGCAATTGTGTGGTAGTTTGAGCATTCTTTGGCATTGCCTTTGTTTGGGATTGGAATGAAAATTGACCTTTTCCAGTCCTGTAGCCACTGCTTAGTTTTCCAAATTTGCTGGCATATTGAGTGCAGCATTTTCACAGCATCATCTTTCAGAATTTGAAAGAGTTCCACTGGAAACCAGTGCACTGAGTGCAGGCAGCTGCAAGCCGGTGCACTGAGCACAGGCGCTTGTGAGCTGGTGCATTGTATGCGGCTGAGAGGAGCTACCCCACGTCCAATGTCAGGGGCAATGACCTAGAGTGCCTGGCTGCAAAAGCACAAGAACAGCTGAGAGGAGCTACCCCGCATCTGAGGTCAGGGGTGGCCCAGAGAAACCACCTCACACTCGAGGCCAGGGGAGGTGGCTGGGATGAGCAAACCAAGTAGCCCTGGCTGCACGGGTACAGGAGCTATCTCACATTGAATGTCAGGAATGGCAGCGATAAGGAGATAACCCTCATCCAAGGTAAGGAGCAGTGGCTGTGCTTTGCTGGAGCAGCTGTGAAGAGATACTCCATGCCCAAGGTAAGAGAAACCCAAGTAAGATGGTAGATGCTGCAAGAGGGCATCAGAGGGCAGAAACACTGAAATCATACTCACAGAAAACTAGTCAATCTAATCACACTAGGACCACAGCCTTGTCTAACTCAATGAAACTAAACCATGCCCGCAGGACAACCCAAGACAGGCAGGTCATGGCAGAGAGGACTGACAGAATGTGGTCCACTGGAGAAGGGAATGGCAAACCACTTCAGTATTCTTGCCAGGTTAGCCAGGAAGAAATACATGATTGTGTGAAGTCTGGAATCCATTCTGATTAAGAGGATCATCCCAACATTCCCCACAATTGTAAGCATATAAATCATAGAAAAAAGGCAAACGAGGATAACCTGTAGCTCCAGTGTGTCTGCTAATCCCAACAGAATGAACTCTGTCAATGAAGTATAATTTTTTCTGGCCATTTATTACAGACATATTATGCATCAACTTGCATTAGGTGGAAAAATTTCACTGTTCTATGTTTACATGAAGTAATAGGAATGTTCAGTATTCTTGCCTCAAGAAGCCCATGAACAGTATGAAAAGGCAAAATGATAGGATACCAAAAGAGAAACTCCCCAGGTCATTAGGTGCCCAATATGCTACTGGAGATCAGTGGGGAAGTAACTCCAGAAAGAATGAAGGGATGGAGCCAAAGGAAAAACAATACCCAGTTGTGCATGTGACTGGTGATAGAAGTAAGATCTGATGCTGTAAAGAGCAATATTGCATAGGAACCTGGAATGTCAGGTCCATGAATCAAGGCAAATTGGAAGTGGTCAAACAAGAGATGGCAAGGGTGAACGTCGACATTCTAGGAATCAGCCAACTAAAATGGACTGGAATGGGTGAATTTAACGCAGATAACTATTATATCTACTACTTCTGGCAGGAATCCCTCGGAAGAAATGGAGTAGCCATCATGGTCAACAAAAGAGTCCAAAATGCAGTACTTGGATGCAGTCTCAAAAACGACAGAATGATCTCTGATCATTTCCAAGGGAAACCATTTAATATCACAGTTATCCAAGTCTATGCCTTAACCAATAATGCTGAAGAAGCTGACGTTGAACAGTTTTATGAAGACCTACGAGACCTTTTAGAGCCAACACCCCCAAAAGATGTCCTTTTCATTATAGGGGACTGGAATGCTAAAGTAGGAAGTCAAAAAACACCTGGAGTAACAGGCAAATTTGGCCTTGGAATGCAGAATGAAGCAGGGCAAAGACTGACAGAGTTTTGCCAAGAAAATGCACTGGTCATAGCAAACACCCTCTTCCAACAACACAAGAGAAGATTCTACACATGGACATCACCAGATGGTCAACACCGAAATCAGACTGATTATATTCTTTGCAGCCAAAGATGGAGAAGCTCTACACAGTCAACAAAAACAAGACCAGGAGCTGACTGTGGCTCAGATCATGAACTCCTTATTGCCAAATTCAGACTGAAACTGAAGACTAGACCATTCAGGTATGACCTAAATCAAATCCCTTATGATTATACAGTGGAAGTGAGAAATCGACTTAAGGGCCTAGATCTGATAGAAAGAGTGCCTGATGAACTATGGAATGATGTTCGTGACAGTATACAGGAGACAGGGATCAAGACCATTCCCATGAAAAGAAATGCAAAAAGCAAAATGGCTGTCTGGGGAGGCCTTAAAAATAGGTGTGAAAAGAAGAGAGGTGATAAGCAAAGGAGAAAAGGAAAGATATAAGCATCTGAATGCAGATTTCCAAAGAACAGCAAGAGGAGATAAGAAAGCCTTCTTCAGCAATCAATGCAAAGAAATAGAGGAAAAGAACAGAATGGGAAAGAGTAGAGATCTCTTCAAGAAAATTAGAGATACCAATGGAACATTTCATGCAAAATGGGCTCAATAAAGGACAGAAATGGTCTGACCTAACAGGAGCAGAAGATATTAAGAAGAGTTGGCAAGAATACCCGGAAGAACTGTACAAAAAGATCTTCACGACCCAGATAATCAATCATGAGGATGTGATCACTAATCTAGAGCCAGACATTTTGGAATGTGTAGTCAAGTGGGCCTCAGTCCATTTTTCACTTATTCCTAAAATTTTGCACTCACTCTTGCCATATCCTGTTTGACCACTTCCAATCTACCTTGATTCATGGACCTAACATTTCAGGTTCTTATGCAATATTTCTTTTTACAGCATCGGACCTTGCTTTCATCACCAGTCACATGCCCATCTGGGTGTTGTTTTTTGCTTTGGCTCCATCTCTTTATTCTTTCTGGAGTTATTTCTCCACTGATCTCCAGTAGCCGTATTGGGCACCTATTGACTTGGGGAGTTCATCTTTCAGTGTCCTAACTTTTGTCTTTTCACATTGATCATGGATTTCTCAAGGTCAAAGTACTAAAGTGGTTTGCCATTCCCTTCTCCAGTGGATCACATTTTGTCAGGACTTGCTGGGAGCCAGTGTGAGGAACTCCACCCATGACAAAGGTCATGAGGGAGGAGGCTTGGCATACACAAAGGTGTGATCAAGCCTCAGGAAACCCGCTGTTCCTGTGCATCTACCCCCAAAAGCAGAGTCTGTTTTATGCTCTCACTTACACCTCTGACTTTACAGGGGGCTCTTCCCCATAACAATTTATCTCGGAGAAGGTGTTAACTTGCAGCTCCAGTTAATAAAAATTCCTGGGCATGACAAGTGTTTTTCAACTTACAAACTCCTCTGAAGATTCTCTAGCCTGCCTCATCAGGTTCGTCCAGCCACATGTGATTGTTTACAGCCTCCCAACTGTGAGAGGGATAAGATGCTTTAAAACTTTCTATATACATACTCTTTTGAGAAGTTAGAAGATTATTAGTATAATATAGTGGGTTGAGTAGAAATTATATTGGTAAAGGCTTTTTTCATTTGTCATGCCAATAATTACTGCTAATTCCCTGCCCTGGGTGTGACAAGGGTGTCTTAGGTCAAACCTCTCTGCTGACAGACTAGCTTGTGTGACAATCTCTCAACCACAAACAGCACAGAGCATTTGGAGTATTTTGAAAGTCTTAATCAGCATAAAGCTTTTCTCATTGTTGAGTCAATGATTGCCGCCAGACCTCCATATCCGTAGGCATCTGAGAATATATTAATCAATGTATTTGGAATATAAAAAGGAAATATAGTAGTTTTTGGTGTTAGCAATACTAGACTTTTGAGTTAATGAATTTTCTCTTTTGTTATAGATCACTGTACTTTGTTATAAATCACTGTGTCCTTGCTATGCAAAAATGTAACTTTATCACTATCTTAAGACTAAATAGATCTTAAGGAGAACATTGGTGAAGGGTTTTCATTTGTTGGGCTGATGTAAGTATTAACCTTTAAGATTAATCATGTAAACCTTAGGCTAAGTAAATTCCTTTTTGATTGTAATCCACTACACTCTCACCCTATAGGAATGCAACTTATTTGGAGGGTGGCACCTGGTTTAAGAAAAAAATCACCCCTGAAAAAAATAAGTTTTCTGGTTAACTGACCATTATCAGAAAGGGCCATAAAATGTCAGCAGGCCTCATGGCCTGAAGATGATGTAAAACCAATAAGACCTTTTTATGATTTTATATGAGGCACCTGATTGTGACAATGGTCAGGTCTGCTGACCCCCGTGTGACTCTGTGTTCATCCGTATGTATAACAAAATGTATATAAACAAACCTGAAAAATAAAGAAATTGGATCAATTTCTGGAAAGACTGATTTCCCCGTGTCGTTTCTTTCTTGCTCCCCGTTTTTCTGGTTGAATTCCCATCTGGAATGTGGGTACTCACCTAAGCCTGCTAATTCTGCCTGGGCTTCTAAGATCTTACTGGGGAAGCCTCAGTGCCTCCTCTCCTTCAGGAGAATGGGAAAACGCCCGTGGTCTACGTAGGTGGTGATTGGCATTCCACGTAAACTAAGTTATTCAGCCTCTTTTTCTCCACTAATTTTCCTACTACACTATCTGTTTCTAATCTCTCTATATATCTGTAACTAAATAAGTTTTTTCCTAGGATGCCTACTCCTAGGAATGCCTACTCCTTCGAATTACCCTGGATCCACTGGGGCTAGACCCTGGCAAGGACTCTCCACCATGACCCATCCATCTTGGGTGGCCCTACATGGATGGCTCATAGTTTCATTGAGTTAGACAAGGTTGTGGTCCACATCATTAGATCAGTTAGTTTTCTTTGCTTGTCGTTTTCAGTCTGTCTGCCCTCTGATGGAGAAGGATAAGAGGCTTATGGAAGCTTCCTGATGGGAGAGACTGACTGAGAGGGAAATTGGATGTTGTTCTGATGGTTTGGACCATGCTCTGTAAATCTTTAATCCTTTTTTTTTTTTTTTTTTTTGATGGGTGTAGCTGTGTTCCTTCCCCTGCTATTCACCTGGGGCCAAACTATGGTGGACATAATGAAGAAAATGGCAACCTCCTTCAAAAAGCCCATGCATGTACTGCTACACTTAGAACCTCTAATCCTGCAACAGGCCACCACTGACCCACAACTCTGCTGGAGACTCCTGGACACCCTACAGGCAAGTCTGGGTCTCTTGTGGGGTCACTGCTCCTTTTCCTGGGTCTTGGTGCACGAGGTTCTGTTTGTGCCCTCCAAGAGTCTATTTCCCAGTCCTGTGTAAGTTCTTGTGGCTCTATTGTGGGGTTAATGGGGACCTCCTCTAAGAAGACTTATGCTGTACCCAGGTCTGATGCACCCAGAGCCCCTGTCCCTGTGGTAGTCCACTGCTGACGTGTACCTTCACAAGAGACACTCAGACACAGTTCTGTCTCAGTCTCTGTGGTATCCCTGGGTCCTGGGGCTCACGATGTTTGTTTGAGCCCTCTGACCATCTCTGGTGGGAATGGGATTTGACTCTTAATGCAAATTCATCCCTCCTACCATCTTGCTGGGACTTCTCCTTTTGCCCTTGTATGTGGGGTATCTCCTCCCAGCTACTCCAGCTCCTACTGTCTTACTGGGGTTTCTCTGACCTTGGACATGTGATTCTCATCACGGCTGCTCCTCATTTTGGATGTGGGGTATCTCCCCTTCACTACTTGCTCCAGTGCTGCACAGCTGGTAAAAGCATATTACCTCTTCTTATATTTACAGGCATTTTTAACTTTTCTAGTCTATTTGACAAACTATGATTTTACCTTGATGTCAAAATAAAGGGATACATTTATGCAGTGGTTGTTCAGCTGCCAATTCATATCAAGTCTTGATGACTCCATAGACTGCAGTACATCAGGCTTGCTTGTTCCTCACCATCTCCCAGAGTTTGTCCAAGTTATGCAGTGAGGTACAGCATAAAACAGCAGAATTTTATTTCTTAATCCCTATAATGTGTCTCTCTAAGTGCAAAGAGCTGATAACTTTTAAACATTAGAGATAACAAGGGAGCACTTCCTGCAAAGATGGGCACAATAAATAGAAACAGAAAGGACCTAACAGAAGTAAAAGAGAGTAAGAAGACGTGGCAAGAATCCACAGAAGAACTGTACAAAAAGTTCTTAATGACCAAGATAACCATAATGGCATAGTCACTCACCTAGAGCCAAACATCCTAGAGTGTGAAGTCTAGTGGGCCTTAGGAAGCATCACAATGAACAAAGCTAGTGGAGGTGATGGAATTCCACCTGAGCCATTTAAAATCCTAAAACATGATGCTGTTAAAATGTTACACCCAATATGTCAGCAAATTTGGAAAACTCAGCAATGGTCACAGCACTGAAAAAGTTTAGTTTTAATTCCAATGCCAAAGAAGGGCATTCCAAAGAAAGTTCAAACTACAATACAGTTGCTCTCATTTCACGTGCTAGCAAGAAAATACTCAAAATCTTTCAAGGTAGGCTTCAATAGTATGTGAACTGAAAATTTCCTGATGTACAAGCTGAACTTAGAAAAGGCAGAGGAACCAGAGATCAAATTGCCAATATCCACTGTATCAGAGCAAAAGCAAGAGAATTTCAGAAAAACATCTACTACTGCTTCATTGACTATGCTAAAACTTTTGACTGTATGGATCACAACAAACTGTGGAAAATTCTTCAAGAGATGGGAATACCAGACACTTTACCTGCCTCCTGAGAAACCTGTATGCTGGTCAAGAAGCATTGGTTAGAACCAGACATGGAACAATGGATTGGTTCAAAATTGGGAAAGGAGTATGTAAAGGTTATATATTTTCAGCCTGCTTATTTAATGTCTATGCAGAGGACATCTTGTGAAATGCACTGCTGGATGAAGCACAAGCTGGAATCTAGATTGCCAGGAGACGCATCAACAACTTCAGATTTGGAGATGATATTCTCCTAAAGCAGAAAGCAAAGAGGAACTTAAGACCCTCTTGATGAAGTTGAAATGAAGGGAAATAGATGGGGAATAGATGGGTAAACAGTGGAAATAGTGTCAGACTTTATTTAGGGGGCTCCAAAATCACTGCAGATGGTGACTGCAGCCATGAAATTAGAAGACGCTTACTCCTTGGGAGAAAAGTTATGACCAACCTAGACAGCATATTCAAAAGCAGAGACATTACTTTGCTGACTAAGGTCCGTCTAGTCAAGGCTATGGTTTATCCTGTGGTCACGTATGGATGTGAGAGTTGGACTGTGAAGAAGGCTGAGCGCCGAAGAATTGATGCTTTTGAACTGCAGTGTTGGAGAAGACTCTTGAGAGTCCCTTGGACTGCAAGGAGATCCAACAAGTCCATTCTGAAGGAGATCAACCCTGGGATTTCTTTGGAAGGTATGATGCTGAAGCTGAAACTCCAGTACTTTGGCCACCTCATGCGAAGAGTTGACTCATTGGAAAAGACTCCGATGCTGGGAGGGATTGGGGGCAGGAGGAGAAGGGGACAACCGAGGATGAGATGGCTGGATGGCATCACTGACTCGATGGATGTGAGTCTGAGTGAACTCCGTGAGATGGTGATGAACAGGGGAGGCCTGGCATGCTGCGATTCATGGGGTCACAAAGAGTCGGACAAGACTGAGCGACTGAACTGACTGAACTGACTGATGAAGTTGAAAGAGGAGAGTGAGAAGCCTGGCTTAAAACTCAGCATTCAGAAAATTAAGATCATGGCATCCAGTCCCATCACTTCATGGTAAATAGATGGGGGAAAATGCAAACAGTAACATATTTTATTTTCTTGGGCTCCAAAATCACTGTGGATGATGACTGCTGCCATGAAATTAAAAGACACTTGTTCCATGGAAGAAAAGCTAAGACACGGAAGAAAATATAGGACAAACATAATTAGCAAATTAAAAGGTAAAAGATTTATATGCATGGATGTGAGAGTTGAATTGTAAAGAATGATGAGAAATGATGAAGAAATGATATTTTCAAACTGTGTACTGGAAAAGACTCTTAAGAGTCCCTTTGGCAGCCAGGAGATCAAACCAATCACTCCTAAAGTGAATTAATTCTGAATATTCGTTGGAAGGACTGATACTGAATGTGAAGCTCCACTGTTTTTGCCACCTGATGTGATGAACCAACTCATTAGAAAAGACACTTGTGTTGGGAAAGACTGAAGACAAGAAGAGAAGGGTATGATAGAGGATGAGATGGTTGGATGGCATCACCAACCCAGTGGACTTGAGTTTGAGCAAGCTCCAGGAGATAGTGAAGACAGGGAAGCTGCTTTATTGCCATCCACACAGTCGCAAAGGGTTGGACACAGCTTAGCAACCGAACAACAACAACAACAATGTGCATGTTTGTGTGTATGTGCATAAACATAAAGTATTAGCTGTAAAGATATTCCTGAGGCTTTTGGGGGTATATTTAGAGATTCTCATTCCTTCAGATTGGGCAGAAAAGTTTCATTAAATCTATAGTATTAAAAATAGAAGCTGGGTTTTCCTTTTATTTTTCCTTGAAGAGACTTGAACATAAACACTGTTTAATGTACTCTCTTCAGCACTGATACAAAATGGCCCTGAAAAGATGAAACCCTCAGTACTGCTTTCACTGTGCATGAATCACTGAGAAGTAATGAAAGTTGGGTAATCCTATTTAAATGTTTATTGAAAAGAACTGAAGATAATCCATACTTTTAGGAGAAAATATGTGTGCTTATTTTTCTCTCTCAGACAAGATTGTAAGTTTTTTGAGAGATGAGTCTGTTTAGTCATAGTTTGACTATTGCTCTCCACAGCATGGAGCAAACACATATGTAATATTAATAATAATTGTAATAAGTAAATATTTACTTTGCTCTTTTTGACTTGTAGAAGCAAAGTGATGAATTTATTAAGATCAAGGATTCATTGATCATGTTTACACGTTTATTCATGTTTATACCTTGCATTGGAATTTGAACAGTCCTGTGCATATTAGCACTCAAAAACATTAGTTCAGTTGAAAATTCTATCTAGAATTCTTTCAGAAACATTCAGTTCAGTTCAGTCACTTAGTCATGTCCAACTCAAAAGCATTGCTTAATGGTATATTAAAAATGGCATAGGGATTAATGGACTTCTTTTCAAAATTATATTTTTCTTTAATGGTTAGGGTATGGAAATGAGTGTGCATAGATTTGTACTTGTTCATATGATTTTAGATCATTGGAGACAACTGGTTAGGACTTCTTATGTATCATACATCAAAAACAAACTTCCTATAGTGATAATTGATCTTTAGTCTTGGGATAGTTGAAGACAATTCATGTGAAGGGATCTGGGTGTGCGTATATATACATTTGGTTTAAATTTTTAATTTTCTTCTCAGATATGTATAACTACTGTCTGATACCAGCAAAATTCACTTTACAATGAAATATTTTACATTACGAAGTATTGTAACTGACAACTGATGAAACTATGAATTATTTTACGGATTTATTGATACTGTCTTAACTCATCACTCATTCCTTTTATTAATTTAACAGCTTTTCAAATCAATTTACCCATTTTTTATTAATTTATCAATTTTTTTCGTCTAAGCACAATGTCTGAGTCAGATTAAGTGCCTTTACGATATTTCATTATCATTATTGAAAATTAGTAAACTGATTATACTTCACTTTCTTTCTTGACCAGGGAATTTCATCCATGCACTATAACTACAATCCTCAAATTTTGATAATTGTGTGAAACATCCTCACTGTTGAAACTTCTTTACATTTCAGTTCAGTTCAGTTCAGTTCAGTCGCTCAGTCGTGTCCGACTCTTTGTGAGCCCATGAATCGCAGCACGCCAGGCCTCCCTGTTCATTACCATCTCTCAGAGTTCACTCAGACTCACGTCCATTGAGTCCGTGATACCATCCAGCCATCTCATCCTCAGTCGTCTCCTTCTCCTCCTGCCTCCAATCCCTCCCAGCATCAGGGTCTTTTCCAATGAGTCAGCTCTTCACATGAGGAGGCCAAAGTACTGAAGTTTCAGCTTTAGCATCATTCCTCTCAAAGAAATTCCAGGGTTGATGTCCTTCAGAATGGACTGGCTGGATCTCCTTGTAGTCCAAGGGACTCTCAAGAGTCTTCTCCAACACAACAGTTCAAAAGCATCAATTCTTCAGCACTCAGCCTTCTTCACAGTCCAGCTCTAACATCCATACATGACCACAGGAAAAACCATAGCCTTGACTAGACAGATCTTAGTCGGCAAAGTAATATCTGCTTTTCAATATACTATCTAAGTTGGTCATAACTTTTCTTCCAAGGAGTAAGCGTCTTCTAATTTCATGGCTGCAGTCACCATCCGCAGTGATTTTGGAGCCCTCCAAAATAAACTCTGACACTGTTTCCGCATCTATTTCCCATGAAGTGATGGAACTGGATGCCATGATCTTCGTTTTCTGAATGTTGAGCTTTAAGCCAACTTTTTCACTCTCCTCTTTCACTTTCACTAAGAGGCTTTTTAGTTCCTGTTCACTTTCTGCCATAAGGGTGATGTCATCTGCATATCTGAGGTTATTGATATTTCTCCCAGAAATCTTGGTTCCAGCATGTGTTTCTTCCAGTCCAGCGTTTCTCATGATGTACTCTGCATATGTTAAATAAGCAGGGTACAATATACAGCCTTGATGTACTCCTTTTCCTATTTTGAACCAGTATGTTGTTCCATGTCCAGTTCTAACTGTTGCTTCCTGACCTGTATACAGAATTCTCAAGAGGCAGGTTAGGTGGTCTGGTATTCCCATCTCTTTCAGAATTTTCCACAGTTTATTGTGATCCACACAGTCAAAGGCTTTGGCATAGTCAGTAAAGCAGAAGTAGATGTTTTTCTGGAACTCTCTTGTTTTTTCCATGATCCAGTGGATGTTGGCAATTTGATCTCTGGTTCCTCTGCCTTTTCTAAAACCAACTTGAATACGTGAGCTCACGGTTCACGTATTGCTTTTCCTCTTGAATAATTTTCTTCTTCACATGACGCTAAAGTTTATTTTTTTGTGTCTGATCTCCTTCAGAACGGACTGATTGGATGTCCTTGCAGTCCAAGGGACTCTCAAGAGTCTCTTCCAACACCATAGTTCAAAAGCAACAATTCTTCAGCGCTCAGCCTTCTTCACAGTCCAACTCTCGTTTCCATACACGACCACTGGAAAAACCGTAGCCTTGACTAGACGGACCTTTGTTGGCCAAGTAATGGCTTTGCTTTTGAATATCCATTCTAGGCTGGTCATAACTTTCCTTCCAAGTTCCACGCAGCCTTAAACTTGATTTTTTTAAAAATTATGTTGAAGTAATTATAGGGTCAAAAGAAGGTTTCAAAAAGAACACAGAGACTGCTGTCCACTTTAGTCCTCCTAGCGGTAACAACTTGCATAAAACAGTACAGTATCACAACCATGAAATCACCTTTGGTACAATCCACTGAGTTTGTTCAGACTTCACCAGACTTGGATGCACTAATGGTCCCATTGCTTCATGGGAAATAGATGGGGAAACAGTGGAAAGTGTCAGATTTTATTTTGCTCCAAAATCACTGCAGATGGTGACTGCAGCCATGAAATTAAAAGACACTTACTCCTTGGAAGAAAAGTTATGACCAGCCTAGATAATTTTCTTGAAGTGTATTCAGACTTTTTGTATATCAATGCTTGTTCCTTTATCGAAGCTGAATGTTATTACATGATGATATACCTTATTCACTCATTGAAAAATATGTGGGTTGTTTTCAGTATTAAACTATGTGAAGTGAATAAGTTTACCAATTCATTCAATTTGTCTTTGGTTTTGTTATTCAGCATTTTGTACTTTTCAGTATACTGATCTTGTTTATGTATTTTTTATTTGTTTCACTAAAACATTTCATTTTGCTTGGGTAATTTACATGCCTCCTTAGTTTCTACTAAATTATTTTATTATATTAATATTGGGGAGAGTTAAATGGTATGTGTGTAAATTATTTTTTTAATGTGAAATATATTCTCTTCTTATTATGCATTATTGTTTCCATATTTTGCTAGATTCAATTTGGTACAATTTTGTTTAGAATTTTTGAATATGTGTTAAGACTGGTACTGTTATATTTTTCTTTTGGGGGTGTTAAAAGCCTGTAATCTGGATTTTATTATTTATTTATTTTATAAAATATAAACTTATTTATTTTAATTGGATGTTAATTACTTTACACTATTGTATTAGTTTTGCCATACATCAACATGAATCCA